>NW_024121865.1:3549783-3572283 GCF_016745375.1 Pimephales promelas | reverse complement strand
ATATATACTTTACTTAGTAAGTTTCGTAGCTTAAAACACCCTCCTTGTTATAAACAAAGCATTTATATGATATTTGCGGATTTATGACGTCACATGGACAAAAAAATCTTTTTTTTGAGACATTGACGAATTGTTATACATCATCGCGCCATAGGCCCCGCCCTCTGGCATTTACTTGATTAACGGCTGACGTTTACCTATACTGAATGTGAATGTTGTGTCCAAAGCAACTATAACATTATAATCACTGACACTGTCTACACTGGATATACAGATGCGTGTCCGTTTTGAGTCTGTCGACAACATGACTGATGTAAGAGTGAAAGACCGTTCGCTTTGACGCGTCCAGGGTAAACAGCTCGTTTGCGTCTTTGTACCAACTTTAGAAGGATCCCAGCATCGGAAACAAGCGTCGGTTTATTTTAATGGCATCTTGGATGTTTGTTCTGAGCATTTTGTTTTTTAAACAAAGCAGAGTTTGTAAAAAAAACTTTTGTTGACAGATGAAGCACTCATCTGTATTGGATCTGACAGCAGCTGCATCACAAACCGTAAGTAAATGATTTCATAATGCTACTGTAAATTAGGATTTATATGGATAATGTTAGCCAATCATAACTGTGGCCGTTTACGGACAAGCTTTAAACGTGCCGCCCCTTAAAAATGGATCATTTCAGAAAAAGGGTTGAAATTTTTTTTTCAGCATATATATTTCAGTTGTGTGCAAAATAATAATAATAATAATTATGTTAAAAGGGATCCTCAAGGAAAATGTTAAAAAAATCCATGTCATGACCCCTTTTAATATTTTGAATTAGATTTTATGTTTTTTTTTTTTCATTGTAGCTTAAGTTTTAGCAATTTTTATGTTTTTGTATTATAAAAAAAATCCTTTTTTAATTTTAATATTTAACTTAAACTAAAGGATTTTTTTATTATTTTGCCATTCCATCTAGCTGAAATAAAATGTTTCTATTTTTATTTCAGTTAATGTTTTTTTTTTTATTTCAAGAAATGATTTTTTAATGGTTTTAATTCTAGTTTTATTTAAAGATAATAACCCTGCAAATCTGATTAGATCACATTTATGAATATAATTATGAATAATTAATCAAACTAATCATAATAAATACTAAATCAACATTTGCTAAGATATAATGAGATAATCAGGAGGTTCAGAAGGTATGTTATGTTTAAATGAGTTGTTTTTAAGACATTATGAAGATTTGGAGGATGAAGAAGATTGCGGGAAGGATTTCATGACTTGTAGGTTGAAACATGGCCAGTTCGCTCCTCAGCATAATGAATGCAAAAGTGTGGCTTGAAGGGTTTACGCCTTTGCACAAACAACGGCGTTAGGGATGTATGTGACCGTAAGCTCACGCTAGTTTGACTGTGCTCAATCATGTGACCATAAATTGTTGATGTTTATGTTCCGTCGGATTCAGTCAAATGTAATTTGCAATGTTTAATTCGTTTGACAAAATGCATTTCAATTGCTGTTTTCGTGTTTTGCATTCATTAACATTTAAAACGGTGTATGCGTGCATGCGTACGTGTGTGTGTGTTCATCTTTACCCTCATCTTAGTGTATGTATTTGTGCATATATGAGCCATCATATGTGTTGAGGATGTGTCACATGATGCACAACTGACATTTCATTTCTGTTTTCTTACATGGAAAGCTTGATTGAGTCACTAAGGCATGATTTTTGTTTTTTGTGGCAAACAGCAAAAGGGCCACTTTAATCAAGTCAATGATAAAAGCAGCAGATCTGAGGAGTCGAGCATCAAACCCACAACCTTTATCCCAGAGCTATGACAGCTACTATCGCCAGCAGGCAATTGCCAAGTCAACTGCAATCAGATGCACTTCAGTGGCTTCATATGCTTATTTTTAGATGTGTGTTAGACCTCTGAAGGGAGAGCAGAGCAAAGAAATGAACATGTCTGTCATCATGATCTCCCCAAATGTCTTGTAGTTGTTGTTTTGTACACGTGCTTGCACACTTGTGGTGTAGTGGACAACATATACCCAAGCATAAACCCCTGTACTCTTTCTAATTTTTAAAATTTTATTTACATTTCTTATATGTACATGTCATTTGTTTTGTTTTCCATATTGAAGTCCCGCCCTACAACACAGTTTAGCAAATGGATGCTGTTTTTAAAGAATATAGTTAGTAGTAGCCAGCCAGTCAGACTGTCTTAATAGTGAGCGATTGATTACAGTGCTGACCTGGAATGTTTTCATTGTGTTTTCATCTCTATTATCGATTTTCTCTTAGTTTCTCTTAGTGAAAGCAGATTATTAAGTATCTGGATAATGGCTGAATAAATGGAGGACAGGGAAAGGACGTTGGATGCTTCTGCTGTGAGCATGTCGACAGCTAATTGTCTTTATAAACAGTGGGAGAATCAATACAGAGAGATGCGTTCAATAAACGGGATTTTGGGCATCTTAGGTTTCTTGAATACGCAATGTCTTATCTCAGTCTTGGAAAAGGGCATCACCACTTCACATCGGACAGCTGAATAATTGATGAATTAACCTTTTGACACGCTCATTTGTTTCTGACATGTAGCTGCTTTGCCTTTAAACCCTGGCATGAGATCATGAGTATAATCTTTGGCCTGATTCATAAGGCCAGACAGCGAGCAGTCATGTGTTGTGCATGCGTATGAAGTTGGATGTTAGGTTGCATGGTGTTGAAGTTTAAGACTTGAGAATTCATTCGCCTGTCTTATAGCCTCGTCGGTCGTCTTCTATTATAAACAACGGCTGTATGAAACTAGATTTGATGTCAAGGGATTGTGTTGTGTAAGAGGATATATTTGATTCTACTGTATCAGGTCACTGTAAGGGCAGTGGTCTGGATATTAGTTTCTTCATTCGGTTCTATTTCTTGGTTCGATCATAAGCTGCTTCTTCTGCTCCTGTAAGTTTCTTTTCATTTTGTTCTTTTGGGATTAATCCACGTTATATTTTTATTTTCCATTTGTTTAATTTTATTTTCTGTAATGAAATGTGACAACCTTTGTTTTATTTTGTAATTTTCTATTTTCCATTTCCATATTTTATAAAATTGATTCTGTTTTATTGTTTTCTCTAAATGTCTCTTAATTTTCATTTTAATTTTGCTATTTTATTTTATTTAATTTTTGCATAGTTAAATTATTTTCCATTGTCAACTTCTTTATAATATATATATATATATATATATATATATTTTTTTTTTTTTCGTTCTTCTGTTTCATCTTATGGGGCTGATCCTCTAATAAATGTTTATAAATAAATAAATAAATATATATATATATATATATATATACTTTCTTATTTTCTTTCGTTCTTCGCTTTCTAACTTCATCAGTTAAATGCCCATGATTTGATTTGAAGACTGGATAAACTTGGACAAACTTGTGGATGCATAAAACTCCTTAAAAGAAATGTGACCTCAGAGAAGCAAGCCTTCCTCAACACTATTTTCTTTGAGAAAAGTACAGTATGTGTCCTAAGGTCAAGCCTCAGGTAGTCCTTCTGCATTTCACTTTGGCATAAAGCTCCCAGAAGACGCATAAAACATTCTAATCCAATAGAACGAACCAGCGCAGGGCTCGCAACTCTTCACTTTTGCCAAAAACGCCATGCTAGTGGCAACGGTTCTCAGCGATGTGGTTATTCAGTTGGCTGTGGCCCAAGCCTGGTGGATGGAGACGTACCCTACAGAGATGATCTTTCATGACTGAACGCCCTCCTTAAAGCAAAAACAGTCTTTTTTATCATTTACTCGGGCTGTGTTTCAAGGACGTGAGCGTCTCGAGCGTTCAACTTCTGTTGATTAGGTTAGCACTTCCTGTAAGAGAGCTGGGAAACACACCACTTGAGCATGAGCTCCATCAAATAGCTATTAGAACGAATCTCCCTCGAGTTCGCAAGGTTGTTGAAGGCATTTCACTCATAGGAAATTAAGTAAGATGTAGCTGTTCAAAAGCCCATAACATAAGGGAATTGAGTATCTGGCCGGCCGTATAATAATCAAAGCTGAGACCATGGTTACATTTAAATGTTTTCATTAACAGTTGATTCCCATTTTTCTATTTTCCGATCCTTTTTGAATTAGTTTTATTTTCAATGTTTTTATTTATTTATTTATTTCTTGGATCTAAAAAATCTTTTAAGTCTCCTCAAAGTGTCTTCTTTGCTTTCTCGCTCAGCTCACTTTATCAATGAAATGCCTCAACAAAACTCTCACATGTCTGTTTTTCTCACAGCAAATGAACTAAGATAGTGTTTCAGAAGTATCCTTTATACTCAGAAATCATCCTCTTTTTTACATTTTTGGAATTGTGTATTCAGCCCTAATAATTGAGACTTGAGTTTCCAGGATTTTTTTGGAGCCGTCACACACTCATAAACTCGTTTTGTTCGCCTTTGTTCTTTTTAAATACAGCACACTCGAGCTGATTCATTGTTGATGCTGAATATTAGCCATAGAGTGTTGTAATGAGAAACATCTTCAGGCAGTGCGCAAGAGTGATTCACTCCACTGCGGATGATATCTGCGGTGCATATACTGTGAAAAGTAATGCCGAGATCAAGCCCAAACTTGTGCCTACACGCCACGCATAAATTACAGTAGGATGGCTCGTTGGTTTTCGGCACGTTCCCTCTCCATGTTGTTCTTTCCACAGACCACTTTGAATTACCTCTGTCTAATTGCAAGTCTTAAAAATGAGGTCTAACCTGTGATTAAACCAAGACTTGGCTTAATCAAAACATCTCATCCACCCTCTAATCATTCCTTCTGTATTGTCACAGTGTTCGCGCGAGGCGTTTGGATTGCACTAGAAAAAGGCCACAATCAAGCCGTTGATTAGAGGACGGTCAGTGTCCTGCATCAAGATCAAGAGGCTTATGCCAAATTTATGCAAAAACAGACGCATTGCGCTAGACAATTTATGCGAGGGACAGTGCGTGATCCCTGTTATGTAACTGTTATTGACTCCTTTTGTCATTTTTTTTTAATAATTATGTTAATCATCTTCCTTATGTTAATGATCTATTCCAACTGTTATAAATGCACCCTAAGACTTTTTTTTGTTGTTTTTTTTTTTGTTGTTGCATTTTGTTTTGCTTTTATTTTTTTTTTATTTTGCTTGGTTTAGTGTTTTTTGTGTGTTGTATTTTACTTTGTTTTGTTGTTGTTTGTTTTGTTTTGTGTTTTGTCGTGTTTTTTCGTGTAAAAAATGGTTGCGATTTTAAAAGACTGTAAAAATGCGACAATAAAAACCTGTTATTTCGTTCATTGATTAACTGTATTAGATCTAACCTTACTTTAGTGTCATCTCTGGTACCATGTAAACTGTTACATTTATGCACCAGGTTGTTGTTTTTTTACCGTAAATTTCACTTTTTTTTACAGTATTGTTTTGCTTTGTTTTGTTTAGTTGTGTTTTTGTAAAAAATGATCGTGATTTTAACGGTAAAAGACGGTACAAATGCTACAGTGAAAAACTGTGAATTGGTTAACAGAACCTTTCCTTACTATATACGGTAAATAACTGTGAAAGATCTAATGGTATATTTCATGTAATTTTACTGTAAAATACTGTTAAATTTACAGTTTTTAAAGCAAAAATTAACAACTCTTTGTACAATTTACAGTGAAAAAAACGTAAATTGACATTCCCACAATTCCCTGCGTGACACTCTGCATTTGATGTATTTTTGTTGAAATAACTTGTTTCTTCATATTCTTTTTCTAATCAGTTATGTACACATGGGTTTATATGACATTTAATGTTGTTAAATTAATGTTTATTAAATTTCATGTGTGTTACCATGATGGTGTTTAATGTTTCGATATATAACAATATTAAGTTTATTGTGGAAGAGCTGTATTTTGAGCTTCCATATATCATGTGACTCATCACTGTTGTGATTGTTGGTTGTTAGTGTATTACAATGGTACAAAACAGATATTAATACTTCAGTTGGTTGATAATTTAACATTATATCAGAAAATGAAATACGGCTTCTGTAAATTTAAGTTAAGTCTGTAAAACCTTGTTACCGTAAAGTCTTGCTACCGTATTTTATAGGATAAAGTTATTTTACCGTAAATTGAAAACATTATTTTTTTTTTTTTCGTTTTTTTTTACAGTGTACCCATATACATTCATTCATTTTACACAGTTTTTCTCTTTGGCAGTACAAATGCAGTTTTTGTCACACCAATTACAGTGAACTACAGTAGATTATCAAAACTGACCATCATCATGAGTATTTAGGGATAACTTTCTTTTATTAGTAATCTCTAACCTTGTCGATGAATCGGCTCGTTTGGCACGCAGTTATCCTGATCATGTGTGAGCAGTGCATGCGTGAGTCTCTGGGTTATCTGATTATTCTGTTGCTCGAGGTGTGTCATTTCCTTGGTGAATCCTCCACAGCTGACTGTGTGCAGGTGTTTTAATAATGCATGATTCCCCATCTCGAGAGATGCTCATTTGATACAAACTCTCCCTCCTCACGAGCCGCTCTGTGTACTGCTGAAATTGCTCATCTGAGACGACTCCTGTAGGCCCGAGAAACCTCACCAGGGCTTTATAATGATGATTTTGTATAATAGCAGACAACAAACGACGAATCCACTCATGCTTTGTTAGCAGTTTAGTAAATTGTTTTGTTCAGAATATGACCCTGATTTAATTTTTAGCTTATTATTGATTGTAATTTATTCACTTTGTTGGTTGAATGGAATTGGAGCATTATGTGTACTTTGTTTATAAAGAAACCCTGATGTTTTTATGTCTCAAGCAATGTCTAATGTGTTTACTGATTCATCTTGGCCACGGGAGACGAGAGCGTCTGATTCAGCATCGCACATGATAGAGAAGTGTTATGACAATCATCATTTTGTTTTATCTTTATGGACAGGAAGTGCCAAGACCCTTGTTGTGTTTAATGAAAATGGAGATGCCCCTGGACGCTATGACATCTATCAGTATCAGATTACAAACAAGTCGGCCGAGTACAGGATCATCGGCCACTGGACGGATCAGCTGCATTTAAATGTGAGTTCGTCCGCATTTTAAAGTGTGCTTAAATTTTTAGAGGCCGCCGATAGTTATTTGCTTTGATAATGATGATTATGGTGCAGATGACTGTCATTATGATTATGGCAATTACACTGTACAATTAGTGGTGTTGAATTAACACCCGTAATTCAGAAGTCATTTTTGTTGTATAGATGTTAAATTAACTGTGAATGTGTTGATACATCCATGATGATTTGGTCAGTATGTTTTTTTTTTTTTTTTTTTAGAAAGAAATTAATACATTTATTCAGCAAGGATGTATTAAATTGATTAAAAGTGACAAAAGATGTTACAAAAAAATTCTATTCATCAAAGAATCCTGAAAAAAGTTAACACAGAAATATGAAGCAGATCATGTGACCCTGAAGACTGGAGTAATAACTGTTGACAATTCAGTTTTGCCATCCCAGAAAAAAATGACATTTTAAAATACATTAGAATTTAAAACAGTTATGTAAAGTTTTCAAAATTAAATAAGAAAAAAAACAGTAAATTATAATATTATTTCACAATATTACTGTTTTTACTGTATTTTTGATCAAAGAAACCTTTTAAGAACATTTAAGCTTAGCAAATTAATTATATTATATTGTAAATATTTGGATTTTATAGATGTAAAATTAATTGTAGGTGTTGACTTATGTTCTGATTTTGTTTATTTTAACAGGCCATTATAACTATTGTTGATTAATTTAGTCTAATTTTCCATCTTTATCTTTTTAGCATCTCTTAATTAATGTTTAATTTAAAGGAGCTGTTTGTAAGATTGTGGCCAAAAATGGTACTCGAGGTTGCCAGATAGGCTGTAGGATCCAGCATTTTTTTATCCGACACGTTAGTATCTGCAGCTGTGGTAACTGGAGCAGAGCTGGCAACCCAGATGCTACAACACTACTGACTCTGTGATTGGTAGATCGGTGGAGGGTGGCGCATCAGACCAAAACACAACATGACAACATCAACATGACAGTTGAGGGCTGAAACTTCACTTTTTAAATGACAATATCCTGGCCATACACTGTTGCCAGTGATATAAGTATTTGAAATGAACATGATTTTTTAATGTCTAGTGACATTTGAGGGCCAATTTATGATTATTTGAAATACATTTCTTTTGTCTAAAAGACGTTTTGTCAGTCTGACCTAAAGCCAATACGTCCACCTATGGGGCGGATCTGTCTTTTTGCAAGGAGTAGTTCTATGTTAATCTTACTTTTTTATAAACTGTTAATATTAATTGTGAACATCTTCATAAGATGCTGAAAAAGAATTACATTATATACTTGATTAGGTATTACCTCACTTATTAAGGACTTATTTAGTAAGATTATGCCTAAAAAGGTTTTGGATTTTTTTTTTTTTTATCATATATTAATTTAAAACTTGTATAATATGACTTGCTGTTTTTGTTTCATTGATTTTTATTGTGTTTATATGATATTTGTAAATATTACATATAGATTATATGGATCATGGACCATTATATAGACATTGGAGCTCAATGTCTAGATTTGCCCACCCCTAAGGTTGAGTCTCGAGATACACATCAGTAATGGTTTTCTTTTTCTAAGGCATGTTTATAAAAGCTACTTAAATGTCCTAATTAAGGACTAAGACCAAATCCTGGCTTAACTTAAGCCCTGTTTGTGAAACCAGGCCTAAAAGTTTTATTTGCTGATCATATTCCACTCTTGCCTTTGTAAGGGTTAATCCTATAAAATATGGAAATAATAAGGACTTCTCAACTTTCTAGAGTGTTTAATGTTGTTATTTTTATCATGAAAAAGGTCTTCAAAGCATGAAGTCACTCCAAAGGGGGAGATTCTCATATTTCTGAACTCCCTGAAACGCCTCGGTTGTAGTCTCGAGGTTTCTTCCTGACACACCACGATTTCCCACAATCGGGTGTTTTTGAACATTTGAGCTTCAAAAGCAATTCTAGTAGAGCCTAAAATCGAAATCAAGACTTTGTATAATGCTTTTTGATAACTGTGATGTTTCTCCTCAGATGAATGCCATGCAGTGGGCGAGCGGGGACGCAGCGGTGCCCGTGTCTGTGTGTAGCCTGGCCTGCCAGACCGGCGAGCGCAAGAAAGTTGTGAAGGGGGTTCCCTGCTGCTGGCACTGCGAGCGCTGCGAGGGCTACCATTTCCAGGCTAGCGAGTTCACGTGCCAGCTTTGCCCGTACGAGCAACGGCCGGATCAAAACCGCACCGGCTGCCAGCCGATCCCCATCATTAAGCTGGAGTGGCACTCGCCGTGGGCCGTGGTGCCCGTCTTCATCGCCATCTTGGGAATCCTTGCCACCACCTTCGTCGTGGTGACCTTCGTACGCTACAACGACACGCCAATCGTCCGTGCCTCTGGCAGGGAAATGAGTTACGTGCTGCTAACGGGAATTTTCCTTTGCTACGTCATCACGTTCCCCATGATAGCTGCGCCCGGAGTGGCCGTCTGCTCCTTCCGCAGGATCTTCCTGGGTCTCGGCATGTGTTTCAGCTACGCCGCCTTGCTCACCAAGACCAACCGCATCCATCGGATCTTTGAGCAGGGAAAATGCTCGGTCGCGGCGCCGCGGTTCATAAGCCCCGCTTCCCAGCTAGTCATCACCTTCAGCCTCATCTCGGTTCAGTTAATGGGGGTGTTTGTGTGGTTCGTGGCGGACCCGCCGCACACCGTTGTGGATTACGGCGAGCAACGCACGCAGGACCCTGAAAACGCCCGAGGCGTGCTCAAGTGTGACATCTCGGACCTGTCGCTCATCTGCTCGCTGGGCTATAGCATCCTTTTGATGGTCACGTGCACTGTTTACGCTATCAAAACCAGGGGAGTGCCGGAGACCTTCAATGAGGCCAAGCCCATTGGATTTACCATGTACACCACCTGCATCATCTGGCTGGCCTTCATACCCATCTTCTTTGGGACAGCGCAGTCTGCAGAGAGGGTGAGTCTATGATGAAGTGCGGTTTTATAGATATATTACAAGTTATGTACGATTATGAGGTAAAGAGGGAAAAAGGTGGCTGCCATGTTGAGATTATCTGCGTCCTGTCATGTGATGGGACACCTTTACCATGGAAATGTTTCTAATTTCCCCATTGCATTGCTGCTGACCTGCATTTTTTAGTTTTGGATACTGGATACCAGAATACTGCATGTTCAAAAGATTTTGTAATCTTACGCTCACCGATGCTGCATCATAAATGCAATAAAAACAGTACTATTGTGATATTAAAATTTAAAAGGTTCTATATTTTAAATTCCTGGGATCAAAGCTGAATTTTGTGTCGCATGATCCTTCAGAAATTATTCTGATGTGATGATTTACTCAAGAAGCATTTCTTATTATTGTTGAAAATGGTTGTGCTGCATGTTTTTCAGGATTCTTTGATGAATACATTTTTCAAAAGAACAACGTTTTACGTCATTATAAATGTCTTTCCGTTCACTTTTGATCAATTGAATTCATCCTTGCTGAATAAAAGTATTTCTTTCAAAAAAGTACTTAAAAAAACCCTAATGCTGCAAACTTTCCTACATTTTTTTTATTATTTTGAAAGAAGCAGTGACGAAATGCTACATTGTTTTTGCAATGTTTGCAATGATGTTTGTGCATGCAGTATACATTATATTATTTAATATAATATATAAAATATATTAAACAAAAATAAATATAATATTAATGACATTAATATAATATATTTGTACTATATTTTATATTAGACTGAAAATTATATATATTATAATATATATTATATAATTTAATAATAAAATTATATATTAAACCATATTTTAGGTTTATTAGACTGAAAAAAATATTATAAAATATTATATTATAATGCACAGTTGTATCTATATAAACAAACATCTATAGATATTGTTATACTCATTACTGTCATTATCTGTTTTTACATAAATCTCTTGTTATTGTGAAGTGAACAGTTGAGGATCATCTGTATCATCTCCTCACTGGCAGCTCCATCAGTATACAGTCCTTGTTGATCTTTTAGGTCTCGGCATCAAAAACAAGCACTCATCTAAGAAATGCTCATTAGCAGATATATGGAGATGATCAAACATGACCTGGAGGAATAGTGCTGCTGTTAATGGGCCATAAATAGAGCGTGCAGCCTCTGTCGGTCCGGGCCAATGTGGGTCTCGTAATGTTGATGACTTCAGAGTTGGACTGTAGGCTGTACCCTCTGTTGTTTCATGCACCGGGGTGTATTTCTGTCCAGTGCTCATTAGTGCTGCCCGAGAGAAGCCAAGATTTAAAACACAGCGACTTCTCCCCACGTCTAAAGTCTGTTGCATGTGTTTTGCCGTCAGATATTGATGTCAAGTGTTATGTTAAAGGATTTGTGCGAAAACTAAAGATTGAAAGCAATATATCTCAAAGAGCTTGACAACACGATTTTTCTCAATATATAACTGTCATAGATGGTGTTGAACTTGCTGACCTAACTGCTTTCTGTTAGCCTAGCGGCACCCTGGAATACTTGATTCTGGTTGTTTTATTTATTTATATTCTTTGATATTGTAAAAAAAAAAAATGACGTGGGTGTCGAACGTCTCAAAAATGAAGTTTATTACACCATAATAAGCACCTTGGGTTCACCGGAGTCAGAACGAACCCAGAACATCCAAATCTTAAACCTTTTATCCTGTTACAGTTTACCACTCATATTGTAAATAAAGTTCTGTCTCAAAGGAGTAGTTCACTTTTAAAAAAACTTTTGCTGATAATTTACTCGCCCCCATGTCATTCAAGATGTCCATGTCTTTCTTTCTTCAGTCGAAAAGAAATTAAGTTTTTTGATGAAAACATTCCAGGATTTTTCTCCATGTAATGGATTTCACTGGGAACCAAACGTATGTGAGAATAGCAGAGCTAAGGCGGCAGACTCAAGAAGTTTCAGTCTTTTCAGCATTTTATTACTTTTGTGTTGTTATTTTGGTCGAGAATAGGACGTCAGTGTGTGGAGGTCAAATGGATGTCAAGTTTTTGATGTCAATTTGATTTGCATATATGACCAGTTTTTTGACGTCGATGTTTGATGTGGAATACAACATTGCCAGTGGGCAATTGATGTTGAAAAGCAGAACCTTGCAGTTCTAGAAATATGGTCTCTGTAGTTTAACTGGTTTTGCTACTTGCGCTGCTACCGTATTTTCATGTCAGAAGACCTTTCTGCTTGCCATGTAGCAAGGTGTCAGTCGCGTCCTATTTGGCACCCTTGGCACCCAAATTATGTGGGTTTTTTTCATATATACCAAGGACCCTCAATTATGACGATCCCCTTTGCAATAGGACGGTTGGGACCCCCTCTAAATATTTAAAGGCAGCTATACAGTATGTACATATGTATAAAGTCCCATTAATACTGTGAGAGAGTGTTATATTATTTACAATGAAATAATTGACTTTATATGTTGGTACTGTACTAAAGCCAAGTCACATTTATTTATATAGCGCTTCATACAATACAGATTATTAATAATTGTGATGATGTTGAAAATGTATCAATTATGAAACTAGTTCAATTTTAAGATCTACAGAAGGCAATAGTTTCATTATTCAGGTCAATTAAGTTCGGTGTTGTTTTATGTCAGTTCAGGAACAATGTTGAGGTAGTTGCAAATTTTGCAAAGTTAAATATTTTTGTAAAATTAAAATATTATATAAAATTATTGACTATATTAAGTGCGTTGTTAGATTATTTAATGTGTGTGCATGCGTGCGTGTCTGGCCTGGTAAACCCTACATAATTGGGATAAAATGTCCCTACAAAGATGGCAATATCCATAATCCTTGTCCTTGTTGGGAATTTCTTTGGTCCCCATAAGGAAAACGGCTTATAAATCATACTAAGAAATGTTTTTTTGAAAATGTAAAAACCCAGAAAGTTTTCTGTGATGGGTGTGTTTAGGGGTAGGGTTAGGTTAAGGGGATAGAATATACAGTTTGTAACCATTATGTCTATGGAAAGTTCCCATTTAACATGAAAACACAATTTTCACAAATAGTTTTTCTATGGATTATATAATAGGTTTGTGTGTGGATGCTTGTGTGCACAAATAAATACCCCAGTTTGAAAACCTCAGCCCTAAAGAGAATCGTCATCTACTCATCTCATAAAAATGAGTACATATTGCGATAATGACTGCTAACCGTGTTATCCATTGCATATTTGAATCATTTCCTTGCTTTCCTTCATTTTGTGATTGTGTGTGTACATTTAGCCACCTGTATTTTTGAGACCAGTGGTGTGCTACACTCTTCTGCTGCTGAGCAGTGACATTTTGAAGGCAACACACCTGTGAAAAGGCTGACGTGGTGTTGAATCCAGTTGTGCATGCAACACAGATTTAGCTCACGGAGCGATCCAACATAGTAATTAGCAAAGGGGATTTTAAGCACATTGACATTGATCGAGTTTTCCCACTTACAATGTTCCCGGCGTGTGACGTGCCTGAGGCTCATTGCAATAGATTATCCCTTTGGAATGTTTCCCTTGCAGACAAAATACCTGCCAATCAGCTAAATGTTTTGTAATCCATTGTGCCAACCTTTTGAAAATGATGGGGGAAGCAGCTCCATATTCAACTCAGCATGCGTTTCAGAAAATTCTGCCCCTCGAGATAAAAGCTTGAAAATTTGATACCGTCACATGCCTACACAGCATCCCACCAACATTTAGATGGTTTCTTTAAGAGACTTTACATTTAAATGAAGCCCCAAATATTAAGGTGTTCTCATGTTTACCATTGTTCAGCACATTTTTGTGTGTGAAATCCGGTCATTTCAATAGAAATCCATGCAATTACACTGTAAAAAAATATTGTTGGTTTAACTTAAAAAAAGTAAGTAACCTGGTTGCCTTAAAATTTTAAGTTCATTGAACTGGAAAAAGTGAGTTAATACAATGAGGGAGATTAATTTAATAATCAGAAACTCAAAATAATAAGTTATCTCAACTAAATAAATTATTATTGATTTGACAAAAAAAAATATGTTGTGATAACAAATCTTGAAAATATTTTTTTTACAGTGAAAGATTGCTCCATGCAGATTTCACAAGTTCAAGTTGGTCCCTTTGATTTGCCACAGAAAACTGCTTGGTTTAAAAGTTACTTTCTTAGTGATGGCAAACAAGGTTAAGCATCTAACTTTTTCAAAACCACACACATTCGATCACATTTACTGTTCAGCTACTTTTTACAGGTGAAATTCAGTAATTATCAAAGGAATCCACGCATTTAGGAAAAAATCCCCTTAGTGCAAAGTTGACCAACAGAAAGCTGCTTGGTTTAAAAGTGAAAATTTCACTGACATTTCGCTAAACATTAGCCCTAATGTCCAAAAATCTTACATTAGATCTGCTAGCAATACAAGCTCAGAAATATGTCAGAACGTAGTTCATTATCCAAGATGTGAGAACTGCATTTTCAGTTTAGCACCCCACAAGGGGTGCTAAAACGCCATTTGTCTTCTTCTACAGTCAGGTTTGTTTCAGGTTTGTTAGTGTCACATCTATCCGATGTGTTGGTCTAGCATTTGTGTCTCTGATTGCATACAGTATGTTACTGGCTAGAAAATGCGACGCAATTATAGTTATACTCATTTAATTATATTGGTTTTTCACTGAGCCTGATTTTGCATAACATTTTTGATAATCATATCATGCTTTTTATCCTATATTTAGTACAAAATGTCAAAATCTTCCTCTCAGCTTTTCTAACGTTTAATTATCATCTGTTAGATAGCATATCTCATTTAGATTAGCATAAGTGAGTTATAATAGGCTATTTTTACTCAGTGATGTGGCTCCACATACACGGGGGATTAGCGAAAGCACAAATTGTAACATAAAAGCACTCTAGCATACATTTTGAGAAACAAACACTGTGAAAACAAACGTGGTAAACAGCTGGCCCTCGGGGTGGAATTAAATTAAAAGTTACGTAAAAGAGGAAATTGTTTCCCTCCGTTTTTTCATTCCTCCGCATGACAAAAGACTGAGTCCAAATGGAAAGAAATCTGCCGAGCGTATTTCCCGTTTCCCTTATCTCTCACAGGCTTATTTCTTTCGCCCTCACTGATGTTAAAAAGATTATTGCAATAAGCCACTGCAATATGAGGACACAGATATGAGTATTTTATTGAGGCATGTCTCCTTTATTCACATCTCCTCACTCTGTGCTCATTAAAACCTCCAAGTTTCTATACATCTATGCATGGCTTGTAATTTGAACCTTATTCGCGTCTCCACGTTTCTGCTTATTTTCTGAATTAACGGCCTCATTTCTTCAGCATGCTTGTGCATTTGCTCATTGATGGGGACCGATTGTGCATTTAGTATTGGGACTGCTTGTGTAAGAAGGAACTACGTATATCCATTGGTTTCTGTCGGTTCCCTCACTTTGCACTCCAGTACTTTTGAATTGAGGGGAACAGATGAAAAGATGAGGAAAGGATGCCTGCCGGGGGTAATCAGAGTAGATGAGTCATCTGCAGTTTTACAGACATTTTGAATGAGTTCCAGTTTATATATAGTTGCTTGTGTTTATCCGTTCACCAGTCGCATGCTGTGGCATTGATTTTTAAACCACTTAAGCTCCCCAAAGATCTTTAGTTAAATGGAGTTTACTTCTTCGCATGGCTTTTTTAAGCGCGTTTTCTTTTTTTACCCCTGCTGTTTTGGTGCTACTGACTGGCGCTGTGAATTACAATAGGCACATAAACACATACACAAGTGATTTTCAGGACACACTATAAGGATATGTGATGCATTCTTGATGTATTTCAGCTAATTTTATATAATTTTAAAATTAAAAATATCAAATTAAAGCGACATTCGTTGGATTTTAATGTTTGTGTGTGGAGATGTCTGCACCTGTTAGTAATGGATACATCTGAAATACATATATATTCACAGCGACATACAGATAAAAAATGCTACGACAAAAGCGCTTCATCCTAGTGGTAAAAGACACTGGGAAATACTGCAAAGAAAACTTTTAGATTTCACATTCCACATTGACAAGCGCTTATGTGAGGGGGTTAAAGCCCGGAAAACACCAAGCCGACGCCAACGAACTAGCACTGATGAAAGCAGACTTTGTTGTCGCCTCTTGTCCGCTCTCGTCGAGGTAAAAAGCTGCACTTGAACACACCGAGAGAACTGCAGCTGACTGTCAGCGTTCTGCGCCTGCGTTTAATGAGCCAACTGTCTATTTCTGCAGATATATTAGTCTATATTCGTCATTCAAAAAGTTATATGACGTCTTGGGACGTCTTTTGACCATACGTCAACATCCGCCTTTTTAGGGTCCCCTTAAACGTCGGTTAGATGACGTTATTATCGGATCCTAACCCAACCCCAGACTTAGAAACCTACCCCTAAACCAACCTACCCCGTCACCTAAAGGTAAAGCGTCAGTTGTATGACGGCCCGGGATCGTCAACTAATCGACGTTAAAGGGTACCCTAAAAAGGCAGATGTTGACGTATGGTCAAAAGACGTCCCAAGACGTTAGTTATTTGACGACTTGGGATGAGACTGTGTTAGGAAAATCGACGCTGCCGGCTGCAGATACACATAACGTAAACAAAGCAGTGTGTGCTTACCGTTTTGAATATCAATCCTGCTAAACACTTTTTTTATTCCACTCTGCTCATGTTAATATTGAAATATTCGCCAAGGAACACTCAGGTTAGAAGACGTAACATAAGAACAGGCCTATATCTTTACCGTTTTGATTTCTTTGCTTGCTGTTTTGCTTTTACTCTCGTGCACTGACTTTTTCACTAAGCTGAACAGCCAATCAGAGTTCTCAGTTTTCCCAACGGCCCGACGCCGATTCAACATGTCGAATCGGGCGAAACAAAGCTGACAAGGACTATTTTCAGCCAACGGCACGGAACTGTGCGTATCACGAGGAAACTTAGTTTGCCGACACACAAAATCTGCCAGACGGCCGACCGTCGGCTTGGTGTGTTCCGGGCTTAAGAGTTACCTCACACATAACTTCTGGAGAAAAATTGTGTTTGTGCAAATTGAGTACACTTTTTTCTTTTACTGTAGCATACACTAAGTAAAGAGTAAACTAATATCAAGTGTTTTTTTTTACACAGCTAGTACTAATGTAACAGGTCCTACTCAAACTGCTCCGAGCGGGATTTGATCCGTGGTCTCTGGTGTGGGAAGCGGGCGCGCTAAAAAACTTGCTAAAGCCCAGAGGAGGTTTACACGCACCGCTCTTACTGGCCTACGTCCATTACACTCACTCCGGTCCCGGCCATCCGGGTCACGGCACCAAATTTAACGTCCTACTCAACCCACTCCAAGCAGGATTCGAACTACAGTCTCCGGCATGGGAAGTGGGTGCACTAACAAGGACACTTATGACTATAGCTGCTAACATCAGTCGCTAGGATGCCTCTTGAGGCCAGGGGAGTGAGGTTTGCAACTACATGTCAACTAACTCTCAGTAGATTATTAGTAGACTGTTGGGTTTGGGTTAGAATAAATTTTACGTGTACACATACATTTATTCTACTAACCCTAACCTAACAGTCTACTAATAAGTTAGTTGACATGTAGTTGCAAAGTTACCTATAGTCAGTAGAATGTCTAAAGTGGACCATTTTGACCCAATTTTTCCTCTCCTCTAATTTTTCCCCCTCTCCATAGATATGACATTTGACATGGCGCGAAAAAATATCCTTTTAAAGTCATTTGGTGGCCTTTAACGCCTTTAAAACCAGCAGCTTTCAGAGTAGCTCAACCAGGGGTGTGTTCCCCATATTTGCTGATTAACTATCACAGAAGCATTGTTGGAGAAACTAACAAAATAGTCTCCCGTAAACAGGCGGTTCATTCACTCAGCAGCTTTTTCCACAACGTTATTTCTCTGGGATGCTGCTGTATAGCGAAACATGGCACCTGAAGACTACTTCACTGTTTTTAGTTTCTTCCTGTTTTAATTGAGGATTGATTAATCTTGGGTTCCCTAGTATATCTTTCTCCAGAGTCCTTTTGCACATGCACTCTCATTAAAAAACAGCGCTGATTGTTGACATGCTAAAAGATATGGATTTAAATTTGTATATATATAACACTGCATGTTGTCTTGCTTCTTTTGCCCAAGAGCAAGATCTTTCAGTACATATCCACGTCATCTTAACAAGAAACTATGCTTTTAATCACGGGTCGAGAGCTGTAGAACCACCCACACAAGTTTGCAAATGTTCATTTGAACTATGGTATCAAGAAATGCTGAATTGTTGAACTATGTACTTAATAAAGACTGAACTTGCAACCATATTTGCCTAACAATGCTTTTTGGAAACGCACCCCAGGCTGAATGACCAGCAAGCAGTTTAGCACATTTCTCCCTGCTGGGGGTCCAGCTAAAATACATTATCATTCTAGAAGAAATGCTGAAGTGCTTCTTTGATTTAAAATACAGTACCTCAATTGCCACAACCACTACAGTATGTTGGTAGTTTCTCCCATTTATTTTTCAGCGGGAGGCATTCCTTATGCTATCCGGCAGTATGGAGACTTGCACAAAAGAGTGGTGGTACAAGGTTAGACTTCAAAAGGAGATTCAGTACTATGCGCAGTCACATTTTCTTGACAGGATGGCAGTGCTCTGTTGTCTGGGATAGACAGTACATGAAATCCTCTGCTGATGTGTTTACCTCTTTGCCCACGTCAGTACTAAGCAATCCAGTTAATTTGATTTTAGTCTTAACTAAGGAGTAGTATGGAATAACACCTTCCTGCGGTGCTCTAGATTCTCCACTCCTGACCTAAAAACCTCGGCTCATTCATTCTCAGCACCTTAATATAAATGTTAGGAGCTTTATCATCTGCTTCACCCACAGCAGGCATATGTTATCATTTACTGCTCGTTAGCTTACTGATCACTCGCACCCAAGGTAAGGAAAGTAGTAATATATTTGTTAGCAAAGTTAGCCATTTATCAAACTCTTAGACATCGCCATGGATAAATCAACTTTTTAAATTGTCTTGCTCTGGGCGTATGGTTGCATCTGAGGTTTGTGAATTTGTAAACATTAGCATAATTGAAATTGTTTCGATATGTGAATAAATGTTGGATGGGATTTGACTGGATTGTGAAAGGGTGCCAAAATTGAGTGATACGTGATCCTGAGGTTACATTAACTAGCAATAATTAGCTTTGCTGCGTTAGCTACGTAGCTACATTAGCATCTGAACAAATCCTAACCCAAATTTGGTGCACAACTCATCCCTCACAAGTGCTACGGAATGATATATCAAATTGTGTGGTTTGAAGGAGGATCCTGGTTCGGTCCTAGAAACAAGGGGCTAAGTTTTTTTTTTGTTTTTTTTTTTTTTTTTTTAGTATATAGGGATAACATTTTAATTGGTAGGTGTCCATTAAAATGTACATTTTTATTAAAAGGGCACTTTATACAAAAATACAAGATTACAAGTCCAGTCCAGACATTTTGAGACTCCCATTTATTTGGGCTTGCTCGATTATTTGAACATAAGAAACTCTCTCCTCCTCCATAGCTGAACACAAATCATTATGTACTGTAAGGTTGATATGCCCTTTCAAGCACATTATGGAGTTTGGGATGAAACATTAAAGAATCAAACTCTCCACATCTACACAATGAAAGATATTTTTCTTGACAAAAGGAAAAAAGATCTTGGATGCCATGTCGGTCACAACCCCATCACTGGTTATTTGGCTTTAGGGTCTCCTTTCTCGTTTGCCTTTTTTTGTTTCTGCTGCATGATTTCAGCATCTCTTTGCTTACGAGCAGCTGCTGAGAGGCCATCTTCATTTCACTTCCCCTTGTATTATCAGTTTGCTTCTTAGCATTCTTTAGACGGGCAAGCTCACGCTGATTTCCCTCGTCATGATCGCTCTTTTGTTGTCGCCGGAGCGCAAAGCTCAACCAGGGTTACCTTTGTACTTGTGTATGGCTGCGGACCCGAGTCCAACAAGGGGCTAAGTTAAAATAATTAAAGGGTTAGTTTTCCCAAAAATCAAAAATTCCCAAAATTCTGTCAGTATTTACTCACCCTCATGTTGTTCTAACCCTGTAAGACCTTCGTTCATCTTCGGAACACGAATTTTCGATTAAATCTGAGAGCTAGATCGCTCCTGCATACTAGTCCATAGGCTTCTTGAGGGATTGAAACTTGCCGTCCTTAAAAAGTTATTAAAGACTTCTTTAAAATAGTCCAAGTGACTTCAGGGGCTCAATCTTAACTTTATCAAGCGACGAGAATACTTTTTGTGCGCAAAAACAAACAAAAATAACAACTTTATTTCAACTATTCACGAAGGTCTTACAGGGTTGGAACAACATTAGGGTGAGTAAATACTGAGAGAATTTTCATTTTTGGGTGAACTATCCCTTTAACTCAGATAACAAAATGAATTCAAAGTAGTAAATAATTTTGATATTAATTTATTTTGTTACATTAAAAATAAGAAAATATGGTTTTGCGTTTCATTAGAGATTGTCGCCTATAGGGCGGCGCACTTTTATTGCCGTATTGTAACTTTGACATCACCCTTTTCTTTTCTCACTCTAGATGTACATTCAGACAGCCACACTGACCGTCTCTCTGAGCCTGAGTGCGTCTGTGTCTCTGGGATGCTTTACATGCCCAAAGTGTACATCATTATCCTGCACCCGGAGCAGAACGTGCCCAAACGCAAGCGCAGCTTCAAGGCCATCGTCACCGCTGCCACCATGACAAACAAGCTGAGCCAGCTGGCCAGTGACCGGCCCAATGGAGAGGTGAAAACCGAACTCTGTGAGAGTGTGGACAATAGTAGTGAGTACAGTCTTTTTTAACATGCACACTTTGTTATAATGATAATGTGGAACATGGGTCAATGACATGGGTCAATTTTAAAAATACATAAAAAATGCAAATCATGCACTGTAAAAAAATGATCAGTTGACTTAACTTAAAAAAAGTATTAAAGTCCACACATAATTTAAATTTCGCATAACTTATTTTTTTCGATTACACTACAGTTTATTTACTTAATTTTAAGGCAATGGGTTTCCTCACTTTTAATACAACTGATAACTTTTTTTCAGTGTGTCTTTAGTTTGTGTATTGAAATGTATTTAGATATTTTGGGGGCATAAATTATAAAGAAAAAACCGAGATATACAATATAATATTTTATTTTCCCTTTTGACAACAATGTTTGAAGGCCCAACACTCCTAGTTTCTGTAAATGAAGTTTTATTGGTATTATTTAAGTTTTTAATTCTTTTAAGCAATGGATTTATGGGACTTTTTCTTAAACAATTTTCACTTATAATTTTTACCAGATTAGGATTGGTTTTTTCACGTGCTGCACAAATATTTATTGATTAATAATTCGTCATTTCAATATATTTTTGACAAATAAAGAGTGCATTAAAAAATGCATTAAAAATGTATTCAATGTGTGTAAGGGAAATAGTATTACTTTTTACTTTGTGGTTGCACCACATGACATTTTTAGAGTCCTTTAAACAATTATTGTTAATAAATAAAACCAACATGAATAAAGAGAATACAACTTGACACATTGTTTTTTTAAACTAGATTTAAATAAAAATCTCTTTATTAATGTCATTGACCCACATACATTACATTCATATATTTAACAAAGTAAATCTACAGTATAATTGTCACTATTCCTTTAATAGTGTGAATGACCTGTGTGCTAATGAACTGTTAACTTCGTTGCTGCTAAAATGTTCACATTGGTTACTCCCGTTGGCATTTATCTTGTCATCTGAAGCTTTTTATTATGAGGAAATGAAACAGATAAGTGCATTCACTAGAGGATCATTGCTAATTCATTAGCTATGCTGCATGCATTGTCTGACGCTAACACTAGATCTCTTATAAAAATCTGACTGCAAGCTCACGGAAACAGCCTGTACTTCAGCAGCCAGTGTGGTGTTACTGTACCTTTTACATGAAGGATCCGATCATTAACCAGGGCAAGGGCAGCACACACGGGCCCACATCATGTGCAGACAGACCCTCACTAATGTGCCATGACCCCTCGGCTAAAGGGCTCTAACACTGGGCCAGTTCATAATGAGAGTCAAATGTACCATGTAATGAATGTAGAGACTACCATTTAGAGGACAAACACGTTTTGGTGTTTCTCACTGCAGTTTTACTATGTCCGATTTTGTAAACAACATTCAAGTATGCTAATCGGTGTTGTTGTGAGTCAGTTTTGTACAGGTATTAGTCATTAGTAGTAATATGGGCCCATAATTGAAGTGTAAAAGTGCGGTCACATTAGCTAGTATGAACTATGAAGCACCGTTCGCACAGAAGGTGCTTTTCCCTATTAATT
>NW_024121865.1:3518502-3549283 GCF_016745375.1 Pimephales promelas | reverse complement strand
GAGGCCAAGCCCATTGGATTTACCATGTACACCACCTGCATCATCTGGCTGGCCTTCATACCCATCTTCTTGGGACAGCGCAGTCTGCAGAGAGGGTGAGTCTATGATGAAGTGGCGGTTTTATAGATATATTACAAGTTATGTACGATTATGAGGTAAAGAGGGAAAAAGGTGGCTGCCATGATGAGATCATCTGCGTCCTGTCATGTGATGGGACACCTTTACAGGGGAAATGTTTCTAATTTCCCCATTGCATTGCTGCTGACCTGCATTTTTTAGTTTTGGATACTGGATACCAGAATACTGCATGTTCAAAAGATTTTGTAATCTTACGCTCACCGATGCTGCATCATAAATGCAATAAAAACAGTACTATTGTGATATTAAAATTTAAAAGGTTCTATATTTTAAATTCCTGGATCAAAGCTGAATTTTGTGTCGCATGATCCTTCAGAAATTATTCTGATGTGATGATTTACTCAAGAAGCATTTCTTATTATTGTTGAAAATGGTTGTGCTGCATGTTTTTCAGGATTCTTTGATGAATACATTTTTCAAAAGAACAACGCGTTTTACGTCATTATAAATGTCTTTCCGTTCACTTTTGATCAATTGAATTCATCCTTGCTGAATAAAAGTATTTCTTTCAAAAAAGTACTTAAAAAAACCCTAATGCTGCAAACTTTCCTACATTTTTTTTATTATTTTGAAAGAAGCAGTGACGAAATGCTACATTGTTTTTGCAATGTTTGCAATGATGTTTGTGCATGCAGTATACATTATATTATTTATATAATATATAAAATATATTAAACAAAAATAAATATAATATTAATGACATTAATATAATATATTTGTACTATATTTTATATTAGACTGAAAAATATATATTATATAATTTAATAATAAAATGATATATTATACCATATTTTATTTTTATTAGACTGAAAAAAAATATTATAAAATATTATATTATAATGCACAGTTATATCTATATAAACAAACATCTATACATATTGTTATACTCATCTGTCATTATCTGTTTTTACATAAATCTCTTGTTATTGTGAAGTGAACAGTTGAGGATCATCTGTATCATCTCCTCACTGGCAGCTCCATCAGTATACAGTCCTTGTTGGTCTTTTAGGTCTCGGCATCAAAAACAAGCACTCATCTAAGAAATGCTCATTAGCAGATATATGGAGATGATCAAACATGACCTGGAGGAATAGTGCTGCTGTTAATGGGCCATAAATAGAGCGTGCAGCCTCTGTCGGTCCGGGCCAATGTGGGTCTCGTAATGTTGATGACTTCAGAGTTGGACTGTAGGCTGTACCCTCTGTTGTTTCATGCACCGGGGTGTATTTCTGTCCAGTGCTCATTAGTGCTGCCCGAGAGAAGCCAAGATTTAAAACACAGCGACTTCTCCCCACGTCTAAAGTCTGTGGCATGTGTTTTGCCGTCAGATATTGATGTCAAGTGTTATGTTAAAGGATTTGTGCGAAAACTAAAGATTGAAAGCAATATATCTCAAAGAGCTTGACAACACGATTTTTCTCAATATATAACTGTCATAGATGGTGTTGAACTTGCTGACCTAACTGCTTTCTGTTAGCCTAGCGGCACCCTGGAATACTTGATTCTGGTTGTTTTATTTATTTATATTCTTTGATATTGTAAAAAAAAAAAAAATGACGTGGGTGTCGAACGTCTCAAAAATGAAGTTTATTACACCATAAGCACCTTGGGTTCACCGGAGTCAGAACGAACCCAGAACATCCAAATCTTAAACCTTTTATCCTGTTACAGTTTACCACTCATATTGTAAATAAAGTTCTGTCTCAAAGGAGTAGTTCACTTTTAAAAAAACTTTTGCTGATAATTTACTCGCCCCCATGTCATTCAAGATGTCCATGTCTTTCTTTCTTCAGTCGAAAAGAAATTAAGTTTTTTGATGAAAACATTCCAGGATTTTTCTCCATGTAATGGATTTCACTGGGAACCAAACGTATGTGAGAATAGCAGAGCTAAGGCGGCAGACTCAAGAAGTTTCAGTCTTTTCAGCATTTTATTACTTTTGTGTTGTTATTTTGGTCGAGAATAGGACGTCAGTGTGTGGAGGTCAAATGGATGTCAAGTTTTTGATGTCAATTTGATTTGCATATATGACCAGTTTTTTGACGTCGATGTTTGATGTGGGAATACAACATTGCCAGTGGGCAATTGATGTTGAAAAGCAGAACCTTGCAGTTCTAGAAATATGGTCTCTGTAGTTTAACTGGTTTTGCTACTTGCGCTGCTACCGTATTTTCATGTCAGAAGACCTTTCTGCTTGCCATGTAGCAAGGTGTCAGTCGCGTCCTATTTGGCACCCTTGGCACCCAAATTATGTGGGTTTTTTTCATATATACCAAGGACCCTCAATTATGACGATCCCCTTTGCAATAGGACGGTTGGGACCCCCTCTAAATATTTAAAGGCAGCTATACAGTATGTACATATGTATAAAGTCCCATTAATACTGTGAGAGAGTGTTATATTATTTACAATGAAATAATTGACTTTATATGTTGGTACTGTACTAAAGCCAAGTCACATTTATTTATATAGCGCTTCATACAATACAGATTATTAATAATTGTGATGATGTTGAAAATGTATCAATTATGAAACTAGTTCAATTTTAAGATCTACAGAAGGCAATAGTTTCATTATTCAGGTCAATTAAGTTCGGTGTTGTTTTATGTCAGTTCAGGAACAATGTTGAGGTAGTTGCAAATTTTGCAAAGTTAAATATTTTTGTAAAATTAAAATATTATATAAAATTATTGACTATATTAAGTGCGTTGTTAGATTATTTAATGTGTGTGCATGCGTGCGTGTCTGGCCTGGTAAACCCTACATAATTGGGATAAAATGTCCCTACAAAGATGGCAATATCCATAATCCTTGTCCTTGTTGGGAATTTCTTTGGTCCCCATAAGGAAAACGGCTTATAAATCATACTAAGAAATGTTTTTTTGAAAATGTAAAAACCCAGAAAGTTTTCTGTGATGGGTGTGTTTAGGGGTAGGGTTAGGTTAAGGGGATAGAATATACAGTTTGTAACCATTATGTCTATGGAAAGTTCCCATTTAACATGAAAACACAATTTTCACAAATAGTTTTTCTATGGATTATATAATAGGTTTGTGTGTGGATGCTTGTGTGCACAAATAAATACCCCAGTTTGAAAACCTCAGCCCTAAAGAGAATCGTCATCTACTCATCTCATAAAAATGAGTACATATTGCGATAATGACTGCTAACCGTGTTATCCATTGCATATTTGAATCATTTCCTTGCTTTCCTTCATTTTGTGATTGTGTGTGTACATTTAGCCACCTGTATTTTTGAGACCAGTGGTGTGCTACACTCTTCTGCTGCTGAGCAGTGACATTTTGAAGGCAACACACCTGTGAAAAGGCTGACGTGGTGTTGAATCCAGTTGTGCATGCAACACAGATTTAGCTCACGGAGCGATCCAACATAGTAATTAGCAAAGGGGATTTTAAGCACATTGACATTGATCGAGTTTTCCCACTTACAATGTTCCCGGCGTGTGACGTGCCTGAGGCTCATTGCAATAGATTATCCCTTTGGAATGTTTCCCTTGCAGACAAAATACCTGCCAATCAGCTAAATGTTTTGTAATCCATTGTGCCAACCTTTTGAAAATGATGGGGGAAGCAGCTCCATATTCAACTCAGCATGCGTTTCAGAAAATTCTGCCCCTCGAGATAAAAGCTTGAAAATTTGATACCGTCACATGCCTACACAGCATCCCACCAACATTTAGATGGTTTCTTTAAGAGACTTTACATTTAAATGAAGCCCCAAATATTAAGGTGTTCTCATGTTTACCATTGTTCAGCACATTTTTGTGTGTGAAATCCGGTCATTTCAATAGAAATCCATGCAATTACACTGTAAAAAAATATTGTTGGTTTAACTTAAAAAAAGTAAGTAACCTGGTTGCCTTAAAATTTTAAGTTCATTGAACTGGAAAAAGTGAGTTAATACAATGAGGGAGATTAATTTAATAATCAGAAACTCAAAATAATAAGTTATCTCAACTAAATAAATTATTATTGATTTGACAAAAAAAAATATGTTGTGATAACAAATCTTGAAAATATTTTTTTTACAGTGAAAGATTGCTCCATGCAGATTTCACAAGTTCAAGTTGGTCCCTTTGATTTGCCACAGAAAACTGCTTGGTTTAAAAGTTACTTTCTTAGTGATGGCAAACAAGGTTAAGCATCTAACTTTTTCAAAACCACACACATTCGATCACATTTACTGTTCAGCTACTTTTTACAGGTGAAATTCAGTAATTATCAAAGGAATCCACGCATTTAGGAAAAAATCCCCTTAGTGCAAAGTTGACCAACAGAAAGCTGCTTGGTTTAAAAGTGAAAATTTCACTGACATTTCGCTAAACATTAGCCCTAATGTCCAAAAATCTTACATTAGATCTGCTAGCAATACAAGCTCAGAAATATGTCAGAACGTAGTTCATTATCCAAGATGTGAGAACTGCATTTTCAGTTTAGCACCCCACAAGGGGTGCTAAAACGCCATTTGTCTTCTTCTACAGTCAGGTTTGTTTCAGGTTTGTTAGTGTCACATCTATCCGATGTGTTGGTCTAGCATTTGTGTCTCTGATTGCATACAGTATGTTACTGGCTAGAAAATGCGACGCAATTATAGTTATACTCATTTAATTATATTGGTTTTTCACTGAGCCTGATTTTGCATAACATTTTTGATAATCATATCATGCTTTTTATCCTATATTTAGTACAAAATGTCAAAATCTTCCTCTCAGCTTTTCTAACGTTTAATTATCATCTGTTAGATAGCATATCTCATTTAGATTAGCATAAGTGAGTTATAATAGGCTATTTTTACTCAGTGATGTGGCTCCACATACACGGGGGATTAGCGAAAGCACAAATTGTAACATAAAAGCACTCTAGCATACATTTTGAGAAACAAACACTGTGAAAACAAACGTGGTAAACAGCTGGCCCTCGGGGTGGAATTAAATTAAAAGTTACGTAAAAGAGGAAATTGTTTCCCTCCGTTTTTTCATTCCTCCGCATGACAAAAGACTGAGTCCAAATGGAAAGAAATCTGCCGAGCGTATTTCCCGTTTCCCTTATCTCTCACAGGCTTATTTCTTTCGCCCTCACTGATGTTAAAAAGATTATTGCAATAAGCCACTGCAATATGAGGACACAGATATGAGTATTTTATTGAGGCATGTCTCCTTTATTCACATCTCCTCACTCTGTGCTCATTAAAACCTCCAAGTTTCTATACATCTATGCATGGCTTGTAATTTGAACCTTATTCGCGTCTCCACGTTTCTGCTTATTTTCTGAATTAACGGCCTCATTTCTTCAGCATGCTTGTGCATTTGCTCATTGATGGGGACCGATTGTGCATTTAGTATTGGGACTGCTTGTGTAAGAAGGAACTACGTATATCCATTGGTTTCTGTCGGTTCCCTCACTTTGCACTCCAGTACTTTTGAATTGAGGGGAACAGATGAAAAGATGAGGAAAGGATGCCTGCCGGGGGTAATCAGAGTAGATGAGTCATCTGCAGTTTTACAGACATTTTGAATGAGTTCCAGTTTATATATAGTTGCTTGTGTTTATCCGTTCACCAGTCGCATGCTGTGGCATTGATTTTTAAACCACTTAAGCTCCCCAAAGATCTTTAGTTAAATGGAGTTTACTTCTTCGCATGGCTTTTTTAAGCGCGTTTTCTTTTTTTACCCCTGCTGTTTTGGTGCTACTGACTGGCGCTGTGAATTACAATAGGCACATAAACACATACACAAGTGATTTTCAGGACACACTATAAGGATATGTGATGCATTCTTGATGTATTTCAGCTAATTTTATATAATTTTAAAAATATAAAATTAAAGCGACATTCGTTGGATTTTAATGTTTGTGTGTGGAGATGTCTGCACCTGTTAGTAATGGATACATCTGAAATACATTTACATTTTTTTCACTTAGCAGACACTTTTATTCACAGTGACATACAAATAAAGAATGCTACGACAAAAGCGCTTCATCCTAGTGGTAAAAGACACTGGGAAATACTGCAAAGAAAACTTTTAGATTTCACATTCCACATTGACAAGCGCTTATGTGAGGGGGTTAAAGCCCCGGAAAACACCAAGCCGACGCCAACGAACTAGCGCTGATTAAAGCAGACTTTGTTGTCGCCTCTCGTCCGTTCTCGTCGAGGTAAAAAGCTGCACTTGAACACACAGAGAGAACTGCAGCCGACTGTCAGCGTTCTGCGCCTGCGTTTAATGAGCCAACTGTCTATTTCTGCAGATATATTAGTCTATATTCGTCATTCAAAAAGTTATATGACGTCTTGGGACGTCTTTTGACCATACGTCAACATCCGCCTTTTTAGGGTCCCCTTAAACGTCGGTTAGATGACGTTATCGGATCCTAACCCAACCCCAGACTTAGAAACCTACCCCTAAACCAACCTACCCCGTCACCTAAAGGTAAAGCGTCAGTTGTATGACGGCCCGGGATCGTCAACTAATCGACGTTAAAGGGTACCCTAAAAAGGCAGATGTTGACGTATGGTCAAAAGACGTCCCAAGACGTTAGTTATTTGACGACTTGGGATGAGACTGTGTTAGGAAAATCGACGCTGCCGGCTGCAGATACACATAACGTAAACAAAGCAGTGTGTGCTTACCGTTTTGAATATCAATCCTGCTAAACACTTTTTTTATTCCACTCTGCTCATGTTAATATTGAAATATTCGCCAAGGAACACTCAGGTTAGAAGACGTAACATAAGAACAGGCCTATATCTTTACCGTTTTGATTTCTTTGCTTGCTGTTTTGCTTTTACTCTCGTGCACTGACTTTTTCACTAAGCTGAACAGCCAATCAGAGTTCTCAGTTTTCCCAACGGCCCGACGCCGATTCAACATGTCGAATCGGGCGAAACAAAGCTGACAAGGACTATTTTCAGCCAACGGCACGGAACTGTGCGTATCACGAGGAAACTTAGTTTGCCGACACACAAAATCTGCCAGACGGCCGACCGTCGGCTTGGTGTGTTCCGGGCTTAAGAGTTACCTCACACATAACTTCTGGAGAAAAATTGTGTTTGTGCAAATTGAGTACACTTTTTTCTTTTACTGTAGCATACACTAAGTAAAGAGTAAACTAATATCAAGTGTTTTTTTTTACACAGCTAGTACTAATGTAACAGGTCCTACTCAAACTGCTCCGAGCGGGATTTGATCCGTGGTCTCTGGTGTGGGAAGCGGGCGCGCTAAAAAACTTGCTAAAGCCCAGAGGAGGTTTACACGCACCGCTCTTACTGGCCTACGTCCATTACACTCACTCCCGGTCCCGGCCATCCGGGTCACGGCACCAAATTTAACGTCCTACTCAACCCACTCCAAGCAGGATTCGAACTACAGTCTCCGGCATGGGAAGTGGGTGCACTAACAAGGACACTTATGACTATAGCTGCTAACATCAGTCGCTAGGATGCCTCTTGAGGCCAGGGGAGTGAGGTTTGCAACTACATGTCAACTAACTCTCAGTAGATTATTAGTAGACTGTTGGGTTTGGGTTAGAATAAATTTTACGTGTACACATACATTTATTCTACTAACCCTAACCTAACAGTCTACTAATAAGTTAGTTGACATGTAGTTGCAAAGTTACCTATAGTCAGTAGAATGTCTAAAGTGGACCATTTTGACCCAATTTTTCCTCTCCTCTAATTTTTCCCCCTCTCCATAGATATGACATTTGACATGGCGCGAAAAAATATCCTTTTAAAGTCATTTGGTGGCCTTTAACGCCTTTAAAACCAGCAGCTTTCAGAGTAGCTCAACCAGGGGTGTGTTCCCCATATTTGCTGATTAACTATCACAGAAGCATTGTTGGAGAAACTAACAAAATAGTCTCCCGTAAACAGGCGGTTCATTCACTCAGCAGCTTTTTCCACAACGTTATTTCTCTGGGATGCTGCTGTATAGCGAAACATGGCACCTGAAGACTACTTCACTGTTTTTAGTTTCTTCCTGTTTTAATTGAGGATTGATTAATCTTGGGTTCCCTAGTATATCTTTCTCCAGAGTCCCTTTTGCACATGCACTCTCATTAAAAAACAGCGCTGATTGTTGACATGCTAAAAGATATGGATTTAAATTTGTATATATATAACACTGCATGTTGTCTTGCTTCTTTTGCCCAAGAGCAAGATCTTTCAGTACATATCCACGTCATCTTAACAAGAAACTATGCTTTTAATCACGGGTCGAGAGCTGTAGAACCACCCACACAAGTTTGCAAATGTTCATTTGAACTATGGTATCAAGAAATGCTGAATTGTTGAACTATGTACTTAATAAAGACTGAACTTGCAACCATATTTGCCTAACAATGCTTTTTGGAAACGCACCCCAGGCTGAATGACCAGCAAGCAGTTTAGCACATTTCTCCCTGCTGGGGGTCCAGCTAAAATACATTATCATTCTAGAAGAAATGCTGAAGTGCTTCTTTGATTTAAAATACAGTACCTCAATTGCCACAACCACTACAGTATGTTGGTAGTTTCTCCCATTTATTTTTCAGCGGGAGGCATTCCTTATGCTATCCGGCAGTATGGAGACTTGCACAAAAGAGTGGTGGTACAAGGTTAGACTTCAAAAGGAGATTCAGTACTATGCGCAGTCACATTTTCTTGACAGGATGGCAGTGCTCTGTTGTCTGGGATAGACAGTACATGAAATCCTCTGCTGATGTGTTTACCTCTTTGCCCACGTCAGTACTAAGCAATCCAGTTAATTTGATTTTAGTCTTAACTAAGGAGTAGTATGGAATAACACCTTCCTGCGGTGCTCTAGATTCTCCACTCCTGACCTAAAAACCTCGGCTCATTCATTCTCAGCACCTTAATATAAATGTTAGGAGCTTTATCATCTGCTTCACCCACAGCAGGCATATGTTATCATTTACTGCTCGTTAGCTTACTGATCACTCGCACCCAAGGTAAGGAAAGTAGTAATATATTTGTTAGCAAAGTTAGCCATTTATCAAACTCTTAGACATCGCCATGGATAAATCAACTTTTTAAATTGTCTTGCTCTGGGCGTATGGTTGCATCTGAGGTTTGTGAATTTGTAAACATTAGCATAATTGAAATTGTTTCGATATGTGAATAAATGTTGGATGGGATTTGACTGGATTGTGAAAGGGTGCCAAAATTGAGTGATACGTGATCCTGAGGTTACATTAACTAGCAATAATTAGCTTTGCTGCGTTAGCTACGTAGCTACATTAGCATCTGAACAAATCCCTAACCCAAATTTGGTGCACAACTCATCCCTCACAAGTGCTACGGAATGATATATCAAATTGTGTGGTTTGAAGGAGGATCCTGGTTCGGTCCTAGAAACAAGGGGCTAAGTTTTTTTTGTTGTTTTTTTTTTTTTTTTTTTTAGTATTATAGGGATAACATTTTAATTGGTAGGTGTCCATTAAAATGTACATTTTTATTAAGAAGGGCACTTTATACAAAAATACAAGATTACAAGTCCAGTCCAGACATTTTGAGACTCCCATTTATTTGGGCTTGCTCGGATTATTTGAACATAAGAAACTCTCTCCTCCTCCATAGCTGAACACAAATCATTATGTACTGTAAGGTTGATATGCCCTTTCAAGCACATTATGGAGTTTGGGATGAAACATTAAAGAATCAAACTCTCCACATCTACACAATGAAAGATATTTTTTTTCTTGACAAAAGGAAAAAAGATCTTGGATGCCATGTCGGTCACAACCCCATACACTGGTTATTTGGCTTTAGGGTCTCCTTTCTCGTTTGCCTTTTTTTGTTTCTGCTGCATGATTTCAGCATCTCTTTGCTTACGAGCAGCTGCTGAGAGGCCATCTTCATTTCACTTCCCCTTGGTATTATCAGTTTGCTTCTTAGCATTCTTTAGACGGGCAAGCTCACGCTGATTTCCCCTCGTCATGATCGCTCTTTTGTTGTCGCCGGAGCGCAAAGCTCAACCAGGCGTTACCTCTTGTACTTGTGTGATGGCTGGCGGACCCGAGTCCAACAAGGGGCTAAGTTAATGAAATAATTAAAGGGTTAGTTTTCCCAAAAATCAAAAATTCCCAAAATTCTGTCAGTATTTACTCACCCTCATGTTGTTCTAACCCTGTAAGACCTTCGTTCATCTTCGGAACACGAATTTTCGATTAAATCTGAGAGCTAGATCGCTCCTGCATACTAGTCCATAGGCTTCTTGAGGGATTGAAACTTGCCGTCCTTAAAAAGTTATTAAAGACTTCTTTAAAATAGTCCAAGTGACTTCAGGGGCTCAATCTTAACTTTATCAAGCGACGAGAATACTTTTTGTGCGCAAAAACAAACAAAAATAACAACTTTATTTCAACTATTCACGAAGGTCTTACAGGGTTGGAACAACATTAGGGTGAGTAAATACTGAGAGAATTTTCATTTTTGGGTGAACTATCCCTTTAACTCAGATAACAAAATGAATTCAAAGTAGTAAATAATTTTGATATTAATTTATTTTGTTACATTAAAAATAAGAAAATATGGTTTTGCGTTTCATTAGAGATTGTCGCCTATAGGGCGGCGCACTTTTATTGCCGTATTGTAACTTTGACATCACCCTTTTCTTTTCTCACTCTAGATGTACATTCAGACAGCCACACTGACCGTCTCTCTGAGCCTGAGTGCGTCTGTGTCTCTGGGGATGCTTTACATGCCCAAAGTGTACATCATTATCCTGCACCCGGAGCAGAACGTGCCCAAACGCAAGCGCAGCTTCAAGGCCATCGTCACCGCTGCCACCATGACAAACAAGCTGAGCCAGCTGGCCAGTGACCGGCCCAATGGAGAGGTGAAAACCGAACTCTGTGAGAGTGTGGACAATAGTAGTGAGTACAGTCTTTTTTAACATGCACACTTTGTTATAATGATAATGTGGAACATGGGTCAATGACATGGGTCAATTTTAAAAATACATAAAAAATGCAAATCATGCACTGTAAAAAATGATCAGTTGACTTAACTTAAAAAAAGTATTAAAGTCCACACATAATTTAAATTTCGCATAACTTATTTTTTTCGATTACACTACAGTTTATTTACTTAATTTTAAGGCAATGGGTTTCCTCACTTTTAATACAACTGATAACTTTTTTTCAGTGTGTCTTTAGTTTGTGTATTGAAATGTATTTAGATATTTTGGGGGGCATAAATTATAAAGAAAAAACCGAGATATACAATATAATATTTTATTTTCCCTTTTGACAACAATGTTTGAAGGCCCAACACTCCTAGTTTCTGTAAATGAAGTTTTATTGGTATTATTTAAGTTTTTAATTCTTTTAAGCAATGGATTTATGGGACTTTTTCTTAAACAATTTTCACTTATAATTTTTACCAGATTAGGATTGGTTTTTTCACGTGCTGCACAAATATTTATTGATTAATAATTCGTCATTTCAATATATTTTTGACAAATAAAGAGTGCATTAAAAAATGCATTAAAAATGTATTCAATGTGTGTAAGGGAAATAGTATTACTTTTTACTTTGTGGTTGCACCACATGACATTTTTAGGGTCCTTTAAACAATTATTGTTAATAAATAAAACCAACATGAATAAAGAGAATACAACTTGACACATTATTTTTTAAAACTAGATTTAAATAAAAATCTCTTTATTAATGTCATTGACCCACATACATTACATTCATATATTTAACAAAGTAAATCTACAGTATAATTGTCACTATTCCTTTAATAGTGTGAATGACCTGTGTGCTAATGAACTGTTAACTTCGTTGCTGCTAAAATGTTCACATTGGTTACTCCCGTTGGCATTTATCTTGTCATCTGAAGCTTTTTATTATGAGGAAATGAAACAGATAAGTGCATTCACTAGAGGATCATTGCTAATTCATTAGCTATGCTGCATGCATTGTCTGACGCTAACACTAGATCTCTTATAAAAATCTGACTGCAAGCTCACGGAAACAGCCTGTACTTCAGCAGCCAGTGTGGTGTTACTGTACCTTTTACATGAAGGATCCGATCATTAACCAGGGCAAGGGCAGCACACACGGGCCCACATCATGTGCAGACAGACCCTCACTAATGTGCCATGACCCCTCGGCTAAAGGGCTCTAACACTGGGCCAGTTCATAATGAGAGTCAAATGTACCATGTAATGAATGTAGAGACTACCATTTAGAGGACAAACACGTTTTGGTGTTTCTCACTGCAGTTTTACTATGTCCGATTTTGTAAACAACATTCAAGTATGCTAATCGGTGTTGTTGTGAGTCAGTTTTGTACAGGTATTAGTCATTAGTAGTAATATGGGCCCATAATTGAAGTGTAAAAGTGCGGTCACATTAGCTAGTATGAACTATGAAGCACCGTTCGCACAGAAGGTGCTTTTCCCTATTAATTCTATGGTGGTTATGACCCTGAATGTGACTGAATATTGAGAAATGAAGGTTGAAAATTCTGACATTACTAAATGACCCTGATGTCATTCTAACACAAAAGAGATTTTGTTGCTTTTTTGTGCAGTTTCAAGATTTCAAGCTTCAAATATGGTATAAAAGCACCATAAAAGAGCTTCATATGACTAGTATAGTCAAATCCTCTATAGACACAACAAGACTGAAATTCAAGTCGTTTTCCACTGAAAATCTTCTTTGGGAAACACTGCTGTGCCGGATCAATACAAATGAATCATTCCAACCAAAAGAATGATTTGTCTTCAAAGTTTCAGTCTGTTTGTCATAAAGCTATCAAAAGACTTAGAATATGGGCAATTTCTATGATTTTTTTGCTGCTTTTTTATCATTTTAGAGCCTGACGGTCCCAGTTCTCATTCACTTTCATGACATTGAGTGGCCAAAATTCACCTTTTGAAAAGAGAAACTCGAACGGGTTTCATGAAGGTTGAGTGATGCATATTTTCTGTTTGAGTGAATAATGTCTGAAATTAGGGTTCGTTTCGATTTTAATTTAATTTTGAAGCATGCCATGAATTCTTTTTTGAATGACTTTTCACAACTCAAAACCTTTTCTGCAAAAAGGGCACAAGGTAAAAGCATCACAAAAGAGTGTTATTACTTTCTCAATTGTTTTCTTCCTACTTTTAAATGAAAGGAAGCAGCGAAATCATTTTCAATGAAACAAAGTGAGAATTTTATCCTCATGGTTGCAGAGCTACGTTCAGAATCTAGAAGTTCCCCAACTTACTCTACTATTCTCCCATCTCTTTATGTGACATTTGTGTCTTCTGATACACAGCAGTCTTCTTTAACTGACCATTTTCATTTCCAGCACCGTCCACAAAAACAACCTACGTCAGCTACACCAATCATGCCATATGACTGCACATCCTGAAAATGGGTTGGCATGGATCCGGCAGGCTCCAACAAAACAGGATCCAATGACTGAAACCCAAGCATGAGACATCAGTGTTGTTTGTGGACAAGAGGATGGACTCTTGGATTTTTTTTCCCTGGATATTTTATAAGAAAGCCTAGGCGGACATCCAAAAAATGGAGACAAAAGCTGCCATTTACGTGGGCAGCTAATAAAACGAGACACTGGCAAAGGGGTAAGAAAAAAAATACATAAAGTTTAAAGAAACAGAACAAATATTGGAGTCGACCATGTTACATGTTATTCTAATTGTAAGTATTTTGTGGTTGTGAAAAATTTTTCATTCTTTGTCCCACAGTGTCAGACCTGCATTTGGAAAAAAATGCGTTTGTCTCTTGTATTGGCTACTCTGGTCTATAACCTTGGGTTGTGAGTGTGCAAATGCCATGTTGGAAGCATGCCAATTCAACTTTTTATACAAATAATTTATTTATAATAAAGGAATGTTTTTGAAATGTGGTGGGTGTTTGGACATTTATGTTTTTGGGGATGAAACTATGTAATACGTAATTCACAGTAGGGCTTCAACTAACAATTATTTTCATTATCGATTAATCCGTTGATTATCTGTGATTTCATTTTTTTAATAATAAAGTTGTCCAACAACTAATATTTTATCAAAATGAATATTTTAGTCAACGTTATTGTGCTTCAGTAACCAATATGTTGTGGATTCTTCTTCTTTTGTTTTATAATAGTATTTCATTGACATCAGAGACATCAAACAAATGCCTCTAAAATCGTGTTTGGATATGCGCATTTTTTTAAATCCGGCACATCTTGTCGTAATTCATCGGTTCTCATGTCTAACAGTGCTTTTTTTGGACTAATTCTCACATAGTATAACTTGTGTTTCACAGTATTTATTATTATTTTAGCTATATATTCCCTGGTCACTTTATGCTTAAATTGTATGGAAAAGAGCAGCATGGACATTCTGTGAAATATGTTTTTTTTATGTTCTACGGTAAAAAGAAAGACATAAGAGTTTGGAACAACAAGAGGGTGAGTAAATGATACGTTTTTTTTTGTTGGGTTTTTTTGTGAATTAGTCATACTTTTTGCAAAACTAAGCGTCTAATAGTGCTGAAGAATGTGTGTCATGCATGTATTTTCTGTTCAGGTGAGTCTAGACATTTCCAGGTGAGTCTAGCATATAAAAATGCCAAGCTGGCAAGTTGGTATAATTTATGAGCTGAATCTGAGCAGGTGTACTGCGTTCCAAATATAGAAAGCATTCATTATCTTTCCATGGCAATACAATGTCATTTATTCCCGTGCATATAGCTTTCCTTAAATCATAACGGAGCTTCAAAATTGTCCAACGTTTAAAAAGCCTTACTGTCTGTCCACATATTTAAACTTCTCTCAAAATGACCTCTGACATCCACTACGCCTTCCTTTACCTGACCTTAATATATTTCCAAGCATAAATGCAACTCATTTACACACTTACCTCTCAGCAGTTTTTACAAAGGATGTTTCGGATCCAGTCGGATGCCGTTAATTGGCTCTCTGACTGACAGAAGATTCCTGCAACTAAACTACTTCCTTGTAACTAGGTCTACCAAACCCAATTATCTCTCCTTAGAGCCTTTTCTCACTAATTACTGCCTCTCAGTTGCTATTTAAGACTCATGAGATATGAAAAAAAAGCATTGATAACAAAAATAAACAGGCCGTTAAATATTTCTGGCACTTCAGATGTTTCTGCAGTGCACAGCTTGGCGGATGGCATCCTTCTCTTTGACAAACACACTGCGAATGGCTGGAGTACAAGAAAATAATGGAGAAAATTGACCACGTGTTGTTGGTGATCAATATTTACTGTGGAGGAAGACGGCGACAGACAACTTACACCTGTGAGACGAACATCAATACAGCAATAATAATGGCAACTTAAATCGTTTGTGGAGACTTTGAACAGCATTCGGAGCATTTAACAGCTTTTATTCACTACAGTGTTGCGAATAAAAATCCACTGGTATCACTTTATCATGCCTCAGGACATTGCTTAGATGTTTTATTTCAAGACGTTTTTCAGGTTTTTGTTCTTAAAACGCTCTGTGTTGGACTGATTTCTTACAAAGCCTCCATTGGTAATTCCAAAATGTTATTTTAGAGCTATAGTAACAGAGGCTTGCGCCAATGATATGCAGAGTAATGCAGTTATTGGAGAGAGATTGATAGATTGCTTAAGTGTGTGTGAATTACTTGAGTCTGTTCCTCTCTCAACAGTGTTCGGCAACTAATAGCGAGGCTGTAAGTTTAACTGCTTCAATAACAGCGATGTTACTGTCTCAAAGCTTAGAAATGTCATGTAGTTTTGCAGATGCTGAACTATTTTGTTGAAATTGGGTAACGCTGACAACATGTTTCTGTGCGCGTGCATGCGAACTGTACGTGTGTGCATTGTACGGGAGAGATAGAATGATTTCCATTGGTTATTAAACGTGATTTCTAAGCATTTTTCTTTAAAGGATTAGTTCACTTTTGAAAAAACTTTTGCTGATAATTTACTCACCCCCATGTCATCCAAGATGTCCATGTCTTTCTTTCCTCGGTCGAAAAGAAATTAAGGTTTTTGATGAAAACATTCCAGGATTTTTCTCCTTATAATGGACTTCCATGGGAACCAGGTCCAACCGAGGTCCAAACGACAGTTATAACAGTTACAGTGCAGCTTCAAATGTCTTTAAACGACACCAGACGATGAATAAGGGTCTTATCATGCGAAACGATCGGTTATTTCAAAACTTATTCCAAAAATGTAACTTTTCTAAGGACAAATGCTAGCCTTTCTCCATTCTGTGAGGCGCGTTTGCAACGTCACGTACAGTAATACGTAATTACGTTCAAAAGGTCACGGGCGACGTAGCCAGAAGTACAGAGTCAGAGTGTTTACAAGTTGAACGCATAGGTTGAACGTGGAAACTAACTCAAACGCCGTTTACAAAAAAGGAATTAAAAGGTAAAACAACGATGTCGGACGATTTTGATTCTGTACTTCCGGCTACGTCGCCCGTGAGCTTTTGAACGTAATTACGTATTACGTGATGTTGGCTAGCATTACAAGGCTAGCATTTGTCCTTAGAAAAGTTACATTTTTGGAATAAGCTTTGAAATAACCGATCGTTTCGCATGATAAGACCCTTTCATCGTTTGGTGTCGTTTAAAAACATTTGAAGCTGCATCTGTAACTGTTATAACTGTCGTTTGGACCTCGGTTGGACCTGGTTCCCATGGAAGTCCATTATAAGGAGAAAAATCCTGGAATGTTTTCATCAAAAACCTTAATTTCTTTTCGACTGAGGAAAGAAAGACATGGACATCTTGGATGACATGGGGGTGAGTAAATTATCAGCAAAAGTTTTTTCAAAAGTGAACTAATCCTTTAAGTATTACACTGTTATTATATTATTAGTTGCGTTTAATTATTTGCCTAGTAAATTATTTTGCTGCCTGCGACCCTATAAGAACAGAACTGCTGTCCCATATTTCCTTCCCTCTCTCTCTTTCTTTTTTTCTCTCTCTCTTTCCTTCCTTCCTTCCCTCCCACCCTCTCTTTCCTTCCTTTTCTTAGTCACAACTCACCATGTTGAGAACAACTGCAATGGTAAGTGTCACTATAATTTTTTATGACAAGGCTTGTTCACACCAGACACGAGAGCTATAATGATAACTATAATTGTTTTGATAATCATTCAAGTCCACAGACACTACAACTATAATGATAACACAGAGGAACAATATAGTTGAAATCACTCTCAGGGGGATTTTTCCAGCTGATGAATGATGAAAAATTGACAGCGAATTAACCCAAATTTAAAGAGCTTGAGCGTTTAAAGCAGCAATTGTTCATGATTACAATAAACCTAACATTATCATTTGTTGGTTTGGACGCTAATAATCGTATGTAGGGAAGAATGATGAGTCTCGTTATGTCTACACTAGATTTAGGGCTGCATTAGAGAATGCTGATTTCAGTGGGGAATGTGTCTTATGGGACTTAGAGGAAAAATTAAAAAGAGCAAAAAACAGAAGCCCTGCCCTAATCTCATCATTAGAAATGTAATATGCTGTTATAAAGTCAGTTTTTTTTTAACTATGCCAGCCCTAATTGATTCAAATACGATGCGGGAGGCTAATTGATCAACGGATCAGATTCTTTCAAGCCTGAGAGCCAAGCATGAGGGAGAATCTGGGTAAAGCTGTTTTTTTTTAATCTGCAGACTTTCTATGGGATCAATTTGCCCGGCATTGACCTAGACACAGATGTCCCAGAAGGCCTTTACTTTCTCCTGCAACTATAAGGGCTTTGCTCTGGTAAGGATATCTCATTTGTACAACTTTCCTTCCTACCTAAGCAACCTTTCCTTTTTAATTTATTCAGCTCCGTACTCTAAACAAGGATGATTTGCTTTATTCAGCATTAATGAGCTTCTGTGGAGCTTTTTTCAGGCTTGCAATTAAAGTATGTAGAGACATTATAGACAACGTGCTATTTCAATTTGCCACTTATAGAGATTTTGTGACAGTGCAGACAACAAACAAACAAGATGCATCATCAATGTGTTTATAAAAATAATACCTTTTATTTGCAGGTGCATTTCAAGGCAGTCATGGATAAGAGCAAATCAATAAAATGCAAAGCAATACAAAACGCAAACATATAAATCAAACAATAAAATTGATAAAAGCTATTCTAATCAAATAAGATATGAATGGTATTGTCTGAGCTGTCCACACAGATCTCATCACAATTGTTTTGGTCCTTGAATCCTGTTTCTGAGTTCTTGTATCCTGTTCCTGTCTAAGTTTGTAGTATTGTTAATAAAGCCACACTGCTTCTGGATCCAGCCTCATCATCGCTATTTCTACCGCACCACGTTACAGAACAACTCACAACGAAATGGATCCAGCAGTTGTCAGCAACCGGGCCCTGGGAGAATACCTGTCTATGTTATTTCAAGTGGGCCAGTCCGTCCAAAGATATGCGAAGGACTTTCTGTCCATTTGCCATCTGGGAGCGCTAGATGATATCCAGCTGGGCCTGTTTCTGAACGGGCTGGGTTATAGGATCGCTCGATGGATGCCGAGGGACCTTACAAACTGGACTTGCTCCTTGGAAGATCTCTCCACTATTACAGGCTTGTTCTACTTGACACCTGCCGAGTTCACAACGTTACCAGTCAGCCTCGACGAACCCGAGCTTCACGTCAGCCGGTGCTTCACGGCAGCCACAACCAGAGCCAAACGTCACGTCACGTCTGTGCAGCCAGATGTCTTGAGGTGAGTTTTGTGTCTTGCCTTGTCATTTCATGATCAGTGGTTCCCTATCCTGTCTGTTAGTTCTTCCAGGTGTTTCTCGTTATTCCCGATGCCCCCTTGTTATATTGATAAATCATTTGTCCATGATTATTTAAGCCCTGTGTTTCTGCCCTGTCTTTGTGAGTTGTTGAATGTATGTTAGATGTTTACATTGGTGATTTCTGGATCCGTGAATCTTGTTTCTGAGTCCTTGTATCATGTTCCTGTCTAAGTTTTAGTATTATTAATAAAGCCACACTGCGTTTGGTTTCAGCCTCATCGCTATTTCCACGTTACTATCTTCAAGAAGCCTATGGACTAGTATGGAGGAGTGATCCAGCTTGCAGATTTAATCAAAAACATCTTAATTTGTGTTCCAAAGATGAACAAAGGTCTTACGGGGCTGGAACAACGTGAGGGTGAGTAAATTATTATTATACTGTTTATTTGAATAGGGACAGATACAAAAAAACATATATTATTACATAAAGAACAATCCGATGCCTGTATCATAGTGTTTATAGCCAAGGCTAATTCGCAACACCAGTCCCTAGAAGGGCTTTTAACAATTTTAACAAATACTGACAGAATTTTCATTTATGGGTGAACTAACCCCTTAAGTGTGTTTTTTATTCAGTATTCAAAACTCAAGTGATGCTTCATACATAGTTAATTCTGTCCTAAAGACATAGCTATTTTGCTCCATTTAAAAAAAAATTAAATAAAAGCTTTTATTGTTGGTTGGTTGGGTTCATAGTTTTTTTAAATGTCATTGGAGAAAAAAAAGGGAAACACTTCCAGAGCCAAGGTCACTGTTGAGCCCTGTTGTTAATCGTTTGATGCAATACTGCTCAACCCTTACTGTACAGGCTGCTATCAAAACAAATCTGAGAGGATGCATTTGTCTTCATTTTGAAATAACCTTTCCTGTTGTGGTTATATGACCTTGGATGTCTTTTCTGAAGTTTTCCAAACCAAATATCTTTATATCACATCACATTCGCTGACTCCATTAGTGAATTTTGCATTGAATTTTAAATGCGTCCGCACGTCACTTTAGGGTCAGGTTTGCAGGTTTCAGGGTCTGATTTCAAGTTTAGCAAAACTAAATATTTTAAGAGGTTTGAGCAAATGTTCAAAATGTGATACATAAAACTTGAATTTTAACCTTGAGAAATATTTTTCATTCAGGAATACCATTGGGCATTTTATGTACTTGTACCACTTGTACTTATTAAAAAATGAATAGTTTTGTAGAATTTTTTTTTTTTTCAGAAAAGGTTATTCAAGACTTACAGAAACATTTAGATACATTTAGGCACTTAAAGCTTATCAATTATGACTTGATAATTTAGACAATGGGACTTTGTCTGACTTTTGTTGGGCATTTTTACAATTGGATGGAAATGAATGGCAAATGAAAAAGAAACTCCTGAAATATTTCTTGATAAGTTGATAGTTTTACACTTTGAAAGTTTGGCCAAATGTGAACACAAATACAGCTAATCTATGAAATCCTGGAAAATTTAGATTGCGCCTCAGAGAACAAAACTACTTGATACTCTTTTCATGAGATTTTCAGAAGATCCCCTGGAGACTTAATTTATAATAACGCTGTGAGTTCACTAACTTCTGTCACTTTACTTAGTTAGAACACAGTGTTTGACATTTGGTACGAAACATGGCCTAAAGGTGTGTGTACTCATAAATGTATTCTTGCGAAAATTATTAATTTTATGCTCCCTATTTATGCTCCCTCCCTAAACACTTTTAGTCTTCTAAAGGTTGCTAAACAGTTTTTGAGGTCGTCATAATTAATTGAGGTTTATTTTTTTTTTACAGACATGCCTTCAGTACGTAATTCGTAATGAGCTAAAGGTTACAGGGCGAAGTGCCATGGTATAATGGGGGAGATGATGCATGCTTAGTGAAGTTTATGTAGAAAAGACACAATGGTATAACACGTCAGCAAGCTTCCACTTTAAAACATAAATTAGACTATTAGCATATTAGCATAAGTGCACACAATGAATTTTGCAGAATTTTTTTCAGTCTATTTGTGTATGCATTATACTTTGTTTGTGGTGGAGAATGCGGGCACTATGTAGAAGCATGCACGTTTTTCTCAAAATGCGATATGGAAGTTTATGCAGAATGTAAGTTTACCATTATACTGGAGACTTGATGCTGTTTAAAAAAGTGAAATGTCTCATGTCTATGTGATACAATACTCAGAGACAGATAGCTCCTTTGAGGTTTCTGTGGCCATAGGGGATAGTGCCAGACATATGGAGGCATCATGCTTGTCTCCTTTGGATACTTAGTACACTAGAGGACCTGCCATCTATTAAGAATCCGCTTGGCTTTGATATATAATGGATTGTGTGTCGTGCAAGCTAATGTGTGTGTGTTTGTCTTCACAATCTCTGTAATCTGACATTGACTAAATAGGATTTGTGTCCTATGGTTGTAACTGCCTGAGAGAGTTCTCCGTATCTCTGCTTCAAATAGTGCGCCGTGTAAAAATGTAGGAATGTAAAAAAAACTAAAAAAAAAAAAACAAAACCTTGCATCACAATAAGTCTAGGCTATTTGGTAGCCTAACTACACATAATTTTTATCAAGTTTAGTGACAGGATGGTGCAACAATCTGTATAAGCTACTGCGTTTATTATTGCTTGATACAAATTTTACCTTTTTGATTTAATTCTTGTGGTTTTATTCTGATCTTGATTCAATTTGGAGACATATTAGGCTGCAGTAGATGTTAATTTTTCTCAAGAAAGAAAATCCCACCTAATGCTGTAAACATAGACTACGGAGAGTCAGCTGGTATTTTTAAAGGTTAAAAATAACATCTCAAATTAAATATTGGTCTAATGTGTTTTTTATTATAACTTTATAACATTTTAATGATATAAGTAAAAAAATATTATAAATATGTAATATAGTGCTCATATTTAGCAAAATACTAATTTATACTAATACTAAATATATTATAAAATATTTTAAAAAATTCTAACCAACTTATGCTATGGTCATTAAATGGCTTTCCTGAGTGTGACATCTACTCCAGCTATTTTATTGACCTCTTTCCGCAGTTTAAAAACATTGATTGGTCAAAATTACAGTATGTATGAGGCATATACATTTCGGTAAGTTGTAAGCTACAGTATATCTTTCAAAACACGTTACACACCTATTGATCATTCGTTTTTATTTACTATCAACTAGGCTAGTAAAAAGAGATGATCAGTTCACATACCATTTGAACAGCGATCTGTCACATTTAAAAGCGGCAAAACTATATTTATTGTTTGAATTTCATACTAAAATTGACAGAATCTGAGAGCTGAGAATTTTCTCTGCGTGAGAAAATGGATGCGTGAGTTCATGTGAAAAGTGACAATTGTTTGAGTCGGCAGCTCTGTGTACAGTTGTTTTTACTGTACAAAGGGGTGCTTTGAATGAAAGTGACCCAATGGCTGTCATCTTTTCTTTTTGTGGGCAGTATATCATCATTATGCTCGGGAGACATGGTCTACACTTTCATCTTTTTTTACTGGCCCAAGAATACATCCATCAAGGCCCAAAGATACTAATTGGACCATAAGTCACTGATAGTGTCATGCACTTCATATGGGCCAACAGCCCCATTGTGAATGGTGTTGCAGAAGTTGCAAATGTAATTTCTGTTGGTAATGACCTCACAAGCTGAATGATTGCTGTATTGTTTGTTTGTTTTTCTTAGATTTAGATCGATTAATACATTTTTGAAGAAATAAATGAACTAAAAAGATGTCGTTCTAACCATATATAACCCATATGAAACACAAATGAAGCAGTTTAGCACAATCCTAGATAATAGCACAAATGATATATTACTTAATTTTATAGTGAAATTAGTTAATCAATGTTTTAATGTTTATCAAAATCAAATTAATGTTTATCAAAAAAGAAAAGATGTAGCGTGAGAATTTGAATTGGGGATTTTGAGAAGGCAGATTTTTCGCTGAGAGGTCCAGTAATGACATTGATTAAACATGAGGTCAAATTTTTTAATTAATAAATAAACAAACAAACATATGCACGATTGAATTATTCACAATGCAATATAACATGCATCTAGAAAAAAATATTGGCCGAATTTTTTTTATTTTGTGTAGTTGATAGATAGCCTGGCAGCTCCTGGTCACTATTCACTTTCCGAGAAAGAGCAGTGTGAGCATTACACTAAACATCTCATTTTGTCTACTACAAAAAGAAAGTCATTGAAAGTCTGGAATGACTTTAAGGAAATTACTTTACACCTACACTTTTCCTTATTCTGATTTATGTGAGTTAATACAAATATAAGATGCATATGCACATATGCACACACATCTACAGTATAAGATGCAAACAATTCATGGAGAAACACACACAGGCTATTGTATTTTCCCTGTTTGAGTAAGGACCGCAATTATCCCTGTGTAGATGGACAGTAACAGCGACCTGGAGTGAACTGTATGCTTGAATTAATGATTCTCAATGCGCTGTCATGACTAGATATCAGTTTTCAGCTTTATCTTAGAGTCCTAAAGAAACGTCCTTTGAAATTCTGCCTCACTTTGGAATGCTGATGTGTTATGACTTTTAAAACTTTTAGTTTTTGGAGTTTTAAAAGGTGCCCAATAATGTGGAGTTTATCAGTTTCCCAACCTGCACACTTAGTTATCTCAAATAACCATGACAAAATGATCCTTGCAGTTTATAGAATCTAAGTTGACACATTCAATGCCAGAGGATTTTTTTTTCACAAATTTCTCGACATCACTGTGTTGTCCTCCTTGAGCAACCTAGGGTTAAGTGGTTTGCTGAAGCACACAATGGTGATAGGTTATGGATTAGGTTGTAGCCAGGTTATTTCGGTCCTTGTGGGATTGAAACGTTCCACCTTTTCTTACCAAACCAAATTTTCGACCACCAAGCTAGACCATTGTTTCTTGAAAATCATTGATTTTTGTCATTTAAAGCTCAACACAAAGCTAGTATTTAAGCCTGTAATTATACACTTCCTGCTGTTTTCTTTCGTAGTCATTTACACAGCTGGTAAGCTTGGCTTTGGATATTTTCATACAAATTGTGGATGCAGTATATCAAATTATACATTTATTAAGTTCAAAAATGACTGCTCCCTCAAATCTCTGTGTAACGAAGCATGTATAAAAAAAGTAAATAAATGAAAAAACCCAGAGTGCTTTTGATATTGTAATTTGAACGATTTTACTGTTTACATTTATGTTTTGACTTTGAAATGAGCAAATACTGATCTCTGGCTCAGTACATAATAGGCTAAGTAAATTATCATTTTAAAGCATAAACTAATTAATATTCATTAGCTAAAACTGGAGTACAGCTGGAATGGATTGACTACCAGACTATTCAGTTCTTGTTTCTGACCAGTGGAAGCCATCTTTTGTGTATTTCTTATCAGCACGTCACCTCAGAGCAGAGACACTGGAAGGATTTTTTCTCTCTCATTAATACAAGCCTTTTTGCATCATTGCACATTCATTTTTCAATACCATGTTTTGCTATTTTGTCTCTTATATTTAACCCCTAGGATATCCACATGTTGCACCTATTTTTGAGACGCACATGGCCTGAGTGCTGTCGGAATAACAGGACAGGAAACATTCAGTTTTCATCCATGGGTTTCTTATACATGTCCAAATGTTGCAAAACAACATTGCATGTGCATCAACTCTGTGATGGCATTTTACCTTATGGTCTTGACACTCTTTCAAATTTCTGATTCATTACTCCTGGCGTAGTATTGAATGTTTGTGATTTGAGATACCAGGTTGTCTGGTTTCTCGGTGGCCTGTCAATTTCAACGATGAAAAATGTCCATCAAATGGGAATTGCTATTGATGTAAATCCTTCAGCCTGGGTTAAAGCGTAAGCACCTGTCTCTAATTTTCAATTCTCGAAATGTAAAAACCAATTTTCCAATCTGACAGTTTGGAGGTTTTATCAATTTTTTTTTAGGATAAAAAAATCCCCTTATGTCCTGCACATGCTAATTTACAATCAAAATCAATCAGACATAGAGCGCCAAACAGGTGGCGTCCTCGTACGTCATTGTCATTTGCAGTACATTAAACTTAAAGGGATAGTTTGCCCAAAAAGGAAAATGCTGTCATCATTTACTCACCCTCAATTGTTCAAAACCTGTATGAATTTATTTCTTCTGTTGAACACAAAAGAAGATATTTTGAAGAATGTAGGTTGAGGAGCACCATTGACTTACATAGTAGGTAAAAAAATACAATGGAAGTCAATAGGGAAGTCATGTTCTTCCCTATTGACTTCAAAACATGGTATTACAATGTAACTCACACAGGTTTGTAAATGATGACTGAATTTTCATTTTTGGGTGAACTATCCCTTTAAGTTTAATGTACTGCAAATGGCAGTGATATCCTTTAAGCAACTTCGTTGAGCAAACTTCCAAATATAGCATAAATAATGAGAAAGATAGCAACCATCATTTTGGGTCTCAGAAACACATTCTGCTATCTATCAAAAGTCTGCCTTCCAATGATATAATTATGTTATTGTCAAAATTTAAATAGAAGCTGATATGGATGTCTTTTTTCCAGTAATAAACAAACACTGTTAAGTTGTTTTGATTAATACTGTGAAGCAGCTTTGATACAATCTATATTGTGAAAAGCGCTATATAAATATATTTGACTATTTAAAATATAAATGGCCTCTCAAGATCGCAAACTTTTGTTTTTTAACAAAAAGCTTTTTGCCAAAGACTTCATCCAGTTCAGACTCAGAACGATGATCAAAACATATATAGTGTCCTTTAACACCCCTAAAGCTTTCACAGTCATATACCTCTTCATTATTTCAACATTTTCTCGGTAACCTTACGCTGTTTTGATTTATATGCTGTTGAATGATCACGGTTGCTTACTTGTGAGTAAACTACTAACCGCTGCTCCTGGTTATGCAGATGTATTGAAGTCTTGTTTGGCTGATCTTTCAAACCTTATAAGGTTCATCAATGTTTTTTTTTTCAGCTATAACTTTTGGCGTCAGCTGAGACACTTTTAGAGCGCATTACAAATGTGGTGGCTGATGCAACATTAGTGAGCTGAGACTGTGACATCCACAAGATGCTGACCAGGCCTTCATCGATTCTGACAGGTCTGTGAAGAAAATACTATCTCAAGATCACACCAGGGGGACGGCTAGATCATTTATTGATTAAGATGACCTTGGTCACAACCTCTTGAAAGTGCATGTGTTTTTACAAAACAAGCCACAGCTATATCGATCCGACTGGAGCTGGGGAGTTTCCTTCGAGAGATTTGCAAAAGATAGCTAGTCCATGAAAAGAAAGTGCAAACAACTGACTTGAAGTTAATTACTTTCTGCAAGGTGATAATTGAGACAAGGCCTGGAATAACCAAACCATGTGCTGAATGAAGATAACGCCATGCATTCAGAATTGCCCATTTGTGCCGTGGAACTATTTTTTAATTGGAAGAATGGAATAGTGCAAAAGTGATAGGATGATCAGTTGACTGCTAATAGCCTGTCAAAAGCTAGAGAATTTACCTGTTCACTAGAATCACTGTATGCCTGTGATCTCATGAGTAATGCATGTATTTTGTTAGTATTCAAACCTATGAGAATGTATGAACACACACATTTGAGTACTTTTGCACAGACTCTGAGCATCCATACTGACACTATCTCAAACTTAAAGTCGGCATGATACAGAAATTGCGATAGTCGTTTTTTTCTCAATTGTGACGTATACAGGTGAAACAGCCTCTTTAACAAGAAGAAATGTAGGGCGGGACTTACCACTGGTTGTGGTTTGCTATGGGTCGATCTCATGTATGTGAGTGACAGGATGATAGGAGTCATTCAGAGGCCTAAAGAGACCGTTGTGAGCCAAAACCACAGAAGCTATCATTTAGACACTCACCTGGATCTGGATCACCTGAAGAAGCTCCTGCTGTTGAGTAAAAATTTCAGAACACGATGTATAAACAAACCACTTCAGCGAGTTGAGTGTCGCATGTAAGAGAGTCCCAGTGGTCTTTGCAAAGTGTGATGTGAGCCTGAAATCATTACAACCTGACTTTAAATGCCTTTTAAATCAACAAAAACCTTTTTCAGTTACAATATTGTCCCCACGGTGTCACGGAATGGTCAAAAGTGAAGCGAGGATACAAATGCGGAAATAAGGATATTTATTAAGTAAAGAAAAGGCAAAACCAAAACTACAAACAAAAACTACCCCGTGGGGGAAAACAAGAGAGGTCTTAGGCGTGAACAAGAAACACAAGGAAAACATGAACAAACCAGCACAGGGTTGCAAACACAGGGAGACTAAAGAGGGTGCAAACAAATGAGGGTAACGAACAAAGCAGGTGGGGAAGGTTAATCAGTTATCTGGAAACAAGATGGGAGGGGCTAGACAATTGACAGGAAGAGCACATGGCACATGGAATACAAGACAAGCCATGTGCTCACAATGAACCAGTCTAAACAAACACAACAAAATGGGAATGTCAGAGCTCTGTCATTAGCCAGAATATAACCCAAACAGAAGTGACATTACCCTGACATAACCCTCCCCCTCAAATGAGGGACACTGAAACAAAACCAACAACGGACCAGACCGACAGGTCAAAACATGGAGGGGAGGGAGGGGAACCAGTGCAGTCAGTACCTGTCTAGCGGGCAAGAAAGTCCTTGGTGACCAGGGAGGGATGGGAGGGTTGACTCAAGCAGGTCAAGATTCCTGGCTATGAGCCCAGGGTAGAGCAGGCAAATTATCAGGTGGCCAGGGCAGATCTGACAGACAGACGGGCTGTGCAGGCCCTTTGGATAAAAATTTCAAGAACACGATGTATAAACAAACCATGACGGAGACGACCACTCGGGCGGCCACAGCAGAGACCACCCTTCAGCCGGCCATGGGGAGACGACCGGGGCGGTGCAGGCTGTGCAGGCGGCCGGGAGGGGGCAGGGCCTTCGGGCGGCCATGGCGGAGATGACCAGGGCGGAGATGACCCTTGGACGGCCATGGCACGGCAGGAACAGAAACCCGGCTCAGTAACATTAACAGACACCGGCTCAGGAACAGGACACAGGCTCAGGAACAGGAACAGACACCAGCTCAGTAACCAAAACAGACACCGGCTCAGGAACGGACCACCGGCTCAGGAACAGGAACAGTCACCGGCTCGGTGGTGGCGGCCATCTTGTCCGGAGACACAGGCTCTGGATCGGCAGACGTGACATGAACAGTCTCTGGATCAGCAGACGTGACCCATGAACAGTCTCTGGATTGGTAGAAACCATGTCTTCCTTCATGCATGCAGAACAGCCAATGCATAGAACGTGAAGACAGCCCTCTTGGCCATGGCAGGACTGATGGTGGAAACGGTAGGCTCAGGAATAGCCTCCATGGTCATAAAAGGGAGCTCTGGAAACACAGGACATGGGGGCTCGGGAACCACCAGACCAGACGAAAGGAAAGCCTTTCTCCTCCTCCTCAGTCTACAACAGCGTGGAGATACAGCAACCTCATCTGCCACCACTGGGGCCATGACCAGGAGAATGGACAGCTCTGGGACAACTGGATCAGGGACCACCGAAGTCAGGTCCTCTTGGACCAACGGGTTTGGGACCTCCGAAACCAGGTCCTCCAGGACCACGAGCTTGGGACCACCAAAATTGGGTCCTCAGGGACCACCGGGCTTAGGACGACCGAAGTCGGGTCCTCCCGGCCCACCGGACTTGAGACCCCCAACTCAGAGCCGCTGGACATCATGGATTTGGAGCCATTAGACAGTACTGGTTTAGGGCTGAAGAGATGCTGAAGTGGGGAATGGCGTCAGGGTCCATATCGACCACTTACTCTCCTGCAGCCTCCACGAGTCCCAGGGAATATTCTAGGCTAGGCAGGATCCCTCAAAGGACTGCTTGTAGAGTGTTACCTGAACAGGTTGTGCTGACGGAGGGGGCTTCAAGGGAGCTGCTAGCAGTATTGGACCTTCCTCTTCCAACTTAACAGCTGGCTGCTATGGTCTCCTCAGTCCTTCGAGCACACATGGCAAATTACTCAAACTCCCTCTGACGTACAGGAGAATTTATCCCAACTTTCATGTCTCTAAAATGAAACCTCTGTTTCATGCATTCCTCACTTCACCATCTCTGCTTCACTGGAATACATCTCTTCACCATTGTGAGACTGGATTGTCCCTCAGCATCCCTGTGCTACCAAGTGCTTCATACCGGACATTATCTTACCATCACTCTCTCACTTTTCTATCTGGACTTCTGATAAATATATACTGTTGCACAATATATGCTGTTGCATATATACTTGCACTTGAATCTTCTGTTTACTTATCATAACACACGGTACACAATTTCATCCAAAGGGGACACCCAAATCACCCCAACTCAACCAAAGCATTTCGGGGCCCGGATACAATGGCCCTGATGCCAATAAAGAACCTTTATTTGTAAGAGTATAAATTAATGAAGTCGTTTATGATTATATAAAAAAAAGTATGTAAACGTTATATGGCTTTTTTGCACACAGTAACTGTTATCCATCAATATTTCAAAGCATTCCCTCGAGTCACACTCACTTTTTTGTATTTTGGTTTCAAGCTCTACCTATTGCTCTGAGAAATGCAGAAAGCATAGTCTCTTCTCTTTATTTAGCTACTATATCCAGCAATATGCACATAGACGTTTTGGGGGGAACAGAATGGTTTTCCCTTGAGTCTAACTGGAAACAGAGTGAGGTGATATGAATAACAGAGCAGCACAGATATCCTTTTATCTCCCGCTGTGAAACATACAGACCTGGGAGATCAGGATTATATCATAGCTGCGGGCCGTCGCTGCTGAGTTTGCACAATCCTCTATAAAATTGTTTTAGTCTACTATTACCTGCTGCCTTCTTTAAGTTTAGGGCTCTGTTCTAGAATCTAATGAGCTGCCTCTAAAGGCAGCGTTGTAAGGCATCACAGTTGCGCTTCTGACACAAAGGCATTTTTAAAAAGCTTAATTATGCTCCCTTTGAAACCATATTTCAGCACAATTAATGACATCTTCTTTGTGGAGAAAGTAATCCCAGAATGCTCTGCGACAATATCTGTCTAAGAATAACATCCATCCATCCATCCATCCATCCATCCATCCATCCATCCATCCATCCGTGGCTAGTGACTTTCAGAATATATGAATCAATAGTGCAGTCTACTCTGTTTTTTACTAGTTAGTGAACTTTTCCTGTTCTATCACACTCAGAGCAAACTTCTTGATTGCTTTACCTCTATTTTCAGCCGGTAGGATTCTTTTAATCAAAGCACAAGTCTTACTACGTTTGGGGAGGTTTTGAACTGAAGGAGGTTGGACATAAAAGCACCGTGCAAGAGGATGAAATGAAGATTCAGGCTTTGAAGAACGTATAGATATAAAGTCCAATATACTCACTGCTAGGATAAGATCAGCAGAGGTAAAAATATTTGCATGTTCAATTTTTTCATCTCAGCTTCTTTTCAGTGACATATCACTTCAGCTACACACCTAAGGTGTTTGCATCTCACTTTGATGTGTATAAACATGCTACTGATCCATAATTGTAAAAGCAGGAGACCGTGGATAAGCAATCTAGGTTATGCATAAGAGGCTGATGCAGCAAGTGGACCTGGTTCATGGTATAACTAGGTCATTATTCACTTTCCTCTGCATTTGATTTCAGCTTTTGCATAACTTCAGTTTAGCTTTCTATTTAATTTTCAGAGATCAGGACCTCTTTTGCTGAGAATGAAACATTTTCACTTGGAATTATTTTCATGGGTTT
>NW_024121865.1:3184907-3518002 GCF_016745375.1 Pimephales promelas | reverse complement strand
AATCACTGTATGCCTGTGATCTCATGAGTAATGCATGTATTTTGTTAGTATTCAAACCTATGAGAATGTATGAACACACACATTTGAGTACTTTTGCACAGACTCTGAGCATCCATACTGACACTATCTCAAACTTAAAGTCGGCATGATACAGAAATTGCGATAGTCGTTTTTTTCTCAATTGTGACGTATACAGGTGAAACAGCCTCTTTAACAAGAAGAAATGTAGGGCGGGACTTACCACTGGTTGTGGTTTGCTATGGGTCGATCTCATGTATGTGAGTGACAGGATGATAGGAGTCATTCAGAGGCCTAAAGAGACCGTTGTGAGCCAAAACCACAGAAGCTATCATTTAGACACTCACCTGGATCTGGATCACCTGAAGAAGCTCCTGCTGTTGAGTAAAAATTTCAGAACACGATGTATAAACAAACCACTTCAGCGAGTTGAGTGTCGCATGTAAGAGAGTCCCAGTGGTCTTTGCAAAGTGTGATGTGAGCCTGAAATCATTACAACCTGACTTTAAATGCCTTTTAAATCAACAAAAACCTTTTTCAGTTACAATATTGTCCCCACAGTGTCACGGAATGGTCAAAAGTGAAGCGAGGATACAAATGCGGAAATAAGGATATTTATTAAGTAAAGAAAAGGCAAAACCAAAACTACAAACAAAAACTACCCCGTGGGGGAAAACAAGAGAGGTCTCAGGCGTGAACAAGAAACACAAGGAAAACATGAACAAACCAGCACAGGGTTGCAAACACAGGGAGACTAAAGAGGGTGCAAACAAATGAGGGTAACGAACAAAGCAGGTGGGAAAGGTTAATCAGTTATCTGGAAACAAGATGGGAGGGGCTAGACAATTGACAGGAGAGCACAAGGCACATGGAATACAAGACAAGCCATGTGCTCACAATGAACCTAAACAAACACAACAAAATGGAAATGTCAGAGCTCTGTCATTAGCCAGAATATAACCCAGACAGAAGTGACATTACCCTGACATAACCCTCCCCCTCAAATGAGGGACACTGAAACAAAACCAACAACGGACCAGACCGACAGATCAAAACATGGAGGGGAGGGAGGGAAACCAGTGCAGTCAGTACCTGTCTAGCGGGCAAGAAAGTCCTTGGTGACCAGGGAGGGATGGGAGGGTTGACTCAAGCAGGTCAAGATTTCTGGCTATGAGCCTAGGGTAGAGCAGGCAAATTATCAGGTGGCCAGGGCAGATCTGACAGACAGACGGGCTGTGCAGGCCCTTTGGATAAAAATTTCAAGAACACGATGTATAAACAAACCATGACGGAGACGACCACTCGGGCGGCCACAGCAGAGACCACCCTTCAGCCGGCCATGGGGAGACGACCGGGGCGGCGCAGGCTGTGCAGGCGGCCGGGAGGTGACAGGGCCTTCGGGCGGCCATGGCGGAGATGACCAGGGCGGAGATGACCCCTTGGACGGCCATGGCACAGGAACAGAACCCGGCTCAGTAACATTAACAGACACCGGCTCAGGAACGGACACCGGCTCAGGAACAGGAACAGACACCAGCTCAGTAACCAAAACAGACACCGGCTCAGGAACGGACACCGGCTCAGGAACAGGAACAGTCACCGGCTCGGTGGTGGCGGCCATCTTGTCCGGAGACACAGGCTCTGGATCGGCAGACGTGACATGAACAGTCTCTGGATCAGCAGACGTGACATGAACAGTCTCTGGATTGGTAGAAACCATGTGCTTCCTTCATGCATGCAGAACAGCCAATGCATAGAACGTGAAGACAGCCCTCTTGGCCATGGCAGGACTGATGGTGGAAACGGTAGGCTCAGGAATAGCCTCCATGGTCATAAAAGGGAGCTCTGGAAACACAGGACATGGGGGCTCGGGAACCACCAGACCAGACGAAAGGAAAGCCTTTCTCCTCCTCCTCAGTCTACGACAGCGTGGAGATACAGCAACCTCATCTGCCACCACTGGGGCCATGACCAGGAGAGTGGACAGCTCTGGGACAACTGGATCAGGGACCACCGAAGTCAGGTCCTCTTGGACCAACGGGTTTGGGACCTCCGAAACCAGGTCCTCCAGGACCACGAGCTTGGGACCACCAAAATTGGGTCCTCAGGGACCACCGGGCTTAGGACGACCGAAGTCGGGTCCTCCCGGCCCACTTGAGACCCCCAACTCAGAGCCGCTGGACATCATGGATTTGGAGCCATTAGACAGCACTGGTTTAGGGCTGAAGAGATGCTGAAGTGGGGAATGGCGTCAGGGTCCATATCGACCACTTACTCTCCTGCAGCCTCCACGAGTCCCAGGGAATATTCTAGGCTAGGCAGGATCCCTCAAAGGACTGCTTGTAGAGTGTCAGCTGAACAGGTTGTGCTGACGGAGGGGGCTTCAAGGGAGCTGCTAGCAGTATTGGACCTTCCTCTTCCAACTTAACAGCTGGCTGCTATGGTCTCCTCAGTCCTTCGAGCACACATGGCAAATTACTCAAACTCCCTCTGACGTACAGGAGAATTTATCCCACCTTTCATGTCTCTAAAATAAAACCTCTGTTTCATGCATTCCTCACTTCACCATCTCTGCTTCACTGGAATACATCTCTTCACCATTGTGAGACTGGATTGTCCCTCAGCATCCCTGTGCTACCAAGTGCTTCATACCGGACATTATCTTACCATCACTCTCTCACTTTTCTACCTGGACTTCTGATAAATATATACTGTTGCACAATATATGCTGTTGCATATATACTTGCACTTGAATCTTCTGTTTACTTATCATAACACACGGTACACAATTTCATCCAAAGGGGACACCCAAATCACCCCAACTCAACCCAAAGCATTTCGGGGCCCCGGATACAATGGCCCTGATGCCAATAAAGAACCTTTATTTGTAAGAGTATAAATTAATGAAGTCGTTTATGATTATATAAAAAAAAGTATGTAAACGTTATATGGCTTTTTTGCACACAGTAACTGTTATCCATCAATATTTCAAAGCATTCCCTCGAGTCACACTCACTTTTTTGTATTTTGGTTTCAAGCTCTACCTATTGCTCTGAGAAATGCAGAAAAGCATAGTCTCTTCTCTTTATTTAGCTACTATATCCAGCAATATGCACATAGACGTTTTGGGGGGAACAGAATGGTTTTCCCTTGAGTCTAACTGGAAACAGAGTGAGGTGATATGAATAACAGAGCAGCACAGATATCCTTTTATCTCCCGCTGTGAAACATACAGACCTGGGAGATCAGGATTATATCATAGCTGCGGGCCGTCGCTGCTGAGTTTGCACAATCCTCTATAAATTTGTTTTAGTCTACTATTACCTGCTGCCTTCTTTAAGTTTAGGGCTCTGTTCTAGAATCTAATGAGCTGCCTCTAAAGGCAGCGTTGTAAGGCATCACAGTTGCGCTTCTGACACAAAGGCATTTTTAAAAAGCTTAATTATGCTCCCTTTGAAACCATATTTCAGCACAATTAATGACATCTTCTTTGTGGAGAAAGTAATCCCAGAATGCTCTGCGACAATATCTGTCTAAGAATAACAACCATCCATCCATCCATCCGTGGCTAGTGACTTTCAGAATATATGAATCAATAGTGCAGTCTACTAGTTAGTGAACTTTTCCTGTTCTATCACACTCAGAGCAAACTTCTTGATTGCTTTACCTCTATTTTCAGGCGGTAGGATTCTTTTAATCAAAGCACAAGTCTTACTACGTTTGGGGAGGTTTTGAACTGAAGGAGGTTGGACATAAAAGCACCGTGCAAGAGGATGAAATGAAGATTCAGGCTTTGAAGAACGTATAGATATAAAGTCCAATATACTCACTGCTAGGATAAGATCAGCAGAGGTAAAAAATATTTGCATGTTCAATTTTTTCATCTCAGCTTCTTTTCAGTGACATATCACTTCAGCTACACACCTAAGGTGTTTGCATCTCACTTTGATGTGTATAAACATGCTACTGATCCATAATTGTAAAAGCAGGAGACCGTGGATAAGCAATCTAGGTTATGCATAAGAGGCTGATGCAGCAAGTGGACCTGGTTCATGGTATAACTAGGTCATTATTCACTTTCCTCTGCATTTGATTTCAGCTTTTGCATAACTTCAGTTTAGCTTTCTATTTAATTTTCAGAGATCAGGACCTCTTTTGCTGAGAATGAAACATTTTCACTTGGAATTATTTTCATGGGTTTGAGCATGGTTATTTCAAGAGGTTGCGTAAGAAGTGCCAATGAGAACTACAGTAAAAGCTAATGATCTTGTACAGCTTGAAAAAACAAGTAAATGTGGTGGTTGTTGGATTTTGTCAGTAAGCATGGTAAGAAGTGAGCCTTTGTACTCTTTCCCAACAATTTAATCAAGGTGGTTTTTTAAAAAAAAAAAAAAAAAAAAACACGGTTTGGCGTGTTTTTCAGCTGATCCAGATAGTTACGAACAACAGGGGCAAACAGTGGCGCCATCTTGGATTTTTAGCAGGAAATGAAAGTGAGGCTGTGAGGGATAGATATCACTTCAGTGGGTTGTCCTGTTATTTAATGTGTATTTGGATTGCTCTCCTGACGAAACACTTCAAAAATATCTTTCCAAAAAATTTCATTGGACAAAAAACTCCAGACAACATGAGCTGCGGAAAATGTGAAAGTGATCCAGGAGCTTTATACAACTTTTTACAGCGGATACACTCTTAAAAATAAAGGTTGTTTATTAGCACTGATGGTCACTGTTTAGCACTGAAACCTTTTAACATCAGTGGCACATTTCAATCTTTATTGTTGAATCTAAAAATTTAAAAATGTTCTTTAGATTATTAAAATGTTTTTTTAGATTATGAAAATAATGTTCACTAAAAGTTCCTTTGGGTAATTACTGTAATCAATAATATCAAAGGTGAGGGCCAAAATGTAAAGCTTATAAGAGATTTGTTCAAATCCCTTACTCTTAGCAAACACCATAACAGTACAGCTAGTGCACTTTAAACTACTGATGGATATGCCGTGCTACAGTATATAAATACATAAAATGAAAAGATCATGTCATAAGAAAGAACATGACATGATAAGACCATCTGTCGCCATCCAATCACTGTTTATACTATGACAAGTTCAGATAAGCACAAAGCCACAATTCGAAACATATCCCTTGAGGTGTTGCTATCAGCGGAGAACTGATTGCCGATCTATACTGCTGTATGGTGCATTAATGCATGCTGACATTGATGCAACTGAACAGCACATGTGGATGTTAGACGTTATTTGCCAAAAGCTGTGCATGAGATAAACAACAGATGGCCACGTTTGTATGCAGTCGCGCCTCGCTTGTTTTATTTACCATTGAACACACCCCTGATCATCAGGCTTTGCTTCCATAAAGTATTTATTCTCAACTGAATGTTAGAGACGCATAACAAATTGCCCTCTAAAGACAGTGAGTTGGCATGTGGCGGCTCAAATGACACCTTGTTTATCTGTCTGCGCTTGCGAGTGTGAAGCTCAGTGCTTCGATGAGGGACAGCACTAACCGCTGAGGATAAAAGCGATCGGATGGTGCAGGTTTGGGATAGCTATCAAAGATAACATGAAATGGCTTGACAAGCCAGTTTTTTTTCCACTGCGTCGACATTTTCTATTAAAATCGAATGTTGGAGTGAAATTTTGATGTCTTGTCAAATCCATGAACTATGATTTGCTGCTTTAATTCTAGCGATAGGCTGGTACAAAAGGAGAGGGGACATTCTCATTGTAGAGAGCATTTGATTGGACAAAAATGTTAACACGCCCCTGATGTGTCGTGGGTGAAGAACGAACCCAATTGCAGACAGCAAATAACTCAAAAAGGGTTTAATAATGACAAAAACAGAAAACAAAACCCACATTGTGGCAAAACAACACAACACTAAGACTCAGACTATAAGCTAACAACTAAGACAGGATCAAACACTTCTTTCTAGACAAGACTTTCAACAGGTTACTCACATTTTGTTTCACACAAAAGTATGATACACAATGAACCAGCACAGGACAGCAAACACAGGGGATTTAATAGGGAGAAACTAATGAAGGGAACAGGTGAAGCGGACTAGACAGTAATGACAAGAGAGGATAACAAGGCAGGTTACGTAACGAGACAACACAAGCACATGGCCCAAACACCATCTGGGCCATGTGCTTGTACACAAAACATGGGTCTGCCATCTTGCCACAAGACTAGGAAAATCAAGAATATGATGGCAGAATCATGACAGTATGAGTCATCAAATTTTGGTTTGGTTTTTGTCAGAAGAGAAAGACCGTTTTGAAGTATGTATGAACCAAAATGACCAAATTGACAAAAAAAATATCTGAATATGAAAAATAAATGACTAAATACACAATCTATGCAGGAGGGATATTCAATCTATAGGCCTATCTGTTAAAATACACACAATAAACATAGGCTAAACATATTAGCAATCTTATCAATCAAGATGACTCCAAACACAACTATAATATAAACCGGTTTAAATCTACACTCATAGCAACGTGTTAAACTATACTCTAAACAAATTAGGAAACTCATAGCAACATGCCAAAATATACATTAGTAACACATTAGTAACCTTATAATATGTTAAAATCTAGCAAAATAGCAACATGCTAAAATCTACAAAGAGAACCTGTAGCAATGTGCTAAAATCTACTTTGAACATGTTAGCAACCTCGTAGCCACCTGGTAAAATCTAAATTTTAAACATATTTCGCGACAATTTTGTTCTACTCTTGAACTAGGTTTCTTCACTGGTAATTAGAGCTGGTCAAAAATCTGCAGTAACATTTTTCATTCTTGTCATGTCTGTGATCGCAGGAGGTCTCAGAAACAGCATCGGGTTGGATAATCTTTCAAAACCATGCTCACTTACTGCCAGACGAGAGGGTAACGAGGCCCAAAACAGTGGCAGAGAGACAAATTGGACAAACAGCTGGGCTTCGAGAGAGTATGATGTTTGTGTGGAGGACAGGACAGCTGGGGAGACACACATGAAATTGGCAGCAGGTATGTCATGAGTGATCATTTCTTTTTTCATGCTATAACCTCCTAAATTCATATAAGAAACACAAAACAAATATAAACCCCAACATTTCTTTATAAATAGCCATTTTTATACACATACTGTATAACTCAACAAGTAATTTCAGATGATTTTTACACATTTCTATACCTATATAGAATTTCTATTCTATACTTCAAATAAGTAAGTTATGTTGAATTATTTCAAAGCACAGTGGCACCACTACCATGCAGAATGTAAGGTTATTTGGCTCATCAAGAAAGTCTAGTGAGCATTTTGACTGGAGGATGAAAATCACCTGAATGTGGGACCTTAAAACAGCTTTTAAAGACTTGGATGAGACCTCCAACCTCCAAATTCATCTTGCGCTATAAGCCAATGGCTCTAAGAGTCTGGATTGAGAGGTTGTGTACCAGTAACGAAATTTTGGTTGTTTAGACACCTTGCGTTTGCCAAAGAAGATAAAGACTGGAATGTGAAAGATTAAAGCCGTGTTCTGCAGCCCGACAAAAATTTAACAACCTAAAATTGGATGGCGTCAGGAGACAACTGGAGTGTTGTAATGCCAAATGCATGCGTGATGCCATTAATCACGACAGGAGAAACAATGGTATTGGGGATGCATGTCTGCAGGAAATGTTGGATGAATCTACAAAGTTGCTGGCCAATGGACCAATACCTGGGAATCCTGCTGAACACAATGTTGCCAATTATGGAGGATCTGTTTGGAGATCAAATGTGTATTTCCCAGCATGATAACAATCCCACGCTCTGTGCAAATGCAACAAAGATGTTCACAATAAAAGTGTTCATGCTTAACGTCTCCTCAGTCACCTGACCTTAAACCCTTTGAAAAACTTTGGCAAATTATAAACCTGAATTGTGATAAGTCATGCGGGTCTTCCAATGAAGATTAAAGGGATACTCCACTTTTTTTTGGAAATAGGCTCATTTTACAACTCCCCCAGAGTTAAACAGTTGAGTTTTACCATTTTCGAATCCATTCAGGCGATTTTCTGAAACTTAGAAGAATATCAGTAACCAGACAGTTTCTGGTCTCATTGACTTCCATATACTATGGAAGTCAATGAGACCAGAAACTGTCTGGTTACTGATATTCTTCTAAATATCTTAAAATCGGCTGAATGGACTCAAAAACGGTAAAACTCAACCATTTAACTCTGGGGGAGTTGTAAAATTAGCCTATTTCCAAAAAAAGTGGTATCCCTTTAACTTTGGGGAAAACTAAAGGAGGATTGGAAAACCCATAGAGATTGCCTTTCTTTCCAAATAATATCATATTGTCAACACCTTTTTAAAAAACAAATTTAGTATATTCTTAATTCCCAATGTAGCATCCTCCTCATATTTTGAATGTTTATTGAACCTGAAGGGTCAATTATTATTGTGCAAATATCCCCTCCGGACATCACTTTTGCCCCCTACTGTACTGTACTTCACCCTGAAATGACAAATGTTTACTCTCTCATGTTATTTCAAACCCTCACACTATTAATCAGGAGAAATTCTGAAGCAGAAACTGTAACAGAAGCACTAAACTAAAATATGGAATTCTAAAACAGTGAATCTGTTCTGCCTTATTTAGAAGATCCCAGAGCACAAGGGCTCATTAACCGGACTGTGAAGAAATCTTGATGTGCAAGCTACGTCCATCATATATTGGCCAATGCAAGTCCTATGAACCAGTAAGTATGATGTTAAAAGTAGTTTATGGAGAAAAGATGAAAACTGTTTATGTGAAGAGCACTTTGCCTCTGAGGAGTAAGAGAAATACTCATGTGAGAAGCACAAGAACATGTCTTCCCCTTCTTTTCCCTTCTAAAAATGATCTTTCTAACCTTCATGGAAAACTAGCCAGAATAATTTAATCAATTTGCATCTATTATGGAGGACAGCAGCTTTGATCTTAAAGTGAGCAAGTTATGAGGTGCTCTGGGTTATTGTTGCTTGCCTAATGAAGTGTCTAGATACCTAATATTAAGGAGGCCCTATGTGACCCTGGATCACAAAACCAGTCACAAACAGGTATATTTGTGGCAGTAGCCAACAATACATTGGATGGGTCAAAATTATCACTTTTATTCAGTTTAGATTCATTCCATATAAATCTTGCAGGAAATAACCAGTATTATATTACACAGCTGACGCCTTAAGTTTTAGGAGTGTTCATTTTTTTCTTTTGAAAGACGTTGGCCTCCTAACTTTTTTGTGCTTTTCTATCTGTCATTCAAACCTATGTAACCTTTTACTACAAAGCACTCAGAATTATTGGAGAAATAAAGAGCCATGGACCTTTCAAGCCCTTGAGTGCTATAGATGATCTTTACATTAAAAAAAGGGCTTGAAAGAGCTCATGTATTTCAATACCATAGAGAGGAAGAAAGACAGAATTGCAGAAGAGATAAAGAGGTCAATTCTCGCCTGGTAAGACAAATGGGTGCTGTTTTAAAGTTTGATATGTTCTTATATAACAATTGCTCTTTAATGGACCCCATATGGAATTTTAGAGCACTGTTTTCCTACCTGCAATGGATTCCCAAAGAAAAACAACACCCAGTATGAATTTATAGAGAATGTTATTCACTGGGGTCATGTGCCATCCTGATGTTACATAATATTTGAAACAAATGAAAGATGTTCCCAAATTGAGAAACTCTTAATTATGAACATGTGGATCCATAACTAAAGACAATTTTTGTTTTCATTCTGTTTTATATGCTGACTCAGTTCAGAGGATTCTCTGTGATCTATGAAGAGATCCCCTCAGGCATCCCCAAAACGTTTCTCTGAATGTGATAAACAGTTTTTGTCTCTTTTTCCATTACCCCTTTTTTCCTTAAAGGCGCTGTATGTAATTTTAAATTTGAAAAATACCATAATATGTTTGCAGATATTTTGGAACCATGTCAAGGTCACATACTTATTTATCTGAAAAGCAATGCTACAGCCAGTTATTCTACTTTGGAATGGTCTGTTTTTGTTTTGGTTTGTGTGACTCCGCCCACTGCCAGTTTACCCAGCAGTAACACCATCAGCTGCCAGTTACCAGAAAACACAGTTTTCAATATTAATTTTATTGCATGATTTGTAAACACCCACCAGTTTGAAAACACCCACAAATTTAGAAACAAACGGCCACTTCCTCATGAGCATTAAGGCTGAGGAGGATTTGGCTCCACCTCCAAACCAGTGCCATTGGTTGAGTTAGAGTTGGTATTCTAAAAACTAGTTGGTATTCTAAAAAAAATAAATAAATAAAAAAGTAACATGACAGTGACAACATGGCAGATGTATTACTTTGGATTTAATTCCTACTACATACATTCATACATATAGAGTAAAATTTGTTTCCGCCACTATATAAAAAATAATAAAAAAAAGTAATTTTGACTTTTTATCTCACAATTCACACTTTTTTTCTCACACCTGTTTGTTTACATCTTGCAATTCAGCAAAATAAAGTCACAATTCTAAGAAATAGTCAATATTCTGAGACAAACTTAGAGTTGCAAGAAAATGTTGGAAATGTCAGCTAGCAGACTTTTTTTCTAATAAATGTACTTTATAGCTCACAATAGTTTATTCTCGCATCTTATCTTACTTGTGACTTTATATCTCAGAAAATGTTTCACAAAAATGTCTTAATTGTCATAAAAGCAATTACCTTTTATATATATATTTTTTTACTTCATGGCGGAAACATAATATATAACTAACATATTTTAAATGGATGCGATTTACTGTAGGATTAACCTACAGTGTTTACACTTCTTAAAGAACTGAACATACTTATACATAGTTGTCTCAGCATATTACGCCAAATATATTGGCTAAAAAACATACTTTTGGGGTTAAAAAAAAGAAAGATGAGTGCTATTGTTAATTAATGCAGTTTGCTTGTGTAATTGTTTTCGTTTTCACATCAGTCTTCACATTAATCAGAATCACACGCCGAACTTCATAAGTTTCGAATCAAATAAGTGAGTTGTTGTCTTTGCTTTGTGTTGGATCTAAGTGCAGTGGTACAGATATCTTGCGCTTGTCTGCCTTGTACTGCACCAAGAACCATTGTGAGCATGAAGAGAATACATTTGCATGAAATTAAATAATTGGAGGACAGATCAAAACATTACACTGCTAGCGGTTAGTGAGAGGTAATTACTTTCAAGAGTGACGGAGGGGGATGGGGGATGGGCAGATGGCTATGCTTTTAATTTAAATGAGACAGATTAAGTTTCCATAACTTAAATTAAATGGCTTGGTTAGTCATCTGTGCAGAGAGAACGTATGATATTTCCCATTCACAATTTACTGTTATAATTAAGTTGCTGCACTTTTTCACATGACCCTTTGCTTATGGCATAAAGTCGCGAACCACTTTCCAAGAACAAGGATATCAATAATATTTGGGGAAAACAACCCAGACTAACTGAAATAAGGTATCTGTGGCGACATTTCTCAATGATTCATTCCTTTTTGCATTTCGGTTTTATCCAAAGCAGATGAACATGAACTGGATCATCATGTATGTATCAATGAATGACACATTTTTGTCATGGTGTGTGCATGAATGTTTGTGAAATTATGTTGCTTAATCCGATCACTTTTTGCACTTAAATTGCCTTATTCTTACTGTTGACTCTTAGTGCTGTCAGTGATTAAAATATTGATTTTGAAGATGTTGAAAATTATATTTTTGAAAAAGTTTGAGATCGCGAAAATAGAGCCAGATGCTGAATGTACTAGGAAATGAGCTCTGACGATGACAGTGATGATGGTACGAAACATAGGCTCAATCTGAACCCTTTATTTTATTCTTATGTAATTGTTACTCTAATATCAGGAGGGATCCATCCGTTTTATTTATAGATCCGGGTCGCTAAAGACCCGAATATGTAATAATGATTGGCGAAACATGGATGGATGGATGTGTTTTTCCAAATTCTATGACATTATTTTGGCAGTTAATGTTTTGGGCGGGTTTTTCTTGGAGTGGGTGGGTTTTGGGCTAGAAATTGTGGACCCAATCGGACAAGCACTACTAATGTTGATGTCAGCTGAAAAGAAAAGTCGTTTTAGAGGCAGAGCAAGTGATTTGATTTTAATAAAAGATTGTTAAGACAGCTCTTAGAATTTCACAGTAAGACCAAGAATGTGTGTATATTGATTTATTGTTTGTGTGGTATTAGGCATACTGCAGAGCTCATACCCATGATTACTATAGTCAAATATCTTAATGGTGTCTTCAACATATTGTGATAAAACGGTTTTACAGACAGTGAATGTCATTAAAGCCTGACAACATCTCACATTGAAAATGTGAGTTAATTTTCCTTGTAAAGTGTGGAATAATGAACTAGTCGGAGATTTTATGTCCCAGTGAGTGATGCTTCATATTGTGTCTGTCTAATGGGCTCCTGTTGCTGTGGAAACAACATTCTTTTTAGCTGGATGAATGGAGTTCCATTATATACAGGCCCTTAAGTCCACCAACACCAAAAGAGAGGTTTTACAAAAATACCAATAATAACAAAAGGCAGATATGAAAAAGGAATTGCAAGGTTGAATTCTTTTCTGCCCCACTAGCTAAGGCAAATGAAATGTGTCAAAACAGGACTATAAAGCAAAAGCTACAAAGTGAGAAAGACAAGGACAAAGAAAACGAGAAAAACAAGAACCTTTTGAGCCATCAACATCAAACTAAATATAAGGCACTATATTTGTACATTTTTCAGATTCACTTTACCGTGGGAGCAAAGGTGAGTGAACGCGTGCCCGGGGGCATTCTGTAAGATGGCTTTCCTTCTTTATGTTACGAGTTCACTCGTTTGAAGTTTCTCAGTCCTCTGATGATAAGGGTGAACAGCAGTAAACCAGTATCAGTCTGCGCTGTGGTCATTTAATTGTTTAATTGTAGGTTAGAGCAAAATAAAGATAGCTTGTGAGCCATGCATAGTGCACCATGCGTAGTGCTAACCCATAACTGATGAATTATTGACAATAATCCACACCCGAGGTGGTTACCAGGCTTAAAATGTTTTGGACATATTAGTAAACCCTTTATTGTCACTTAGTCACAAGTACCAGCGAAATTGACCATCAATCTGTCCATACAAGCATATATACGATATGACAAGGGGGTAGACAAGACAGGAAGACAGGGAGTTGTGGGGAAAAAAATGACATGACATGCTCCTGTAAGGAGCACTGTGTGGGAACAGGAAAAAAAACACCTCAGCAACATAAGCACACAATCAGTACACTCTAGAACATGAACAAAAACTTGCAACAGGGGTGGGGAGAGGGGAATGGAGGTAGCCCAGCCATTCGGTCCTGCAGCCATTTCGGCACTGGTCACAGACCCGCCTGGCAGCCTGGGTGGTACAAAGCGGCGAAGACGAGGTATGGGGTGTGGTGCGGGTGATTGCATATCTGTAAATGTAAGAGGCATCATAATCTGTGCCTCAGTCCACAGGATTGTCATATTGTTACACAGCAAGTTGCAATGGAGACAATGGCCTGCATTAGTAACATTGCCCTGTCCTGTCTTGGTCTTTTGCTGTTTACATAAATAAACATCACCTTTTATTCACAATTGGATCGTGTGTTTCGTGACTTAACAAGTAGTTTGAAATGCACCAAAGCGACTGAGAAAAGCTGTAATACTTGCGGTTTGGGGTTTTGAACAAACTTTAACCAGAGCGTTTGAAGAATATCAAAACATTGCTGACTTGCAAGTGCTGTAAAGATTAATGCTTGACTGCTTTGCCTGCTTTGTTTAAATATGTTTAAAAATATCTCAATGGACTGATTATAGTGTTCTTAGAAAACCAGGTTACGATGCGAGGGGCATAACTACAGAAGCATTGTCGCCGAGTCAATGTGATGATGCTTTTGCCTGCAGGCTAAAGTAACATCAATAATTAATTTGAATGGGGTGAAGAGTTATACATTTTGCAGTGGTTAAACTTTTAGCTTGAATAAAATATGAATGAGGTTGTATTTTAGGGCTTGGCTTATAAAGGATTTTTGGTGATCTCCTGAATGCCTCTGGTAAGGGGATGCCTATCAATTACACTCATGACAAAATGACTGGGGAATCGTTTATGTATAGCCTGTAGAACTTTATTTTACCCATAGTACAACATCATTAACAGATATTACAGTATATAATGGATAACACAAACCATCTGTTGTGATTTGGGGGAAGCTCGAGGGGTTAGTCTGATTGACTGACTGACTGATTGATTGATTGATTGTTTCCTAGTCCAAACTCTATATGAAAATATTTGAATATCAACAGTTTTACGAACTCTATCAATTTGAATGCTAATTTTAAAATAATTAATCAGAGTAACAATATTTCTACATACAAAAAAAGAAATCCTGGAAACAAAACATTGAAAAAGATAAAATCACTAAAAAAGGTTTGCGTAAAACTTAAATAAGCCAAGCACACTAATAAATCCAACAAGTCAAAAATTAAAAATAAATTAATAAGATCCACTGCACATTAAAACATTGGATGATCTGTTTCTAATTCCATCTTAAAGGTGAATAAAAGTGAATGTTTTTGAGGGCTATTTTCTTTATCTGTTCACTAACTTTGTTTACTTTTTAACTATGTGGCAGCCAAGGCCATTGGGGATGAAGTGTTCCTGAAATATGAGATGTCTTCATGTAATAATTTCAGTAATTATCATAATCAAACATTTTCTCGTTCTGCTCTCTTTTTAGTGCATTGTACTTGAGATAATGATGGATTTAATTATTCTCTGCCTAATTGTATATAATTATCAAAGAATTGAACACGAGAACTATGTGGACTTCACATGCTCTCAATGACAGCAAACCATTCAAATGAGTTCTTCCACCTTTCTCAGCCACGTTTGTGTACAAGTGTGGCTGATTAACACCCTAAAACGTCATTGTTTTAACTAAAGTTCACTACATTTCAGTTCTAATTAGTTCTTGCAAATTGGTATGCGTTATATGGAAGCAGGTCAGAATAACTGAATTAACAATACTACACTACTAGTACCGTATAGTATTGTAGTATTGTTTTTTGAGTATTTTTACACTCCATTATTACCTTTATGATCTTGTGCACGTTCATTAGTCATTCCGGACTATCTTATTTTGTGAGCCTAAACATTTCCCAAATATATTGTAAGTTACACAAATTATAGGTTTTACAAAAATAGTTGTGGGGTATAAAAACAGTCAAGGGGAGTAATTCCATGGTTAATATATCTAAAAATACTCCAGCCACACAAAAGACTAGTCTGTCTGAAATGGGTCATTGTCGCACCTTCTCTCCAAAATTGCTCTGACGCAGTAGATAATAACACATTGATTCAAATAAATTTCACGAACCAAATAAATATTACAAATGCAACTCTCTGCTTTCATTGTGCCATTAAATAGGAAGGTCTAATTAGTGCCATGGGGAACAAACCATGAGCAGAACATGTAATTTCACAGTTTAATTATGGTTTCACAGGGATTTGAATTTGCACTGTGAAGCCCATTTTGATATCAGACATGGGGACAATCTTGTTTTGTTTCGTGTGTGTGTGTGAATTTTCATTTTGGGTGAACTATCACTTAGGCAAAAGTCCACTAAAGATCATTTTACTTTCATCACTGTCTCCGTTTCATCACGCTGGGTATCCTCCAAGTCAGCCACTTACAGAAGGCATTGATCTGTAGAGCTTACAGCCGTATTGATTATTATCCAATTTATTGTGAGTGCAATGCTCTTCCGATAGGGGATTATCACGCTTCCGGGTTTTATGGGCGGGATTTGTCAACTTCCGACGCAGTTCAACAATGGCTGAGACGAAGGCCCACTCTGTTCCACTTTGTAAATCTAACCAACAACGCCAACCCTACTTAAGTTTTCATGGATTCCCGACTGAATTGAGTATAAGGAAGAAGTGGATTAAAACTTTAAAATAAAACAAGGTAGCAAGTTTATTTGTAGCCGGCACTTTAGTGAATCAGACTATTTTACCAGGGATGACGTATAAATAAACTTAGTGTAGTCCGTCATCATTTCGCCAGTGAGATCGGTAATTCAACGGAAGTGGCAGTGCAAAAAAGATCACTGAATCCGGAAGTACTACGTATCAGCGTGATAATCCCCTATTGGCAGTGATTTGTGATTGATATTGTTGTCTCTAGAATCCCATCTGGTTTGGACATATTTTAAGCCCTTACATCAACTACATAACAAAGAATTAGAATTAATTAAAATACATTAAATACACATTAGCAATCACATAATGATGCACTACTGTGTTTCATATGTTTTTAGGAAAATGTATAACAATACCATTTTCTCATTTAAAGTTTTCATAAATGTTTTGTGTCAGGTTTTAAACCATCTGGAGGTTAAAATACATGAGGGCACCAGAGCAGTACGATCTTATTATTTTTTTTCCCTATAGGTGTGGTGTGTGTCCATTTGACTGTTAAATTTGCTGTCCAAAGGAGTCTTGATCTCTTGGAATGGCTCATTCAGTCTCCCTCTCTTTATCTCTCTTTCATATTTGTCACATATGGACACACACACAAGCCCAGCACTGACAGATGGCAGTGTTCTCCATGGGCTCATTATGACCCTGTCCACCACAGAGTTACTACCCATAAAACATGCGGCATTTCATCAGGAAAGTGCTGGAAGCAACGCCTCTGTCCAGGGCCTGCTCATAATAGGTCTCCGAGGCTCTGGTGTTGATGCTCCGAGAGACTCCAAGACCTGCATGCAATCATGTGATGACCCCAAAATGACAAAATCTTCATTTGTATTGATTTCGACTAGGACCCAAGGCATGTCAGGTATACTAATGTAAGTGGCAAGCCACTGATTTGGAGTTATTTGTATGCTTTGGAGTTATTCAGCCTGAGAGAGATTCTTCCTTGTGCTAATTGACTCCTTTCCTGGGACCCTCAACACCCCATCTTCAGCATTCACCTGACAATTGTTACTGAGTCAAAAAAATCGCCTGCATGGGAATTCTGTGTGATGGATCATTTTGCTCAATTCTTCACGCCTCAAATAGTGCTATTTAAATGGATTCATCTTCATCTTCTGTACATCGCTGTGACTGAAAGCATGCTTGCAACAGAATCAGATGAGGTGAAATGCTGATATCTGTTGAAGTCTTTTTCCTGTGCTTTTTGATGCTTACAATTTAAGTGGGATAAATAGGGTTTAGTTCATAGAGAAGGCGTTTTCATATTGTTCAGTATGCTTTTTTAATGTAAATATGCTAGATGGACATCTTTTACCATTCAGCATTTCGCACATGGAGTACTTTTTGATGCAGTGTAAAGTTAAAGGAAGTTGCAGTTGAATAGTCTTTTCTTTCATATTGTTACGCATATCCAAGTGAAACTGCTTCTCAGACAAGAACAAATGTTGGATGTGACTTAATTTTATCCATGGGGAATTGATTGGATGGTTTGATGGTTGTGGTGGAGTTGTGGCATCATAGCATGTTATCTTTGCTATGCTTTTTTACTAGTCTTTTAATTTTACATTTTTTCACTGATGTGTAAAGATAACTTTTGAATTCGCTCATTTTACATAAACCAAAGAAGAACCAAAAATCAATAGCAAGCAGACTTATGAGAATGTTGCATCACCAAATTGGCCAGCTTGAAGCCTTACAATTGGCTGTCATATTCAGTACTTTTTGACCTTAAAAAGTTTATCGAGGAGAGACAAAAAAAAAAAAAGATCATATATCCCCAGTGTCTCAGCTTGGGGATTGTAAGAATGTGTGAATGGGTTCTACAAGACTATAAGTGTGAAATGAGCCAAACCTGTCTTCACTTGTTTGTCACGAACTAAACCCAGCACAAACTTCAGACGGAGACACTTAGTATTTCTCTCATCACAGCTTTGTGGTTTACTTAGTCAATGTTGTTTTGTTTTTTTATTACAACGAAAGATCTAGATGATGCATTGCCATAAGATTTATTTTGCTCCAAAATTGTTAAGTCTGAAATTCATGAGGTTGTCTATAAACCACAGCAATTGCAAAACCATGAACCATCCAGTCAATTACAGATAGACAAAATCAAGTCCTGCCCTAAATTTGTTCTTGTTTGAGAAGCAGTTTCTCTCATGATACACTATGGAAGAAAAGACCAGTGCAACTTCAGTTTTTTGCCGAGTTTAGAGTTTATATAATGTTCTCTTGCAAAAGCCACGGCAAATAATCAACATACAGATTTGAAAAAAAAAAATCATTTAACATGCCTGATCACGAAAAGGTGTAAATTACAAACACATCTGATGGAAAAATCGTATTAGTGTTATGGAAAAGTGTCTGCTTTACACATTATTTGTGCCTAATTAATGGCAGCCCCTTGTGTCCGAGTCCAAAATCTAATATGATTATGGTCTTGAGTCAGTCAAACAGCCAGCCAAGAATCATATAACATGTACTTGCATAATCTTAATTTAGTATTGAGCAGACAGATATCCTGGAGTAAGATCTTTAAGAATCTTGGCTCACTCATACAGGGATCCTGTCATAGAATCCTATGGGATACAGAGAGGATCCAGATTCAGTATGAAGCAGGTGGGACGCTGGAGGGCAGGCGCATCCTGGCTGACATTTTATATGATTTCACAGTGTCTTTGAGTTTCAATGCAGCAATGCCAGGAAAGTAGCCTGAAGCGACATATATCAGACAGAGACCAGCTTAGCACAGGATTCAATTCTCCACGGTGGTGTGCCAAAAATGCATTGAAACATCATGGTTAAACGGAGAACAGATTAACCTTATATAATAAATTCCAAATAATCAAACATTTTCAGGAGCAATAGCCTATTCGAGATAGTTTATAGAGATGTCAGCCTTATTAATCTTAAGAATTGATAGGCAACTTTACTGTTCATGGACCTACAGCGTAGGAGCAAAAAATAGATGCAGCTACACGTAACATTTTAATAACACTGTAAAAATTACATGATCAATACGATCTGACAACATGTTTTTACATTGCTATAACTCATCAAAATAAGCAATTAGTGCACTTTTCTAAAGCAATTTCCGACTTTTTTTTTATAAGTTATAGATTAGCTTTTTTAAAGTCAGTCAAATTGAAATCACATCCACATTGATTTTATTTAAAAAAATAGAATCAGAAACCTTTTTACAGTGAAATATATATATATTCATCATGGGACATTTACTTATATTAAATAAACTATATAATTACTGTCATTTTTTTGGTTTTGTTTTTTGCTACCAAGCTCTGGTTAATTTCTTGATCACATGTTTCTAATTAATTATTCATAAATTCGTTATTTATATCTGCTGTCCAAATCCAATGTTTGCATTTTATGTTAACTTTTCCATTATTTACGATTTTATAGCCTAATTATTTCACATCCTACACAAAAACAACACGTTAAATGTAGCTAACACATGTTGTGGAATCATGTTTTGCTTTCGTATTTCATAGGTTAGCAAAGGTATTCAGTGTCAATATATACCATAGTGTTAAAGCAAATATTCACAAAGAATTTACTATTGCTCTTTTTTTATAGTCTATGCTCCCAAGCGATTTAGTAATGATTTCCGCGGGTTTTTATTGCCCAGTTTAGTGACGTAATATCCGGTACATTCAGCGCCCGCCGCCCATTCAAACCTTCAGGAGGAGGAGGAGGAAGCTGAAAGTGTGCAGTCTGCAGAGCATGAGAACACAGTGAGTTTGACAATTCAGCTGTATGCAATAGTTTTCATCTGTCAGAAAGAAAATATATATGCGGAATGAATAAGCCAGACAGTGATTTAAGCAGCAGGAAGTTAGCTAGAGCAGAAGCTAACTTTGTTGTTTACCTCAGAGAAGTGCAAGACAGTGTTTTACACTTTTGCTTCTTTTACATCGGCTCCATTTGCTTGGCATTAAGAAATGCATACTGCAATGAAACGTCTATTTGTGAAACTAAAGATGTATTAAATAGTCTTGCACTCTACAAAGTCCTAATATAAAGATTTTAGATTTTAATCAGAAACACATTCAAGTGATTAATGTTTACTGAAGTTAAACGCGAGCGATATTGTTTCATGTTGATGCTAACGTTACCATTGACAGTAATGGCAGCCGCTTTTCTGCATAAACATCAATGTGTAAACTCAATTACAAAAAGGCCAACAGTTATTGCAGCTAAACAACATTTCCCTCACCAGATTCCAAAAAAATAAAGTGAACCATATCTCTTTCTCCCCATTGTCATTATCGTCTAGCGTGTTTCTGCCTGTGTTTGTGGTAAATGTGCCCGAGGAGCTGTTTCCTCTGACATTAGCTGTTGTGATGTTGGCATTAATACTGAAGCGTTTTGTTAACAGGAGCTCATAGGGTCACACTACCATGTTCCTGAAGCTCTTTTTACACTCGAATATATCCATTTAAACACAGCACAGGATTACGCCATGAATGTGTGAAAGCTTTGCTTGTCCAGTCTAAGCATATTATGGTTATGCAGTGCATAACATAAGGCATGTTTTACTGCTTTCAAGTCTACAACCATTTTTTTTGCTTTAGTAAATCTTATAAAAACACACATTCCAACACACATTTATGTTAAAACACCATGTAAAAGTGAATTTTGCATAATAGGTGCCCTTTAAACATTTAATTTGTGAGTTCTCAGCTGTTAGAAATGTATGCACCATATGTATGCATAATATGCAACTAAAATCACTAGAACTAGAGTAGTTTCAATGAATTTTAAAAACCTTCCAGCAAAAAAAAAAAAAAAAAATTCTACTGTTGTCCATCAATCATGCTCAGATTGTTCAGGATGCAACTGGTTGCGTGTTGCTGTGACGTTTGTTGTGTAAAATGGTGTATTTACTAGAGCCAGACCGATATATCGGCAGACTGTTATTATCGGCCGATATTAGGCATTTTCCAAACTATCGGTATCGGCAGTTATAATGGCCGATAAATGAATATTTCAAAAATAAAATAAAAACAGACTAAACACGCTTGAACCATATCATGAGTGTTGGAGTTGTATAGTTTGTCCACCAGAGGGCACTCTACACCGTTCCTGTTAGCAACACTCGTTGAGTTGGTCACGATACATACATTTCTTGAATAACAATTAAAAGAACATCCCCATCAGTTCTCTTAACTCAAATAAGCATGACAAAATTTGTGACTAATCATCTACAGTTTCAAAAATAAATAAATAAAATATCGGCCGATATATCGGAATATCGGATTTTAAAACCCAAAAAATATTTGTATCGGTATCGGCCTTAAAAAATCCTTTATCGGTCGGGCTCTAGTATTTACTTTGAATTGTGTTTTTAGGTCATGATTTTGGAAAAGGGAGGGGGGAAAAATGTCTAGGCTAATTAATTCTTGTTTGGAGTTGAGAAATCCCTTCAGGAATTAATTAGAGACACAATCTATTGATTTTTCTGTCTTTTCTTGAATTCTGTGCTTTTAACAGTAAAGCCTAATTCACTTTGTGCAGGCTTAGTTCCTTTCCGTTCCACTTCGCTTGGTTTCAATTTCCTTTCTGGAGTGCCTGGGAGAAATGCGTAGGAATATTCATAAGTGCTAACAACATCACTACGGCTCATCCTGATGCCCTGTGTAATGATGTCTTCTGTAGGTAGTCTTGGGGCGAATAAAACAACTGGATCAAAATGTGCAGTGTAATATATCTGCAGTGCCAAGACATCTAAATAAGGTTTTTTCAGGGACATATCTGAAACCGGGAAAGCAAACATTAGTTCTGTCACAGTTTATTGTCATGCTCCTTCAGTTCTGAATTGAGGTGAGGAGACGCATGATTAATTCCAACCCTTTTAAACAGTTTTAAAAATCATTCAGTGTGCTTTCAGTGCAGTCTAAATCGTTGGATTTATCGGCTTTTCGATCTGAAATGATGTGGACTTTCTGTCACCCGACCCGTACGCTTTATTTTGGGTGTATTTAAAAACACTCTTCAAGGTCAGTGAAGATGGTGACACTCTTACCCATAAGCCCACTCAGTTTAACACACTCTTACCCAGGGGCCTCTAACTCAAATTAACAGGGGGCCGCCAGTCAGGTGGTGTTTTCAACAGATTCATCCAAATCGAGTTCCTGAATTACTCCGTGTTGCCAAGAGAGTTGAGGCTTAGCCGGCAGGTTTGAAGTCCATTGGTTCCACTTCCAGCTGGCTCTGTTGCTCTTTATGGTGTGTTTAGAGGTGTAGAAATTTGTTCTGACATGCGATTTTGGTTGCAGTCGTACTATGCAAATGCAATGCATTGTGAAATCAGAAATTGGGCCAAAAATCCGATCAGTTTTGATTGAGTCATAATTAGCGAAAATGCACCATTTAAAAAGTGCATTTTGTAATAATGCTTAATTTTAAAAGTATATTATTTTAAATAATTGTGTTTTTTTAGGGATGCGCTAAAATTTTGATGGAATTCATATGATATTTTTTACACCTCTAGTCCTGTTTTATGATTAGATTCATCAGATTAAAGGAGTAGTTCACTTTTTTTTTAAAATTGTTGATAATTTACTCACCCCCATGTCATCCAAGATATCCATGTCTTTCTTTCTTCAGTCGAAAAAAATTATTAAGGTTTTTGATGAAAACACTCCAGGATTTTCTCTATATAATGGTCTTCAGTGGGAACCAAATGGTTCAAGGTCCAAATAAGAATTTCAGTGTCGCTTCAAAGGGCTTTAAACGACACCAGACGATGTATAAGGGTCTTATCAAGCGAAACAATCGCGCATTTAAAAATAAATAAAAAAACTTTTATAAGCACAAATGCTCGCCTTGCTCTGTTCTGTGATGAACGTCCATGACTTTTCTGTTCGAACTCGTTCATCAAAACGAACAAATCTTTTTTCGAGTCGTGACTCGAAGGGTCCTAGATAAGGGTCCAAGTCTTACCCTTATTCATCGTCTGGTGTCATTTAAAGCCCTTTGAAGCTGCACCGAAACTCTCATTTGGACATGAACCGTTTGGTTCCCATTGAAGTCCATTATATGGAGAAAATCCTGGAATGTTTTTATCCAAAACCTTAATTTCTTTTCGACTGAAGAAAGAAAGACGTCGACATCTTGGATGACATGGGGGTGAGCAAATTATCAGCAAAACTTTTTTTAAAGTGAACTACTCCTTTAAATCGGAGCCATTTTGCACGTGCATCCAGCAGATGTTGTTTACAAGGGTTTGAGATTCGAGACTCTCTGGGACTGTAAAGGCCAGAAGGTCTATAAAAGATCAAGACCCTCGATGGACCGCTCTCCCAGATGTTCAGGTCTTCAAGAAGCTCCTCCAGTGCATAGAATGAAACGTCATTTCCTCTGGATGGGTCGTTGTACATGCTTGTGTTTCAATGGAGCCGCTTGAGAGGTTTTTCATATCAGGTTTGCCTCCACTGATTGAAGGCGAGCTGCACTGGTAGTCTTTTCAGATCAGAATTAATTAGTATAATTTGTCATCCACACCATTTTCTCAAGATGCTTTTAGGTAGATGTTTATCAGTTCAAACACATGGACACGCGCGTGTACATGCAATTCTTCATTCTCAATTATTCAAACGTCTATTTTTGTGGCTCGATGCCACATGGGCTTAATTGCTTCTGAGAGGTTTGCCATGTGACTTTGGCACGGACCGGTATGTTGCTTTAGTTCTCATGATGCATTTTTTCTTTTGCTTGGAAACATGCACAGTTATTTTTCTTGATGTTACAGACATGTCAGTACAAAAAGTCAAAGATTCATCTGACCTAGACGCCAAGGTCCCTGCTCATCTCCGGCGCACATCTATAACAGGCCTCACAGTGACCTCTGACCCCTCACACAGATGTGTTAAGGTTTGATGCTGCTCTTTCAGTGGTTTCTGTTTTAACATCCTCTGAACTTTATACACAGAATTACAGCAAAATGTAGAATTTACTGACTTTTTGCACCTTCTGTTTTCTAAAAAAAAATGCATTTGTGCATTCATTTTGATTAGAGCAAGACATCATTTGTACTTTTAATCCTTCTTGCTTTATGATGACTGATACAGATTATTATTATTATATGGAGTTAAATAATTTATTATACGAATTATGATGAAATTTTAATGATGGTGTTTCTTTTTTGACACAATAATGACTACAAAATAGGATCATTAGATTACAACTATAAAAATCAAGAATGTATTATTATTTTTGAAAAAATATATAATTGTATTAATAACGATAACAATCTGTTATTAGACATTTAACAATAACAATATTATATGAAGTTATATTATATGGGTTATAAGAAAATAATTCAATTTCTCAGATTACAGCTATAAAGAACTATGCATTATTTGTATTATTATTATCACATATATTTATTTATTATTATTATTAACTTATAAACAATAATGTATTTCTATTATTATTATCATTAACTTATTATTTAAAATATCATAATAATTAATAATTTACCATTGTTTTGAGATCTGAATGGTCACAAAAAGTATTACATGTGTATTAAAATTCATATAGACAAATATTAAAAATATCAAATGTTAAATTCTTTTGGCCACTTTCTAATTGTTAAGCTGCCACATATTTTTAAGAATTGATATATATATAGAGAATTGCTGGTAATGATGGTTTGATGTGCATTTGATCTAAGGTTTTATGGCGTGGAAGTGGATTAATACTTCATAACTATTGCTATTCAGTTCTTCAAGTGCTTATGGGAGTTATTTCCTCTGAACAGGCTCGAGTGGTTCACAAAGGTCCTATGATATCCTGCGCACAGAAAGATGGCATCGAAATGCTTAAAGCCGAGATCAGAGGTGAGTTTCCCCATTTGAATTTCAATTCAAAGACAAAGATCATGAACAAGCTTGAGATGCATCAAGCTGATCTGTTTTGTCAGCAGCGACACACTCAATCTGTCTGGCATTCACACCTCGCATCCTGTTTAAAGCTGCTCTGGCGCTTTGGGTTTTAAAAGATTTGTATAGAAAAATCTGCCGTCCAGACTGCATGGCTTTGCTCCATTAAAATGTTAACTAATATACTGCCGCTGGATTTTGTGCTGTGATGTATCTCGAAAAAACAGACACAACATAAGGCCAATTTGATTGCCTGTAGTGGCTTCTTCAAAGCATGCTTCAGACTTACTCAGGTTTATGATTTTTAGCTCTCTGCAATGCAGATTTTCCGTCTTGGAATGAAAATGTAGTCAGTCTCACTCTGTCCTTGCTGTTTTCTCTCTCTTTCTCAGAGAAGGACCTCCCTCAGAGTACCACTGAACACACATCAATCAACGTCATTTTCTTTGGCACATTGGCCAAGGACTTCTCCCAGTCTGTCAGACAAGGGGTAGGCTTCTATAAAACTTTAAAATATTCATTGGAGTATTTGGAAAATATATGGAAATGCACTTATTTTTCAAGCTGTCAAGATATAAAAAGGAAGGAGGAGGACTGGGTCATATAGCTAAAGTAGATATTGATGGGTTTCATCTCAGTGTTTGTGTATTTGCCCTAGAAAGCCCAATTGTGATTGTTATTATTTAAAACATTTTTTTTTTGCATTTTGACTAAACGTCCCATACCATATATTTAACATATGAGCAGAAATTGGCGAACAAGCTACGGTAGATCGTAGGGATGCAACGGTACACGGTAAAATCCCGGACCGTTCGGTCAGCCCTGCACGGGACAATCTAACCTCGTGTCCCGCGGGACTTCGGTTCTGCCATAGAGTTCGTGCTGATCCTTTAACCGTATTTTCCGCACTATAAAAGGCGCACTTAAAAGCCTTTAATCTTCTCAAAAAACAACAGTGTGCCTTATATTAGATCCATATCATATATGGATTAAATTCGCCCGCGAACTCGCGCTCGTGTCCAGCTTATGCCCGCTTTGTCACACGGCCAGTTCAACCTTCAAAACAGCCAACTGTTGTTAGTGAGCCGCCGCACATTGAATAATATGAGTCAGGCTGCGAATGTAAGTTACGTGCCCGCCCCAGCGCGCTCACGCACTAAATAAACGCTCACCTCCGGCTCCGTAGCCTACTCTCTACATTCCCAGCACATAGTGGATGCATAACGCAAACCCAGTCAAATGTTTGACTGCAGTATATTTTTGCACAAGAATCTCTCAAAAGTGGATTAGTAACATTGCACTTTGTATCCTGAATGCAGTATTTTTTTTATTATATTATTTTGCTCTGCTCTTTTTATTCAAACCACAAGCTAATTTTTGTTAAAGGTAAAAGTGCACTTTTTCTTTCACATTGATCACTTCATTTACCAGTTATCAAGGTTTGGAATTGGGATCCACTTGAATATTTTAAAGTGTGCTCGTTTACATTTTGTATATCATAAGTGGTATTTGAAGAGGTTGTATTGCTTAGTGTTGTTCAGTACAGACTAGAGTGTTAATTTATTCCATACACATTGATGTTCTTCCTACTGTGACATTCCGTTTATGCTCATAAGAAAAATAAAACATATTTTTGGGATGAAATAGCAGTCTCTTTCTGCACAAAACATGTACCGAAACCGAACCGAGACCGTGGCCCAAAAACCGAGGTACGGACCATACCGTGGGCTATCTGTACCGTTGCACCCCTAGTAGATCGCAATATGTCGACCTTCATAGAAGGGGTGCCCGTGGTTATGTAGATATAAATGTCTCATTCTAAGGTAATAAAAACATTATGGTTTATTAAGTTCTTTATACACCACTGAAAACATAGTCATGGATGTCATATTGCATTTCTGTTAATAGATACTCAATTTTTACACATTGCACCTTTAATAAGAGATTTTGTCCTAACAAGTGTGGGAACTGTGACAACTGATGCATGACCAGACATTTTGTCAGTTGTTTGGTTTATATTTTTGTCACATCGCGTTGAGTAGCCCTACCCACGGTAAAGTTTTGTTGGTCTATAATCTTGAAATCTTATGTTGCACCTGGTTAAGAAGGGCCACTTGAGCAAATCACTAGATTCTAAATGAATAACCAGTTTAAAATGTAATTTGTTAAAAAAAATGAAATGTTCTAATAATGTTGTGAGTGTCAATATGTTTCTTGAAGTAGATTAATTTATACTGCTGCTTTGATAGCAGTCAAAGAATCTAGCTACATGAAAGCCCTGCCATATTCAATGTGGCAAATATTTCTGCCTGGGTTCACTTACTTTGAAAACAGGTCATCTGATGTAACCTCAATTGTGTGAAGATGGTTTGAGAGAGTGCAAAGCACTTTAGTTGCATAGCCAGTATTTTTCTGCTTTTCTCCTCCAGCAACACAATGGTCGCAGCTCAGATCAGCTCCCCATTGACAGACAATGGCTTTAAGAGGGAAAATCAGCCTTGAGAGACGTGCCTTCAGTCAAAACTCTGGCGTTTACTCCCCAAGGATCCTCCTTTGTGTCACTCTCAAAATTATCTGTTACTTAATGGAAAAATCTGTTACTTACTGGCTGTGTCGACACTCATATTTCCCGGAAGGGTCTAAACTGGCTCTGAAAGTTCCTATTTTTCGAAGTTGGAGGTCAAACATTGTGATATTGTCATGAGCGTTTCATTGTATGACGGCAACTAAAAAATGAATTTATGAAGTGTAGAAAAAAAAATTGACAAACAACCTCCACTTTTCTTTGTTGTTGCCAGGAGCTTTTTCGAAAACAGATTATAAAACTGCCATTTGGCATGGGTATCAGCGTTTCTTAAAACAGTGGCATAAGATAAAGCTTTGAATTGATGAGCTATCGTGATTCTTGGCAACTCCTAATATGATGATAGAGCTAAACATTATCGGTCTAATCTTTGAATACCTGTGAGCAAGGATTAAACTCTTAGATGCGTTCTGTAAGTCAGCTTAATTTATCCAGATGCTGAAGTCTAAAAATAATCACAAGTTTGAATTTGATCCTAAAGATTAAGGGATGAGACGCCATTTGTTTGGTAGTCCTTTCCACTCAAGGTCATTGTTAGTGGTGTCTGTCAAAACAAGAATCTTTATTTTTGCTCATACTTGGCTTTTGGGGCTTGAATAAACCCGTTTGAGCTATACACATGAATGATACCTCAAATCATGTGGCTTGTTGTGCAGATGTTGTTTCTAAGCCATCGAATTTATGATTTTTGCCTGGTGAGTGATAAATCAGGCATAGAAGATCCCATGTACAGGACAAGGAACAAATAAGGAAATGTAATAACCAGATAAATTGAAGTGGAAAAAAACTGCTTTCTATGTCACATGATGCAACAAGCCTTTTTTTCTCTCTCTCTCGTTTTGTTTGAAGAATTCATTTATTGCCATTGAAACTCTTGTTCTCGACTTCCAAAGGAAGCAGGTTATAAATAATCAAGTTAAAAATTATATAGCAGCCTGCATATTTATAAACTGCATATGAATATTCAACCCGATCTCATTGCAATTCTGCTGTATTTTACAAGGTGGTTAATTCGTACAAATGCGTAAGATTTTTCCTTATTTCACGAGGTGTCCCATTTCTTATGAATTTGAACGAATGACCCACCCCTAAACCTATCTGTCACTGGTGTTTTTAAACTAAAACGTACAAATTTGACATAATACATCATGAAGTGCATTACAACAAAATGATTTTTTTATTTTGATTTTAGGATGTTGTCTTATTGGCAGACTTCACTATCAAAAAGTCTCCATCTTTTCTCCGAGACAAACTACATCCTTGTCAGCTAGAGATGGATGGCAATGACGCTTTTGTCTATGTGAGTGTTATGTGCTTGCATTTTTTAAAATCCCCATCATCCTATTCTTAAACATCATGAAAACCATATTTCTTACTATGTATTTTTTTCAATCGCTTGTTTTGTGATGTTTGATAGGTATGTTCCTCGGCTGCCCCCTCCCAAGGTCCCTCCTGTTCAGAGGTGCAGTATGCATTTCTTTTCATGTAGATATAAGATAGAAATCCTTTCCAATTTGTCCTAATACCATATATCTCGTTTATCCGCCAGAGATCAAGGAGATTCTTTATCTAAATTGGCTTGAGTCTCTTTCAGGTTGTCTCTGTTTGATTGATTGGCTGTTTCTTCACTTGAGTACAGCGTCCCTTTTAATTTGCCAACCTCGTTTACATTTGCTTGAGCCAGATCAAGTGCTTTAGCTCATTCAGGTCTAGATTAAATTAAGGAATTCTCTTGCCTCCATTGGATTTGTTGGCATTGACAATTTATATCTGATATAATTATTGTGCATTATTGTAACCATGTTATATATTATGCTCAAATATTTCAGTTTTCTGTTTGTGGTAATCAACATTAGGCCTTGTATTGAAGCCAGAACATTCATTTAATGGCAATATTCCCTGTTTCTGTGAAGGCCAAATACACTTATGTTCCTCTAAACAATTTGAAGCACAAGACAGTGGTGAACGTCTATGGTGTTGTGACCTTCTTCAAACAGCCTTTCCCCTCTAAAGGTTCAGGTCAGTGAATTTCCTTCATCCCAGCAAGGCTGTAATAGGCTATCCCATTGTTATTTGAGCTCTCTGGAGAGTGAGTCCAAAGGAAAAATGGCTTTCTAAATGACTTTTATGGCCACTTACGAAATATCTGTCAAAACAAAAACAGAGAGAGAGAGAAAAAACTTGGTTAGACCTTTAAGGTGTCCGTGTAACAGTCTAATTATACATTTAAGTACCTAGTAATAATAATTAACTGCATGTAATTACTTTAGGGTTAGGAATGGATTAGTGTTTGGTTTAAGATTAGTCACTTATAAATTATAGTTATTACTACATTAACTACATGTAACATGTAACAAGGACACTAGTGTTACCAAAAACAAATTTAGTTTGTAAGTCTACATTATTCTTTGTTTCAAAACAAAACTGCGCCCTTGGCTTGCTCTCTGCAGTTTTTGAATAAGATCATTTATACCATCAAGTCGCAGACTACATCTCAAGAAAAGCTGAAGCAAACCAATTGTCAAACAAATTTATTATGGTGCATAATTATACTACGTTCATGCAGTTTTCATAATCAATACATTGTAGTTCATTGATCATAACATGTACGCTGTGGTAAAATGCCAGAAATCAGTCTGTCACACTCAGGCTTGTTGAAGTAACAATGTTTTGATGAGTGATCAGTGAAGGGAATGGTGTATCATCTCTAAAAGGGGACCAATTGGTCCAGGATCAATGCATTTTCTCAGTTTTGAAATGCTTGGGCAAAAGCAGAAGTCTTAAATATCATCAAATTAAAGAAAATTGATTTGATTACATAAAATGAATGAAAACAGTTTACCATTGTTTGTGGCTACTTGTGTCATTAACTGTACAAACGGTACTTTAAGCCTTAACTACATTTAGTCATTTGGCATATTCACAACGGCATAAACCTCAAGCTGGAGTTTTTTTTTTAGTCTGTACCTCATTATTTGTCACTAGATTACTGCTCTACACTGAAGATCACAGATCAATCAGATGTTAAAGTGAGCTGCAACATCTTCTCTAAAAAACTGGAGGATCACCCTGTCATCTTCAGAGTTGGGGACATTATCCGACTCCACAGATTCAAGGTGAGGAGGTTTGACCTGTTTATTCATTCTTCAGAATATTGAAAGTGGGCCTAAACCACTCATGTGCTTTGAGTAGAGTTGTCCAGTTCTGGTCTTGGAGGGCTACCTTTGCTGTAATTCAACACACCAGTCTACTATAAGTTGCGTTGGAGCAGGTTGCATCTAAACTCTGCTGTAGTGCAGCCCTCCAATAGCAGAAATTGTAACCCCGACTTAAAGCAATCTAGCAGTACCACATATTCCCTGAAGTTACCCGTACATCGCCAAGATATTGGTGAAAGAGTCTCTGGAAAGCCTCTCTTTTTATGTGAACCATCTCTTTTATGTAAGCTGAATAATAAACTACAGTTGAGTTGGCACTGTTGATGGCCTGCAATAGCACAGTTAGTTTGCAGACCTCACAACAACTAGAGATCTGTCAGTGTCTGTAAATTCAGCCTAAATCTTAAAAACGTTGGTCAAATGTAATTCTAATACCCAAATAAATGTTTTGGCGACATGACTTCATTCAGACTTTAAGACTAAATGTATCTTTTTCCATTTCCTCCCAGACAGGAATATTCAATGACTCCATGACACTCTTGAACACTTATGGTTGGTCTGCAGTCACATTCGATGGAATAATTGACAGCCCAGTAACCCCTCGTGCCACCAGCAAATCATTTTACTTTGGAGAATCTGATAGAAATACAGTGCAGAAGCTTCGCCAATGGGCTTCCAGCCAGTCTCTGATATCCAATGAACCCACTGTCTCGCTGTCCTCTGTTTCTCCCGGGATGTACTTTGATTTCACCTGCCAGCTGCTGGCCAAGGCTGTCATGGATAGTCGTTGTATCCTACTGAAGGTGCTTTCTACTATTTTACCTTTAATCTGAACCTTCAAAATCATTGAATCTTAAATAAAATTTGTTCAACTGACAGTTTCCCAATTTGAGCAGGTGTGGGATGGGACCAAGTGTGAACATCCCCTACTGAACATCGCAGTTGCATCCGACGCATTAGTAGGAGAATCCACTGCTGCTAAAGACAGGATGAACCTGACAGCCAATGTTCTGGTCTATGACAATCACATGGAGGCAGCTCAAGACTTAAAGGTGAGTTTTGCCATTGATCTTGCAGTGGTTCGATAGCAAGAGTGACATGTTGAACGTAGTACGTCCTGGTTACAGTCATACTATATAGAACCATACTTTTTAACGCTCACTAAGTGACAGTTTGAGATTTCAGACGCAACCCTTTGTAGAAAGGTCTTTCAGGAGCAGGATTCGACACCCTCGTTCTATAGACTATATTGCCTGTTGGTTTAAAAACATGTTTATAAGGACAAATTTTGTCAAGCTTTAATGGGAAACAACTTGGGTGCATTTCCTGCAAGAAAGCCTATTCTACAGAAGCATTAATCTCATTTGATCAGCCTACAATGAGCGTCCCTTATGATACTGTTACTATTAATGCCGGTTTGAAATATCCATCGCAGGAGACCCACTCTCCTACTCCAGCACTTTTAATGATGAATTAGGTGTCAGGTTGGACACTTGTGGGCACATCTTCTCATGGTTTATTTGGGAGGCGTTCATTCCACTTCAGTTTACTGATTGTGTTTGCTGCTCTCACTTCAATCCTGCCTTGCCTGTTTCCATTGAAAAAACCCATCAAAATGTCCTCTCCAATTGATTGTCTTATAACGGCTTTTGAAACGCATAGTCTCCAGAACTACTGGCTACATTTTCGTCTTCCTTTTTATAAATATTTAAACAGGAGCAGGGCTGTAAATGCTGCTTTTGAGCCAGATTGTTACTTTTCTTTTTGTTATTGTACGTTTTTGGTTTATTATTGCAATATTTATTTTCAAAGAGGATGGTGATTTGTGTTTTTGTTTTAAGCAGTACTGCATTTTCTTTTGGCTCTCAACATAGTGGTTCTTTTGAATATATACACTGTGTGAGTTATGAACAAAGGTGGGTGGAGTGAACCGAGTGTTCAAAAGAAGGAACAGCGAGTTTCTGTCTATTCAAGTTCATGACCCCTGCCTTCATTATATTTTTAACTAGAATATATGTAAGTGGTCTAATTAATTCCTCAACTGTTGTAGTCCACTGCGTTGTAGCCTGTAGGACACCCTATGTGTTGTTTTGTACAGTCCCTGTAAGACCTCTTGAATGTCATCATGGAACAGCGCTATATTACATTATGTCTTACTTAAGCTTTGCTTTTTGGGATGGTTCATAGTTCATGTTTAGCCTAATGTCTGGTCCACTTTGCAACTTAAAGTGTGGTCACATTACCAAAATTTTACTTACAAAAATGGGTCCATTGTCAGTTTTGAGATGTATGAAGCTCTGCTCACACAGAAGTCACTTTCAAACCAAGCAGGTTTCTGTTGGTCAGTGGCACAAATTCACGTGATCAACTTGAATGTGAAGGAACTTTTTCGCCCTCACAAAAATCCCAATTATGCTTATTCCTATTCCTATTGTAATGACTGGATTTTGCCTGCAAAATTTTGCTGAGCAATGGTAAATGTGATAGCAGCTTTATTCTTGCTAAGAACCACTGGCACGGCACATGAACAATGCATTAGGGCAGTGGTGTAGGTTTGATTTTGAAATTGGAGGGGACGGGGACATCGATGTATAAATAGGTGTATATCACTGGATATCGGTAGGGACACGTCCCTAGTGTCCCTACTCAATTCTACACCCCTGCCTTAGGGTATTTAATAATCAAAGTACCAGTAAAATACTCGATAAATAAAGGATTTTTTTGGTAACTTAATCCCCAATGATCCAAAATGCTATTTAACCACTAAAGATTGCATTGAGTCAGAATATTTCCCCACCATTATCAATATCCTGAGTGAAATCATCTCTAATATTGTGTGAAATTGCTTGAGCTCAGTGTTGAGGAGGGAGAAAAGGCGAATAAAGCCAGCCATTAGGATTAAGTGGTCTGAGAGAGATAGCTTTATGACAGAGGAGAGAGAAGGCCAAATCAATACGGCTGTCATGGCCTTCATTGAGGGGGTTTGCACACACACTTTGTTGACTTCGACTTACAACATATATCACTCACCCTCCACACGTTATATAGGTGTAGCGTGGCACACATTAAAGGAGACATACATCCAGGAAATTTTTTCTGTTTTATAACAAATCACCTGGAATGTTCCACTTTAATGGCAATACTTTTCTACTATTTTGACTTTTTGTTCATCATTCTTTGTGGTGAAAGGCATGTAAAGGCCTATTTTAGTCTTTTAGCCTCTTTTCAGAGTTAGAATTACTTTTGTGTTTCCTCCCAAACACTGGATCTTCTTGAGGAATCTCTGAGGACACACCAGATCTTTCACCTATTGGTTCCCTTTCAAGGCGGTCACTTCGACATTTACGTCGATGACGTAGTATGGGAACTCCTCCCCTTCTTCACTTCTGCTGAAATCTTATGGGCTAACGCCAGCTGACGACAGCTGGCCAATTGACGCAAAATATGCAAATATTGCCTAGCCTGGCAGTATAAATTGCATATTGTTCGTCGATTGCATCAGAATCCTTTTCTTCACGCTCAAATCGACGTGTGCTACGATTTGGAATTACACTACCTTTCGCCGTCGTCGAAGGTGCACTTAAGATACTCTACTGTCTTTCGCATCCGATGGCATCTACTTGCAATTTGTGTTCTGGGCCTATTATTGCGCCCGACACCCACCTTTTCTGCATCACCTGCATGGGCCTCGCCCATGCCGAGTCGGCTCTGTCTGACGACCTCTCCTGCGCCCACTGCGCAGACATGCCCGTGCGCGCCCTCAAGGCAAGGAGGGATATGGCTCGAGCAGCCGTAGGGATTGGGCCCGCTGCCGCCTGCGAGCCGCTGGTGGGCCCTTCCCCTCCCAGGGTAAGGGAGTTCGAAGCCGTCAGCTTCGCGGACGATAGCTTCCGCCCCCCCGCGACGTCGCGGATTTCATCTCCTTCGGAGCTAGCGAGGAAGAGGACGCTATGTCTCTATCAGCGTCGGAGAAAGACTGGGGATCCGAGCAGGCCGCGCCTACTGAGCAGGAAAGTCCTGCAGACCTCCAAGAGGAGCTTTTCAGAGTCCTTACTAAGGCCGTCGCCGATTTGGACCTTTCCTGGAACGCGCCGGACGAACAAGCTAAAAGCAAAATGGATACCTGGTTCCTTCAGTCGAGCCGCCGTCAGGCCGCGTCGAGGAGGGGAACCCCGTTTTTCCCGGACCTTCATGAGCACGTGGTCAAGTCGTGGGCTGCGCCCCAGTCAGCACGCAGTCTTTCTGCCACCCAGTCCTTGTTCGCGCACGTCGACGATGCCGTTGCCCACGGTTATGTGCGCATGCCCATCGTCGAGGAGACCGTCGCCTCTCACCTATGCCCATCTACGTCTGCACTGGGCGCGGACCGCAGCCTGCCGTCCAAGCCCTGCAGATTCACGGCCCACCAGACGGATAAGGCGTACGCGGCAGCGGGAGAGGCAGTTTCAGCTCTCCACGCTATGGCTATCCTCCAGGTATTCCAGGCGAAACTGCTAAAGTCTCTGGATGGCGTCGCCTCTGTCGACGCTGACGCCTTTCGGGACCTTCGCTCGGCGACGGACTTTGCGCTGTTGGCCACTAAACGCTCAGCGCAAGCTATCGGTCGTTCTATGGGTTTTCTGGTCGTCCTCCACAGACACCTGTGGCTGACTCTGTCCGATGTTAAAGATTCTGACCGGAAAACCCTGCTTAATGCTCCCATCACCCAGGCTGGTCTCTTTGGGGACGCGGTGGAGGCTGTTACGGAGCGTTTCTCGGAGACCCAGAAACGCGCCAAAGCCATGAGTCACGTGATCCCGCGTCGAGCACCCCCGTCTCAGCAGCGTTCGCGCTCGTCTTCAGCTACTCGCCGCCCTCAGAGCTCAGGGAGTCAGCCCACAGTGCATCGCACCGGGCCGGATGCTCGTGCTTCCCGGGGAAGACAGTGGCCAGGTCCTGGGAGGAAGAGCCATGGCCAGAGAAGGAGCCCGCGCCGAGGGAAGGACAGCGCGCCCCCCTCCGCGCCAAAGCCGTCTTCCTGACGGATTGGGCAAGAGGAAGAGAGAGCGCGAAGGGGGGCCGGCCTCCAAGCGCCGTGTTCATCGTATCCCTCATGTTCTGTTGAGAGACGATCGAATGTGTGTAAATGCTGTTTGTTCAATAAAAGCATGTACCCCTTCACAAAAAGAGCTTTTTCTTCCTCTTGCACCTCATATTGTGTCACCCACCCTTTCACGGGACAGTGTAGGGCCACAATCTATGACTATAATGGCATCTCATGGGCAAGAGATTGCCAGCACCACACTCAGCCCACCGCGAGCCGCCCTCCCACCAAGGGTTTCTGCCTCGCGGGAACGCGGCTCCAGTCTAAACACTACACTGGTAGCGGCTATGACCACAGTTCGAGCTCGCACTCTGAGTCATTTTCTGGGCGCGTGGGAATCAATTCCCGGGATTTCCCCATGGGTGTTAAGCATAATTCGTCACGGGTACTCGCTTCAGTTCAGACGCAGACCGCCCCGCTTCAACGGCGTGATCCAGTCATTAACACTGCCCCAAAACGCCCCCGTTCTGAGACAAGAAGTGCTCAGCCTGCTCGAGAAAGGAGCTATAGAACCGGTTCCCCCGAGCGAGAGGGAGAGCGGTTTCTACAGCCGCTATTTTGTGGTACCGAAGAAAGGGGGGGGGCTCCGTCCGATCTTGGACTTGAGACCCATAAACAGAGCGCTTCACAAGCGCGCGTTCAGAATGACAACTCTGAAGCAAATTCTGGCACAGGTTCGTCCCGGGGATTGGTTCGCTTCAGTGGACTTAAAGGACGCGTACTTTCATATCCAGATAGCAGCGCGCCACAGACGTTTTCTGAGATTTGCGTTCGAGGGCACAGCTTACCAGTATTCAGTTCTCCCGTTCGGATTGGCTCTTGCCCCCGCACCTTTTCGAAGTGTGTGGACGCGGCGCTGTCTCCCCTCAGGTCGAGCGGAATGCGCATCCTAAATTATCTGGACGATTGGCTGATTTTAGCCCATTCGCGAGAGGTGCTAATCGGTCATGTGGAATTATTTCTCCGTCACCTGGACTCGCTGGGACTGCGTGTAAACGAACAGAAAAGCGTGTTCACGCCGAGTCAGACCGCAACGTTTCTGGGAGTGTGCTTGAACTCTGTAACGATGCGAGCACATCTCTCTCAAGAGCGCATACAGTCTCTGGCATTCTCTCTGCATCGCTTCAGACCGGGCAGGTCTGTACCACTAAAAGAGTTTCAGAGACTATTAGGTCTGTTAGCGGCAGCCTCCCCGGTATGCCATCTGGGTCTGCTTCATATGCGTCCGCTTCAAATTTGGTTGAAGCTCCGGGTCCCTCAGGGGGCGTGGGCGACCGGCCTCAAGCGCATCACGGTCACTCACAGCTGCTTTCGCACTTTGGCGCCGTGGAGAGACCCAGTGTTATTCAGTTCAGGGGTCCCTATGGGTACCGTAGCGAATCGCATCGCGGTCTTGACGGATGCATCAACTTCAGGCTGGGGAGCGGTGTGCATGGGCGCGACTGCCTCCGGCTCGTGGACGGAGTCACAACGGAGGTGGCACATAAACCGCTTGGAGTTGAAGGCGGTTTCCCTAGCCCTCAAAGCCTTCCAGTCTCAGCTAGAGCGTCAACATGTATTGATTCGGACCGACAACACGTCGGTGGTCTCGTACATAAATCGCCAGGGGGGCGTACGCTCCAGGCCCCTATTCGAGCAGGCAGCGAGTCTCCTGCTGTGGGCAGACCGGCACTTCTTATCAGTGAGAGCGGCGCATATTCCCGGTGTTTTAAATCGCGGAGCGGATATGCTCTCGAGGAATGGAATTCCTCAGGGAGAGTGGAGGCTTCACCCGGGATCGGTGCAGATGATCTGGGATCGATTCGGGAGGGCGGAGGTCGATCTATTTGCGTCGCACGAGAACACACACTGTCGGACGTTCTTTTCGCTGTCTCGTTCCCCCCTGGGTCAGACATCCGACGCCTTGACTTCGCACTGGCCGAGAGCCAGGCTTTACGCATTTCCTCCGGTGAAGATTCTGCCTCTAGTGCTGTGCAAAATCAGGGAGGAAAAAGCATCTGTGATTCTCGTAGCCCCGTACTGGCCGAATCAGCCCTGGTTCGCGGGCATGATAGAGCTGCTAGTGGACTCCCCATGGGAAATTCCTCTCAGGAGGGACCTGTTATCGCAGGCGAACGGCACGATATGGCATCCCAACCCCGGGCTGTGGAGCCTTCATGTGTGGCCGCTGCGGGGTCTTTAAATGAGCGAGACGCTCTGCATTCTCGCGCGTTGAGCACTATATCTGAAGCGCGAGCCCCATCCACTAGGCGCTTGTATAAGTTGAAATGGGAAGTTTTCTCTAAATGGTGTCAGAGTATCAGTGTTGACCCGTGCAACTGTTCCGTGTCGGATATTCTAAGCTTCCTCCAGCACAGGATGGATAACGGGAGTTTACCATCCACTCTAAAGGTGTATGTGGCTGCTATTGCTGCGTTTCACCCTCCGGTCGAAGGGCAGTCGATCGGCAAGCACGCGCTGGTGACCAGTTTTCTCAGGGGAGCTAGGAGATTACGCCCGTCACAGCCGCCTTCTGTGCCGCCATGGGATTTAGCACTAGTGTTGAGGGCTTTGTCGAATCCACCGTTTGAGCCTCTGGCTTCGATAGCCACCAAGGAGCTTTCCCTAAAAACTGCTTTACTTCTCGCTCTCGCTTCAGCGAAACGCGTGGGGGATATGCATGCGTTCTCGGTTCACGAGGACTGCATTCGTTTTGGACCGGGTGATTGTAATGTCACTCTTCGACCGAGACAGGGTTATGTTCCGAAGTCTCTCAGCACTCCGTTCCGAGCGCAGGTTGTCTTCTTACCGGCGTTATCTTCTGAGTCATCAGTCTCGTGTGACACTGATGCTCAGAGTGCTGTTTGCCCGGTCAGGGCTTTACGGATGTATATGACTCGCTCGGCCGCTTTTCGTCAATCGGACCAGCTGTTTGTATGCTTTGGCGGTTGTAATAAGGGACGTGGAGTTTCGAAACAGAGACTTGCTCACTGGATTGTGGAAGCGATTGCTTTGGCTTATGATTGCCAGGGAGTGGACTGTCCCCTAAGCATTAAGGCTCATTCAACGAGGGCGATTGCCTCCTCGTGGGCCTGGTCTAGAGGTATGTCTATAAGGGACTTGTGTCTTGCTGCTGGCTGGTCTTCTCAGAATACATTCGCCAGATTTTATAAATTGGATGTCTCTTCTGTTGCGTCTCAAGTGCTTTCGGTGAGTTAAGCCTGTGTTATCAGTCCGGTTCCCTATTGTGCTTGCAACTGTCGCTGCTGCTTTATTACATCCTTTATTGTGTTGTTCTGCCCTGAGTGTTCAGTGCAAGGCTTCCCCTATTTCATTTGCTCGGGATATGCAAATTTTGACAAGGTTCTGAAAGCGCGCTATTGGTTCGCTTCGACCTATCAGGAGTCTGGTTTTTCTAGTGATCAGCTATTGGATGTGGGTTCTGTCATTTTCGAGTGGGTGGTTCCTCTGCTCCACGGCGGGATTTGACACAGTTCCCATACTACGTCATCGACGTAAATGTCGAAGTGACCGCCTTGAAAGGGAACGTCTCCGGTTACTTTCGTAACCTCGGTTCCCTGAAAGGCAGGGAACGAGACATTTACGTCGAACGCCGTGTCGCTCGTTCATTCGAGCGTTCAGTCGGATTCTGATGCAATCGACGAACAATATGCAATTTATACTGCCAGGCTAGGCAATATTTGCATATTTTGCGTCAATTGGCCAGCTGTCGTCAGCTGGCGTTAGCCCATAAGATTTCAGCAGAAGTGAAGAAGGGGAGGAGTTCCCATACTACGTCATCGACGTAAATGTCTCGTTCCCTGCCTTTCAGGGAACCGAGGTTACGAAAGTAACCGGAGACGTTTTCCCTGCCTGTCTTGTGAAATTGTCTCGGTTGCATGCTTTTTGTTCCATTTGCATCATCTGAGTCCCAGGCCAGTTGCAAAATGCCCTTGTCATCTCTCTTATAAACTGGGAAGGGATGCCTCGTACAATAATAATGGAGATTAAAGTAGTGCCAGACGCCTACACGTGCACAATATGAAGGGCAAGAAACACTTTTACTTCAGATTGGTTCAACTCTCCTAATCCTAAGGATTACAATTCAGGGCATAACTATTCACCGTAAGTATTACAATTCAGGGCATACAGGCATGCATGATACCTCTAATTGTGTGGCTTGTTGAGGAGAGGGGAGATATTACATTTCTTTAGAGATGTTAATGAATTATGAAGTAAATTACAGAATTGCATTGGAGGAGAGACCCGAGCCATGGGACCAGATTATCATAGGCTCCCAGGATAGCCTGGTATTAAGATTTTGCATTTTTGGTGAGGCAAGACACATTCCTGTTTATACCAGGTTGTAATCTGCAACTCAAATGCAACTCCTCGGGCCACTTGAATTTCAAGGAAAGGGTGTCCGATCTGCTTAAAACATCCTAAATGAAAACGAGCACCTGCAGCATGGCTAGAGCTGATGCAGTGTACTGTGACATCCTGCCTCTATACACATGTGACGATCAATTATTCATAGTGAGAGAGAAATCAAGCACCTGGGTTAACTTAACACCCAGACGGCCCCTGCCTGTAATCACTTCAGACAGCCTGCATATGACACTTATCCAGAGAGTGTGTGTGTAGGACATTTGTTCTGAAATAGTCTGAGATGTTTAAAGATAAACAGATGTGCACAAATGTATAGATATAAACACCATGAATCCAATGGAAAAAAAATCCACAACATTTGAGGACAGGAAGTTCGATCTGGACTTGATCCATTGTGACCCATCAAATTTTCAGAGCGGGCTTTAACGATGTTAGAATGATGATCAACAGTAACCAAAGAGCGCTTGGGTTGAATTTGTTTAAATCAAGGAATGATTGCAGTCTGTTAAAGAAGATGTAGACCGCATTCATTGTAAGAGGAATCGTGATCAAGGCATTTGTCGATCAGAAAGATGTTTTTGCCATCCTTCCTACAGGATTCAGTCTATCCAATTGAGTGCAGAGGCATTTTTTTTTTATCCTTGTTTGGTTGAAACACGCCACATAATCACAGCCCAATGGAGCAGTATCAGACTCGTATTCTAACTAGAATCTGAGCATGACGACGCCAGGCTACCGAAACAGGTCACTGTGAACAAATCTGTTTTTGAGGAAGTAAAAAGGGTGTTGTTTTATATGACCATTGAGGAATTTTAACCAAAGTATGTTACAAACTTACCATGAACACCATAAAGAATCATACCAACTTGTGGAAAATGGGCATCCGATGACTCCGAATGAAATCTTTCCACTCCACCAAAAGTTTTAAATGGTTAATTAAATTAGATTTATGTTCTTTATAGTAAACATTTTTTCTTTTAAGAACTGATCTCAGAAAGGTTTTTTTATGGCATTGCTAGAAAAAACAACAACAAAAAACTGTTGAAACCTTGATTTATGTGTAACTGCTCATTTATCTTATTTTGATAGAATACATTTGCTTTCTAATACTCATTCAGAGTTAATCTTTAAGACTAATAATTTATGCTGTTTAATCTTTTGCAAATCTAAAAATGAATATTCTTTTTTTTATGTACTGTACATTTGTGATGCTATGCATAAATTAATTTGTAGCATTAAAAATTAGTGTTTTAATTTTTATTTATTTATACAAAACAGCTTTTTTTTAAATGTTGGCTATTTATGTTTTACCTGTCAAAACATTAAAATAATTATTGTTAATGGGCCAGAATTTTTATATTTGTGTATCCCTTTTTTTTTTTTTTACTATGTAACGATTCAAGCACAGCATGCTGTTTTAAGCATTCTGCTTTTTATATATAGGCTATTAACTGTCATGACCCATCCATATTTTAAATTAAATAATTAATTCTCGCACTCATCTACAAAAAAAAAGTAAACTTATTTTACACTATATACATGTATATGTATATATGCATGTGTTTATATATATATATATATATATATATATATATATATATGTCTGTGTGTGTGTGTGTGTATATATATATATATATATATATATATATATATATATATATATATATATAATATATATATATATATATATATATACACACACACACAGACATATATATATATATATGTCTGTGTGTGTGTGTATATATATATATATATATATATATATATATATATACTGTATATATATATATAATATTCTAAGCACTCTTATTAAATATGACTTGTGCAAGCATGTGGTAGGGCACTTCAGGAATTGTCAGCTGTCAGACAATGGAGGGTCTGTCTTAAGCACAGTATTTGCTGACAAAATGCTGCGAGTCTTTGAAAAGATGGAGAGCAGAAAGAATAGATGCAGAGTTACAGACTCTTTCAAAAATCTGCACGGCTAGTTTTTTTTTTTTTTTTTTCTCCCTCTTGGCAGTCCATATTCTAGCCTGGACTAGAAAAATAAAAATACAAGGCTTTTATGATGGAGTATGTTGTCTTAAAGAAAAATTTCAGGTTAAAGTGAACACCCCTTTAACATTTGTAGTACACATTATTCCATATTATATTCCATATTATTATTATAAATATGTGGGGGGTTTTTTTGGAATAGTTGTCAAAATATAGTAACTTGCTCTGCATCTGAAGTAGTCACATTATGGAAGTACAAGTGATTATGAATGGACCTTTATCACACATTAAAGCAATAGTTAGAAAATTACAATTATTTTTGCTTCATGTTTTTCTTTATTGATGACCATTAAAAAAAAAATTGGAATATGCAGTAAATATATTTTTTAAAAATTCACCCAAAAACTAGTAATAAATTACCATATAAAATAATTTTAAATATAATAAAAGACAAATCATATCCATATTGATAAATGATCCAAGGGTATGTTCTTTTGGTCATGAAACACTTCATTATGTTGCTAAACTAAGCTTTTTTTCTCCCATCTGGTCAGCGCCATATGTTTTTCAGTGAGTTACCTGTAATATCTATTATATTTATTCATGTACCTTAGGCTGTAACCTTGTGGGTTTTGAATAATTGTTTGACGTTTTTACAAAATACTTTCTCAAGAGTGCGCTTTGCTTCTATTTGTTCATTTTCACCAGCACGTGTTACGGAAATTGGTTTGTTTGCAGGAAAGGCATCTTTTCTTGTTTACGGAGCGTGCTTCCCCGGCCCCATTCGTTTTTTTCCATATAGATGAGGGTCCGGACAAGGTTTGTGCTATCCAGCCACACACATCAACAAAGCTGGGGGTAATGGAATTTTCCATGTAGGATCTGAGAGTTGAGGAACATCGGCGTTTTTCTGCTGCTTTTGCCAGCTCCGTCAGAAGAGCTTCACGCCAGCTTGTGCACACCTGTGCCGAGCAGCCCGGCTCCTTCCCCTGCTGTGCGTAACCAACCGTGCAGTGAGCTCCAGTAGGAGAATACCAAGTGTATGTAGATTTGTCTCTACCATTGGCTTTATTTTCAGTCGGTTCTCAAGGAAAATGTTGCAAGCCTGATGGGATGGGATTTAAATTGTCATGTCCATGTCATTTTCTGCGAAACTAGATGCCCATAGAAGCTCCTTTTTCATATAATATAAGTGAGTTGGGACTGGGGCTTGCAAGTAAATCATAAAAGTGTTTCATGCAACTTTGTGTGCTATGTTCCAAGTCTTCTGAAGCCGTACAATAGAGAGAAACGGTTGTGCTGACCAATCGTCACTGACATCAATAACGAATGAATATAGCAGTTTAAAAGTACACTAAGTAGCTTTTGGCACTCTAAAACAGAACTACATGTATTTTGCAGAAGAACATTTGCTCTGCGTGACTACACGGATGAATATGGTGATCCTACTTCTCATAAAATTTTCACTACGAGGCTTAAGAGATATAACCAGTTTAGACGGAAAGGATCTCAAGCTGACTAGCTGAAGACGTTACTGTCGCTATACCCATTAATAGACACTTGAAAATAAATTCTACACTATACTGTTAAAGAGCATCCTTTGGATGGGACGTTAAACCAAGGCCCTGACTCTCTGTGGTCATTAAAAATCCCAGGATGTCCTTCGAAAGAGTAGGGGTTTAACCCGGCATATCCTGGCCAAATTTGCCCATTCGCCTCTGTCCATCATGGCCTCCTAATCATCACCATATGTACTGATTGGCTTCATCGCTCTGTCTCCTCTCCACCAGTAAGCGGGTGTGTGGTGGGTGTTCTGGATGTTTTTCTTTTTATATTGATTTTTCTTTTAAACAATTACCTTTGTCTTCCAAAGGCGGAAACATCAGATGGGGATTGTAAAGTGGAGTTTGATGGTAACTAAGTTGGGGAAATGTTCTATAGATTTTAAAATCAATGAGTTTGGTTTTCTTTTCTTTTTTTTAAAGTGAAAAAAGTTCATCCATGAAAATGTTTTTAATTAGTGTATAACCAAAATTAAGATAATAAAATACATTTTAATAGGTAGATAAACAATTAATTAAAGAACATTCTGAACTTCTATGAATAAAACTGGTTGAAAATATATCTGAGGAATATATATATATATATATATAATTTTTTTTTCGAATTGATTTTTTTACAGTAACCAGCATTTCAGTAACGCAACTATCGTCACTGATTTTATTTAACAGTAAAACTGATATATATTGATCATTAGTTTGAAACGGCATGATGGTGAGTAAATATGGACTGATTTTTCTATTTATTTTCTTTCTTTTTTACCTTTACTTTAATATGCTAGAGGTTCTTTTATTTGCATTTCTGGTTCTATGTAGAACTTTTAACATCCTTGGAATTTAACCACTGCACTAAAGGTTCTTTACAGCGGAAAGGGGTTCTTTCAATTATTAAAATGTTTCCTCGGTCAGACTAAGAAGATAAATGGCTAACTTCACTGAAGGGTTCTTTAGAGAAAGAACCAAAAATGGTTCTCTATGACATCACTGAAAAACTCTCCCTTTTTGAAGTTATTTAGTTTATTCAAATTTATTTAGTGTTTAGTATTTAGTGTATTCAAAATCAGAAAGTAACGATGATAATGGTTGGGAAAAAAAATGGTACAGCATATCCATTTATTTCTTTTCAAGAAAAGACTACAGTGTATTTCTCATATCTCATGTTTTTTTTTGTAAATAATGGTGAAACAAACTTACATTATGGTCAATTCTTGTCTTGTCTGTCCAGAAGAAATCACTGAGTTTAGTGAGACTGGATTGTCTGTTTTTGCTGTTGGATGTGATGAAAAACATTTGGTTCTCAATAGATCCAACCATGTTTCTTCAAGGCCAACTTTATCAAGCCACACTCCCAAGTTCTCTTTATAGCTCCAATCTCACACCCCAGTTTTCAGTTGTCAGCTTATCAAGCTAGATGTTAATGAGCTGAATCAAATTTGCACTCTTGGATATGTTTACCTTACCTTGTTCCTTGTTATGGAATAAGTCTGTTTCAATCAAATATTGATGCCGAATAATTGATGCCACCATTCCGTTTATTCAAATGATTTGGTTGGCTCCATCGCAGTGCCTTTTTAGGCTGTTTAGAAGCACTGTCTAGAGGCTGTATTGCATCCAACCAGTTCTTGTGAATGCCAGCACTATGGCTTACTTCAAATCTCTGTACAAACAAAGACTTGGAGGTAAAATCAAGTAAATAAAGAGATGGCTTTCGCCCGAAACCCCATATATGACGTCAAAAGTGTACAGCAATAGGAGGACTCCCAGAACCTGATTATAAATGCAGAGCAGAAATCTGACACCATCTTATTTAGAGGCGTTTTGATATCATATCCACTTCTTGTCTATTTAAAATCCATAATATGAAGACAATCTTGTTGCACAAGAGTTCATTAAGTGATTCTCGGTCTCTGTCTGTCTTCATGCTGCTCATAGTGATCTCAGGGGACCAACTTTTTTTTTTTTCATTCCTTACTGTAATGTTGTTACTCTGTTGCTCAACTCTAGTGCCGTAGCTCCCCCTGCTGGACTGATAATTATTAAGTACTAGAATAGAGATGATGAAAATGGTCAAAGTATTTATTAGTTTTTGTATTGTAAGTTATATGTTTTTAAATTTTTTTTAAATACATTTTTCTAAAGAAATTAAGTTTTATTCAGTGACAATTTTGAGATATATTTTAAGTTTGATCAAAAGTGACAGTAAAAACGTCTATAATCTTAGAAAAAAAAATGTATTTCAAATAAATGCTGTTCTTTTGAGTTTGAACAATTTCCACAAAAATATTGTTTTCAACATTGATGTTTTTCGAGCAGCAAATCAGCATAATGATTTTTGAAGAATCATGTGACTGAAGATGGGAGTCATTTTAAAGTATAAGTAGAAAACATTCACAATTTTTCTGCAAATTTCACAATAGTACTGTTTTTACTGTATTTTTAATCGAATAAATGCAGCCTTGTTGAGTATAGACTTGGAAAAAAAATGTATCCTAATTATTACAAGCTATGGACAGGTGATGCATTTAATTTTTATTTAGTTAGTACTGTAAACAAATATTTACTCCATCCTGATTCTCTTTTTAATTGGGTATTTCTCTTTGAATGGTTTCATATCTTCAAATTCATTATTTCATTTATTTAATAGGAGAAAACCCTGTGAAAGTAATTGCCCCCTTAGTTACTTGAAACAAAGGAAAACCGCTACCTTTTGGGTAGGTGATTAGTTTTAGGACAATTAACAAAGACCGCCTATTATATATAGAGAGAGAAGCGGCTTCTTTTAAACATATTTAGGTACAGAATGTTGCATTAAGAAATTTTTCAAAACGGTTTAGCAGAAAGTTGAGATACAGCAATTCGGAAAGGGTTGCAAACCATTTTCTTTGTCTGAAAATGGCTGAAAATAAGCAAAATAAAAGTTTTGGAGTGGTATAATCAAAGTCTCGACTTGAATTCTAGAAAGATATTGTGATCAGTCTTCAGAATTGAAGAAGCTGATGTTGTAATGAAAACATTCTTGTGTTTGCCTTTAGCCCGGCACGTTCCTGCGGTTCTACAATCTCCGTTCACTCCTTCAGCGAGCTCCGGACCAGCAGGCTGATCAAGCTGAACATCTCAGTTTCCACCTGCATGGGGGGTCGACGTATGGACGAGGTTTACGCAGCCTTCCTGCAGAGAGCCCTGATCTACAGTCCCTCAAAAGGCGAGTCTGAAGACCACTGAAAATGCCTGTTTTGTATAATTTTTTACAAAATTTTCATTACAGCATGACAAATTTGATTAGTGATGTTAACACAGTGCACCTTATTTTGTCTCATAATGTTACTTTGTACTTATGTTTGTATGTGTGTGTAAGTGTTTATACATACACACACGGCCTTGATATATAAGAATAATTGACATAAAGTCTTCAGTATTTTGGTGGCAAATTAAAATATTCTTTCAAATTCAAAGAATTCTTTCTCTCTGTCTCTACTGATCAATATTCAGCGTGCTAGAGAATCATGTCGATCTGGATGAGTATGATGAAGTGAATGATGGCACGTTACTGGAGATTTGGTACACACCGCCAGAGGCTGTAGGTTGGTGGTGCCTCTTTTTGTTTTCCATTTTATGTCTAGTTTTGTGTCATGCTCAGCTGGCCTTCATCTGTATGCTTATGTTTCCTTCTAGTCTTGCCAAATGATGAAGAACCAGGTATAGATATATTACTAGGTTTATATATCACTTATGTATGACTTTTCAAAGCTTTTTCTCCACCATAGATGAAAAAAAAAACAAAACATAAACAATCTGTAATATGTAAATGGTTTTATTATGTTATATATTATAATGTTGTTGTTGTTTTTTTCATTTTAGATGAAGCAGATACAGGACATTCTTATACAGGTAAAAAAAATAAAAATAAAACGCATGGTTAGATATACATTACAATAGAGAAGAAAAGATGTTTCATGGTGACCTATTACCACTAAGCCACAGGTCTGACAATACTAATATTTTGACATGTGATTGTTCAGTGCGGACATGCGAGCACAACACGCAGCAGCTCACATTGGCCCGGGTGAAACGCTCCACCCCGCCGCTGTCATGTCATGTCCGAGCCCGGGTGAAGAAGTACCATCCACAGCAGTTATACCAGTGCCTGAAGCTCTTCTGCTCCAAGTGTAAAACAATGTGAGTCTGACACTCTGCAACCTGCTCCTGACTCGCATCCATGAAAAGAAGAAGGTACCGAGAAGCTTGAATTTATACTTAATTGTTAGTTGTTTAAAGTGCCCTATTATGCTTTTTCAAGTATTACACTACAAGAAAGGTAATATAACTGTTTGTGAATGTAAATGGTCTGCAAAGTTTCAAAGATTAAAGTGCAGATAAATGGATTTATCTTCTTTCAAAAGAAAGAACTGATTACTGAATCAGTAAATCCAGTCTTTCAAAAACACAAAAAAATCTTACCAGCCCCAAACTTTTAATTTGTAGTGTACATTTTGTTTGTTTGTATGTCACAGGAAAGACGTTCCCGATGACGGCGCTGTTGCTAAAGTCTTTCGGGAGTCTGCGCGAGAGAACCGGCCTTGCGACGTGCAGTGGGCCGCCACTTCATCAGTGAGGTCTAGAGAAGCCGGCAGAAACATCTCAATGCACATTTCCAGAGACATGGTGGGGCAAAGCACTCACATGCATCTGATATTCGTCGAGGGTGCGTCCAACTATAAACAAAAGCTTTTTTTAATACATATTTGTGTCGTACGTTAAAAAATATAGCTTTGTATCTACAGGAACGACTCTGGATGAGATTTGCGTGTTATCACGCAATTACGAAAACCTGGTTCCCGTGAGATCAGAGAATGGCAGGATGGCCCTGATGGATCTTACAGCTCCCTTCCTGTTCTCCAGAGACAAAAGATATTACGGGTAAGAGGACGGACGTACATACTTCATTTTAAACTCCTCTGGTGTTCAGTGTGTACATCTCTTATCATGTAAACACAGTTTGACAACCCCTAGGGAAGGATGCGATCACGTCTGTGTTTAGTTAAATTTGAGTTTGTGTGTGTGTCTCAGGTGTAAGCAGTGCTCTCTGAACACGTTTGAAAACCATGTGTTTGCTGGGATGGAGACCTATGATGGACAGACGGTTGCTGAAGGTATCATTTTGGCCTAATTATGCCTATTTATTAATACAGAAATCAAAACAAAGTATGCACCATATTTTCAGATAACTTTTGAAAATTCAAATGGACATCTTATATAATTTAATAAAATAAAAATGTACCCAGTAAAAGAAAATGTATATTAACGAAGAACACATTTCTATAGGTGCCACTTTTTTTTTTATGTCAGTTTCTCTTCTTAATTCTAGCATTCTTAATGACTCATTCATAAAGAAAAAAATATGTATTATTTAATCACTTTTTAACACATTAGTTTATTACATTTTCTTTCTTCTTCATATTAAAATTACAATTTTGCATCATGTTTGCTTCCTCAATTCAATTTCAAGAATTGAAAACTACATCCTCAGTTTAGAATAGCACAACCCTAATGAAAAAATCATCTAAATATAATCAGTCCTCTTTAGGGTGCTGTAGAGGCTGTGGTTTATTTAAAGCACATTATACACACTTTTTTAACACTATTAAAATAATAAGACAAAATTGGACAAGAGTAATTCAATAAAAGAACTTTTTTTTTTTTAAGAAACCAAATATAGTAAAGAGGCAAAATATAGTCTTGGGTATGGGACCTGTGTTACTTAATAAAGATGGGTTATATTTATTAAGAATATTGAGAATTACAACGCTTAAAGCAAAAACAAAAATAAATCCCTAGTTGTAAATGATTGGTTACAGTTTCCAAATTACGTTCTATGGAGATGATAACATGAAATTAAGAGTAAAATAATACTTTTTTTTGTCATGTTTTATTGGGTATTAAGTCTTACAGGTGTAGTTAAAAGTGCATTATGTGAAAACAAGTTACTTTTCATTTTGGAGATTTCTATTTATTGGGTTTCATTATTAATGGGATAGCTTGGCTAACATCAGAGGGCCTGGAAACCACATTCATATTCTCGTATTTGAGGCGTGGTTTACAAATGCCCAAAGCCGTTTATTGGGTGCTACGAATGTCTATCAAATGCGCCTCTCATAGCCAATCGTTTCAATTGGACGATTCAATTTGGACACTTCCTCCACATGTATATTTGGCCAGTTCATCTGTTTCTGTCACAGCTCTGGGAGTTCAGCTGATGCAGTACAGATTGTTAATCCAGTTTGAACTGGACGATGGGACTGACACATTAGAGGCTCTGCTGTGGGAGAACGCCGTGAGTATATCAATGCCATTTCATTAAATACCTGGAAAAAGTGCACGTTTGTCAGTTGCATAAAATGACTTCTTTTTGTTAAAGTTGTAAAACACACAAATATAGCTGTGCATTACCTGATCAGCAGAGGGTGCTATTTTCTCTTTTGAAATAGGCTTTAGTGGTTGTCTCTGTCTTTTTCTTTGTAGGAGAAGTTCTTCCATGTTTCTGCTGTCGATGCTTCAGGCAGTCAGGATTTGCAGGACAAGATTCAGACCATCATCGACACAATTAAACCACCACAAAGCAGTTTGGGTAAAGATTTCATTCCTAAATTAATGATTTTTTTTCTTTACATTCCTTCAATATTTAGAGTAAGAGAATGTCTCTTTTTCTTTGCAGAAGAACGTCCATGGCTGGATCTTTGCCTCTCTGTCTACACTGTGAAGGACAATGACAGCAATAATAAAGTTTGCTACCAGATCACTGACTCCGAAATCAGAGAGGAATAAAGAAGTTAAGTTACAGACAGTTTGGTTAAGAGTAAACTATCATAGATGGGCATCTGCAAAGAACAAGAAAGAAATTGTTGCTAGAAATCTTGTGTTAAAGGGATAATTTACCTAAAAAATACATTACTTTTTCACCCTGAAGGTGTTCAAACCTGTATGAGTTTCTTTTTTTTCTGATGAACACAAAGGAAGATATGTTGGTAACCACACAGTTGATGGCATCCATTGACTTCCATAGTAGGAAAGTCAATGGTTACCAACATTCTTCAAAATATCTTCCTTTGTGTTCAAATGAAGAAAGAAGCTCATACCAGTTTGGAACGACTTAAGGGTGATTAAATTATTACAAAATTATTATTTTTGGGTGTGCTATCCCTTTAAGAAATGTAAATATGTTTTATGGTCAAACAATAAAATAAAGTATATTTCTATTTATAATACATAACTACTTGATCTCCTTGGACCTGTGTGTGGCATTATTTAACAAGCCATCTGGAGTGAAACTGATGAGCATTTTGACAGCAGGTGGTTGTTGCTGGAAACAAAATGTCGTTGTGTTTCAGTCCACTAGGTGGCGCGTTCACTGTGTGTTGTGTCTGTGAACGCGGAGCCTCCCTGACAGAGCTTCATATTCAGAGGTCCACCAGGAGATCATAAACGGCTCTCAAGGACTTTCACTTTATCGAGATGCTGGATGCTCGTTCCTTGACATCTATTTTTCCTCTTGTACGAAACGCTTGGAAATATCTGCGGTTCGTGGACTTCAACAAGCTTTGTTTTGTTTGTCTGAACACCTGTTTGACCTGCTGTTACAAAACTATTGATTTTAAAAATGGAAACTAGCGATGTTCAGAGACCCGTGAGTGGGACGACGCTTGATGTTAGTTCTACAAGTACGCCTTAAAATACTGGATTTATCAGGTTTGGATATTTTCAAGGGATATACTAACTGGAAAACGCAATGGAAATGCATTTTTTAACTGTATTTTGTTTGCTCGTTAGTTGTGAACTCTCAGGAGTTCTCTCAAATAGCAACAAAACGACGGATTTAACGTCAAAACTAGTTCCATCCCACAAAGTGCGTAAAATTAACGTTAACTCAAACAGCCATGAACGACGTGTGACGTTAAATAAAATTGCTGGTAAGGAAACTAACGTTACAGATGTGATTTCATTGGCCGGTACTACAAAACATTTAATGGTGAGCGCATCTTCCAGACGGAAGTACGAAAAAACTCATATAATGGACAATAGCAACACAAAAACATTTCTGAGGGAAATAAATGGCGGAATTCATCGTCGACGAGAAAGGGCGACGACGGGAAATGAAGGCACCGCATCTCCAGAGAATGAACTCGAGCGCGTGGAGTCACTGCCGAAGCCAGTAGCACAGATCCAGCCTTCAGGCTTTCCTACTGATGTCACGTCTATTCCTGAATGGGGCACCTCACCTGTGGAAGACTTTGAGGAAGTCTTCACTCCGTTTATTCCCCTTAACACACGACCAAGAACCCCTGGGGTGAAGAATCCGTTTTTCCCCGTGACAGGTGAATCGTATGGTGCATATGCTGTCATGTGCATCTCCATCGTCATTTTCACTGTGGGGATTGTTGGGAATATAGCAATCATGTGCATAGTGTGCCACAATTACTACATGAGAAGCATTTCAAACTCCTTGCTGGCCAACCTCGCCCTGTGGGATTTTATCATCCTCTTTTTCTGCTTGCCACTTGTTATATTCCACGAACTCACTAAGGATTGGCTCCTTGGGGAATTCTCCTGTAAAATCATTCCATACATTGAGGTAAACGCCAAATTGGATTAAGAGAACTGTGGTTGGTCACTTTCAATGGGTGATTGAAATGCAGTTATTTCTGTGACTAATGTCAAATTGGCTAAAAAAAAAAAAAAAAAAAAAAAAGGGTTTGTGGTAGCTTCATGGCATGGGGCAAGACTTCTAAAAAAATCATTAAAATAAGATAATCTCTTGTGATCAGGTATAGCCTTCATTAACTTATCCAATCATACATTCAATGTATGATTCCATTGCATCTGTTTAACATGTTTTTTATTGATCAATGCATCTTAAGTCCTCTGAGATCTTTATTAGATTAAGGGTGGATCAGACTCATGATTGATTGGTCAGGTTCACCTGTATAGAGCCAGACCTGGTTTCATGATTGAGCTTGACTTAAATTAGTATAGCAGGTTCTCAGACGTACAGCAAGCTACTTTTTCTACTGAAACTGGTTAAATTGCTTGTTTATCCTTTATGGTTAATTCACATGGGATTCACATTTAAATGCTTTCATCATTTTATACGTATTTCTTAGTGCTCAAGGTAGGTGTTAGTTTCCTTCAAATGCCTGGGCTACTAAACTGTACGTGTGTTAGGTCACCGAGTCAGGTAAGTTACTGTACGACTTAAACAAACTTGCTTAGCAAGATTTTTCTGACTTTCTCAGCCAAGAGAGTTACTGACATGAAAGTGAAACCATTAACAGCTATTGCACTTTGTGTGGCAACCTTGAAATTGCAAAATACTTGCATTGCGTTGTTCATTTATATTTGTGTAAAAAGCTACGCCATTCAGCGTTTGTCCAATTTATAATGTAATTACACAACACAAGATAACTTTTTTTGTTATTACACGACTTATTGCATTAAATCGCCCTAGCTGCGTTTTGTACATGATCAAACCAATAATCTTTAGTCTATTGTTCATAACATAGGCTACAGATTAAAGTGTATTTGCTACATTCTTCAGTAACAAATTTCCAGGGCTAATTCGTTTGCATTTTTATAAGATTATGCTTGAAAAATAATCTAAATGAAATATGCTGTTAAATTAACGAGAAGGCTTTGTGAATGTGTAGTCAGAAATTCAATGCAAATGTTATATGACATATTTGTTGTGTTTTGTCTACTTGAGTAAGGGGGAGTGTCTCCACTGTAGACACAAAGAGATAGTGGTATTGCCCTGAGGCTGCGTTCAGATTGTATCATGTGTTTCTGAGGAATTGACCTGATTGGTGCCATAGTTGTGGCTTTAATCTCCCGACACTACAGAGTGCAAATGCCTACACCCTTGATTCAGAACAGCCTGCTTACTTGATCACAATGTTTCAACCTAACAATGAAGTCTATGGCCCTAAATGAAAAGGCTTTGGTGTTTAGTGAGATTGAATTTCCTTACTGTCCAACACACCCAGGAGTTCAATAATAGTTGCGCTCAATCTATCTAAGTTTCTTATGGTCAAAATTATGCCACAAATGCTTTCAGACTCATTCCTGAAATAAATTAATCAGAAATCTAGGTTTACGGTATAAGGCACTTCAAATTTAACAGAAAGGTAACAAAAAATTAAAGCATAAATCTGAAGCACTTATGTCAACTTCTATATTATATTCTGTTCTTATCCTTTTTACATCGACTCAAATTATTTACGTCGTCTTGTGGCTATACTATTGAAACGGTGAGTATTTGTAATGAGTAATGCTTACAAATTGGCCTCATTCACTTCCATTGCAAGTGCCTCAATGTAACCCAGATTTTTGCTTCTTTTTTGTCAATTAGGCTTAGCTTTAATTTCACCCGCAATGTTCCAAACCTGTTTCCAGGTTTGTCAATGCCAGGATTTTGTAAAAGTTTATTAGTAATGACCACACATCCCCTTTACCTTGCAGGTGGCGTCTTTAGGAGTAACCACCTTCACTCTTTGTGCTTTGTGCATTGACCGTTTCCGTGCCGCGAGCAACGTCCAGATGTACTACGAGATGATCGAGAACTGCACCTCCACTGCAGCCAAGCTAATGGTGATTTGGATCGGCGCTTTGCTCCTCGCCCTGCCCGAGCTTCTAATCCGGCAGCTGGTGAGAGAGGACCGTGAGCCTCCGGAAGTGACGCCTTGCGAACACTGCGTGGTCCGAATCTCCACGGCTCTCCCGGACACGCTTTACGTCCTCGGACTCACCTACAACAGCGCTCGTCTCTGGTGGTACTTCGGCTGCTACTTCTGCCTTCCCACTCTCTTCACCATCATCAGCTCAGTGGTGACCGCACGCAAGATCCGCAAGGCCGAGCGCGCCAGCGTCCGAGGCAACCGCAAGCAGATCCAATTGGAGAGTCAAATGAACTGCATTGTTGTTGCTCTGGCTATCCTGTACGGATTTTGCGTCATACCAGAGAACATCAGCAACATCGTATCGGTGTACATGGCTACAGGTGTGCCGCGTCGCACACTGGATATCCTGCATCTGGTGAGTCAGATGATGCTGTTCTGCAAGTCCGCGGTTACACCGGTGCTGCTTCTTGCTCTCTGTCGGCCCTTCAGAAAAGCCTTTCTGGACTGCTGCTGCTGCTGCTTTGAGGAGTGCGGCCCACCAAAGTCCTCGGAGCCCAACAGTGACGACAACGATCAGGACGGCACCACCGAGCTGGAGCTTTCACCCTACAGTACTGTAGTCCGCAGGGATCCATCTACCTTCCCAATCGCGGGAACTCACTGCTAAGGTTGTACCTTACCTAAGGGGGGGTACACATTAGCTTTGTGGAGTTTCTTTGTTTTGGGAGAGATGCTCATAAACTGGATATTTTAACTTGTGATTATAGGGACAAAGGACATCCACACGTTAATTACAGAACACATTGTCTTAGAGATGCTTCTGCCTATTGATGTTTACAGAAGAAGACATCAGTACTATATGTAGTTTCTTGGAAGTCTAGACGGATTATGGATTAACTCACAGGCATTTGTTATATTTGCACAATTTTCTTACCCCAGTATTTTTTTATTATTATTTTAATTTGGTGTATTTGTATTTTTGCTCAAAGTACCTCTGAAACTTACTGTACGGAAGGTAATATATAGAAAATGGCTGTATGTATGGCGTAGTATGTTCTGGTGTTGTGGAAATCTGTGATTCTTGTGAATCGATTTAACGTTAAGTAGGGTTGGGTATTGTTTGAATTTGAACGATTCTGATTCCGATTGCGATTCCTTGTTTCGATTCCGGTTCCTAACGATTCTCGATTCCGATTCTTTTAAGAGGCAGGGTCAAAAAAGTTTAGCTAACCATGCTAACCAACGGCCTTTCTGAAGGAAATAATCCTTTCTGAAGGAAATACTCCTTCTGTAAAAATACTCCTTTTGTCACAAATTTTGCATTTTGTCCAAGATTTCGTTATTTTTAGAAAAGTGAAGCCACACTTTGGATCGCCGACGTAAGGTACTCATGTTCGACTCGCGTGGTTATGCCAACACTTCTGGTAGACGCTTCTTCGGTGTTGTTCAGCGGTTTCTTCTTCCGCTCAGCAGACTGTGAATATCGAAACTAGGAATCGAAATTTTAACTTTTGAACGATTCCGGGAAAAACGAAAAGTTAGTCTCGGTTCCAATCGATACTCGATTCTCGATACCCAACCCTAACGTTAAGCCTAGCTCCCTTGCTATGTAAGTATTAAAATCACTCTGTATTTGCTAGCGGAAATACTTGTGATGCACTTCAGCCACTGAAAAGCACTGAAGACGCTGTTGTTTTAGCCAAGACGTGTCACTTTTGAATAATAATAAAAAAACATTGAAATGTCTTACAGACAAAACTTGAGACTGTTTACACGGAAACGATCTGAAGAGAAAACGCAAAAGTGGCGTTGTTTTTTCACTTTTTATTCTGCGTATAGACGAGTGTTTTGGATGTGAAATGCGCTTTCAGTTGGTGACACAAAAGTCTGTGAAATTCAATGTAGTATGCACTCCAGACTAAGAGTGCATACTACAACAACACCAAGCCTGCGCGCCTGCGTACAACCTTCACTGTCAAGCAGACTTTTGCGTTTTTGCCCTTTACACGGGAACGCGGCGGTGGAGCGTTTTTAAGATTTCCACTCTGGATGGTGGTTTCAAGCCCCCAAAACGCTGTCGCCGTGTAAACGAAAGGCACATCCGATAAAATATTTTTACCTTTTCACACGCGAGCGTTCTTGTGTGTTCTACTGAAACTGGACATTGTGTTTTCTATTTATTCAGATTATGTGATCTAACCAATCAGTATATCCTTTACCAATCAATTCTTCTCCAATGGCTGGTTCATTCTTGATGGTGTTGGCTCACAGGCCTCTGGGTCGTCAATGCCATACAGTACTCTAGTACACAGAGGCTTTTGTTTAAGGCCATGGCCAGTTCAGCATTAGGCATTCATGCTGCAGCGGATTCCGTGACCTCACGGATAGAAGTGCGGACTGGATTGGGAATGTAGGGAAAGATGTAGGAAGCCTGTTTGGCTTAACAAGACAGCTGGAGTTTTGTTATTGTGGTCTGGTTGTTTATTGGCCATTTAGTATCAAAAGGAAAATTGGACTTTTTGCTCTGCTTTAGGATCAATCTCATCTCTTTTACTATACATTTAAGCTCAGCTCCAAAACCTAGTGCGCTGTCTACTTCCTAGGAAGTTTCCTTCCAAGGCAACATCCTAACAGAAATAGAATCTCATAAGTGACTTAATTAAAAGGATCTATGGAATTCAGAATGAGTTCACTCAAGAGAAAACAGTTGTTAGTGTGTTGATATGATCAACATTTGACCAGTCTTGAAAGTTTTTTTTTTTTTTCACAAAGCATGTTACAATGCATTCTGGGATTTATTTCCGATCCAATTAAAAGTTTTGCCAACAACGAGCGTTGACGATCACACATTGACCAAGGTAGTTTGTGACGTCAGAAACACCATCGATTTTAAACCTAACCTTTTTTCTCTGCAATTTTAAAGAAAATACTCAGCAATAGACATATAAACAACATTAAAGCTTGATTTTAACCACAGGGGGACTTTAACAGTAAAGAATTTTACATTATTAGAAAAGATTTCTATATCATATAAATTCCTACAGTATGACACTTTCTACTGTGGATATTTGGAAAAAAAAAAACATTCAGGCTAATGTTGTTTTGAAACCCATTGATTTTAATGTATGGACAAAAACATTTGAAATGACATTTTTCAATATTTTGTATCGCTCAGAAGAAAGAACAATACAAGAGTGATATTATCATGACAGCATTGTCTCCATCTTCTCTATAGTTTTCAATTGTTCCTAGCTTGACTTTTCCAATCAAAATCTGTTTCTATCATAAAGAAGATTAGCTTGTATTTTATTTGAAGGCACTCGTGTTCAGTGATGACATTCTCATGCATATTTAAATAGATTGCATCATTCAGACCCACACTTTGGCCAAATACATTATTCATAGGCACCAACAAACAGTCATTCTTTTGAACGGCATGTCATATTATTATTTCATGAATGATGAGTGCTTCATGCCACTGCGTTGTTGAGTCCCACAAGGACTAAATTCAGTTTTGTTTGTCTAATTTTTGTTTGTTCTTCCTAACTCCGCTTCTTATTAGGGAATCTTATTATAATGTCATAATTTGTTATCAAGGTTTACTATAGCATTTGTTGATTTTGCCTGATCTGGTTATGCACATTATCTTGTTTACGCTGATGCGAACAGTTTTAGGTGTTTAGGACACACTGGTACAAGACTGTCCGCTTTTTAGCATCTTTTCTAATTGGGTCCATCTGATTGAGTGGATGCCGTTCACGGAAAAGAAGGGCTTTATTGTCTTGTTTTTCCTTTTGTGGAATTGTCCCTTATTTCTAGGTCACCGCCTGTGATGAACGCTTAAATGCGTTAATGAGTTCCCTGTGAACTCTTCCCTGTGTGTGAGCGGCTCTCGTCTTTTGTCACACACACACACTGTATTTTCAGTCCCCCTCCTGGGCGGCCTTGTAAAGGGGAATTATGGGATTGTTGGCATTGCCAAATTGCTGTTTGTTGTAGGAGAACCTTCAAGATTGTTTAAAGGTCCCTTTTGAAAAGCCTAATTGAGCTGTTCTGATGTTCACACAACGGAAATGCCCACATTCCCTCCTGTTGCCCCGTCATCAGAATTATCCTAAACCTTTGATTTGGTCCTCAGGGGAAATCACAGCAATCGTGTCTTATGACAGTTTGACACTACATCACTTTAACATGCTCGGCCATTTTGAGAATGAGAATGAGTAATTTATTCCCTGCTAAAAACTGGAAGATTATCCTTCGCAAAAAAGGGGGTTCTCAAACCTGTGGGATTGTGGAATTGTGCACCACATGATAATGAATGGGAAATTACCTCAGCTCATTACATAATTAGTGTCTAATTAATGATTAAATTCCTTTTATCTCAGCTTGGCAAAGTCATTTTCCCAGTAACAAATGCTTTAATTAAAGTACTATTAATATTTATAGGTATTAAGGGTCTATTACTTAGTAATTGCTATTTGCATATATAATTTAGAATTTATATAGAGTGGTACTAAAACCTGTGACCACGGCACTCTTAAAGGGATAGTTCACTTTGAAATTAATTGTTGATATGTTTTAGCTTACCTTAAGGGCATCCAAGATGTAGGTGTCTTTGTTTCCACAGTATTTTCAATTTTGAGATTTTTTTGGTCAAACCGTTGTTGTCTGTCAGTAATACACTAGAGGTTAAGGGGGTCCTCCCTCGGTTCACCTCAAAGAGCATGCACAGAGAAGTCAAAATTAAACATGATTTAATGACTCGTAAATGTAAGTACACACTGATGGCCTAAGACACGAAACGAGCAGTTTGTGTGAGAAAACAAACTGTTTTATATCGTTTTTATCTCTTGTTAACAGCCGTCGCACTGATCTGAATCAGATGTCCAACTGAACCGTCTCCAGACGTTACGCCGGAAGTGATCTCTCGCGCGTCCACGACACGCAATGTTTACACAGAGATTTTGGAAGTTTTACCTTTCACTAAACATATTTAGATATATCGAAATCGTCTTCCATTGCGATTTCCCGTATATCTAAATATGTTTAGTTTAGTGTATAGTGATTCTTCATTTTGAATCAGTTTCCATTTCCTCTTTCTTTTCTTGTACAGCATGTGTGTCTCATCGAGGAGCTAAACCTCTTTGTCTTTGTATATCAAAACACATTCTGACATGGACCTTTTAGCTAAATAGACAAAAATGAAATTTGTAGAGTTTTTATGTGGACAAAGGAAACTGTTTGCGTCACTGTGGCATTCAGGGTCGAAAGGAAACAATCACTGTCCTGTGTGGATGTTTTATGGCATGTGGGAGAAAGCCAAAAGGGCATTACTGGCCCGCGACTCAGTGGTCACAAACAAAAGGGCCGCAAGGGACACTGAGGTGTTATAATTCATTTTAAGTATTTGAAGGGCCAATGAACTATTAATAATAAGTGACATGCATTGATATCCACAATTATCGCCACCTTATCTACTAAGGCTAAATTTTGCAAATATCCTAGGTAGTTTTGCTTGCTTTACGTGTTTTTTTTTTATCATTCCTTTTTGATGCTAAACTCCTAAAACGTCATGGCTGCTCTGCTGTCAAAATCCATCAAAGTGATAGAATCAGAAGTGTCTCTGCACAATCCAGTGGGTGAATAGCTTGAGAATGGCAGAAGGTCACCTTTTTTCCATAGCAGACCTCACATGCTTTGCACGAAAGGCCGGCAACTTGTGCTGAGAGAGAGCTGTCATGGAAAGAATTCAAAGGCAATCCAGCATAGCGGGGTCCAAAAGTCTGAGATTCAAAATTTTAATTAAACAAGAATATAAACAAAGATCTGCTATTTTTTTATATATATAAACTTCTTGTCTCCGATTTTTGGATCCTACTCAACATATATCCAAAATTATATGTTGTTCAATAAATTACTTATAGCACATTTATAAATAACCACAAAATTGTGCAATATGCCAAACTGGGATTCCACTTTCTCTGAACTAGAAGATGGAGGAAAGATAGCTTCTGACTCCATCAGCAGAAAGTCAAATAATATAATATTTATCTTTAATACCATTTGGCTACAGCACTTACAATAATATAGAGCCCCGCACATGACATGCAGGAATTGTGCTCATGATATAATCATCCATTCTCTTGTTTTACTAAATCGTGGCCATGTTTGAATCAAAACAAGGGAACGCATTAGTATACAACGTGGCCATGATTTACTAAACCGAGGAAATTATATCGTATGATTATATCGTACTATTGTCACAATTATGTTCCGTCTTGTCTTCACTGTTCTTGTTATTCTCTATGGTTTCCAATCAGTTAAGTCTTGTCAGCTTGTCAGTGTATTACTCCCTGTTCTGTTCTATCCCTGGTCGGTTATTGGTTGTGTGAACATACTCCCGAGTTTACTATTAAATATCTTGTTTTTCTGCATATCCTTCGTTGTGACCATGCTTCAATATCTGACGCTTTAGGCACTCTTTAGCGTCCGTTATATGACGTGATCCTAGGGCGTCATCGAACTGATGCTAAAGGGTGCCTAAAGTGTCAGATATTGAAGCATGGTCAAAATGCTTCCCAAGGCGTCAGTTAGTTCGTTCGTCTTCGTTTAGGGTTCTTTAAACGTTTTTAGGACGTCGCAGGGATTCAAGTTGATTTTCCGTAAGTTTTGAAGAATGGCGTGTCTGACGTTGGTTCAACGTTAATTCGTTGAGCAAAACAATGCCAGATCAACGTTGTTTCGATGTCATGTTTCCACGTTGATTCAATGTCAGTTTGCTGTCTGGGTCCCTTTAAGAGAAGAAACAACTAACCAAGACATATAGCCTAAAAAGACATCTGAGAAAGAAAATCAAATTTTCAAGCGGAACTGAGAGAACGTCAAACTGGAACGTCCTAAAAGTAGGTCAACGTTCCCCTTGTGTGATTAGAGGTGTTTTAGTCCACTGCATGAAGTCATCAGACATTGTTTAACAGGCATTATGAATCATATAACTCAAGGGCAAAACACTGACCATGTGTCATCATTCATTTGTATGTTCGAGCATAGAGTAAAATAAATTTACAAAAATATCAGGGCCATCACTTTATTCTTTTAATAAACACCCCCATACCTTATAACGCCGACCCTTTTCAAAAATTAGAAAGAGGTAAATATTTTTTATGGAAATACATTTATGTCTCTTCATTTGCTACCAATATTATTTCTACAATTGGCAAATTATTTATTTGTAATTCTACAATTACAAATAAATAATTCACATGCAAATATTCAAGATGAGTGCAAAAGCCATAGAATTACCATTTATTACCACAAATATTTATTCTTTGTGTACTTTTTTAATGGGTACTGGAGTCCACACAACTGGACCATTAACATTAACTTCTGAAGAATACGATATGTTTGTGCAATAAAAAAAATAAATAAATTTCCTTGATGTTGAAGGGTTAGTTCACCCAAAATATGAAAACTCTGTCATCAGTTAGATAGAAATCTCTCAGATTCCATTTCAAATGTATTAATTTGTGTTTCAAAAAAACGTATGGGTATGAAACGACTTGGGGTGAGTAATTGATGACAGTATTTTTATTTTATTGGAGGACTATCTCTTTAATAAACCGGATCACTTACTTGAACTAAGCGAATATAAATGCTGGGCGTGATTAATGAGTGTTGGTCGGTCCATTCCTCACACAAAACTATCGTAGCCTATGATGACATTAGAAGACTTCTGTAAAATGACCTTTTTGTGTTTCACGGAAGGTTTGGAACGACATGAGGGTGAGTATGATGACAGAATTTTTATTTTGGGGGGAACTATCCCTTTGCGCACAGCCTTTTGGGAATTCGCATGTGTTTTGTGGAGGTTGTAACTAGAGTGAGTCTGACAGATGGCCTCAAAGGCAGGGTTCAGAATCTATGTCAGTAGGTCGACGTAAAGGAGAGCCATAAACACTACAAATCCTTGTTAGAGTAATGAGCCCGCATTTTGTCCCGAGGCATCGACATATTTGCAGGCGTCAGAGAAATCTACTGCACTCCAGCTGTAACCTTCTGTGAAATCCACAATCATGTGACTGCAAAAAGTCCTACAATTCAGATCCCCCCCCTTTTTTATTTTATTCGTTGGCAGAAACAAGCTTCCAAAAAAGTAGCCCCTATCATACGAAAAAATGACTTATTTTTGTAAATATTTTGCACGCATTTATTAGGCCTACATAACAATCGATATTTGTAGGTTTTTATAGCCTAATCATGTTAATGCGTGACCGCACGTTTCCCAACAGCTGACTTGCATTTTCTCACCCGTCCCCTTTTAGCTGCATGTTTTCCTTTATTTTATAGAGTCACTGTTGCAGCCACTCTCTGTTTGGATACTCAATAGTAAAAGCTGTCTTTTGTCCGTCCTGGGACATTTGCGTCATGTCACCCTGTAGAAGCGCGGACCACCCCTTCAGAGGCAGAACACTATGCCTGTCACAGGCGGTCACTGCAGGCTCTTTTGTTGATCATATTGATGTTGCAGTTTCAGCTCTACTGGAGCACTTTTTGGGGTAGGGGTGGGGGTGTTTCTAAATCTTCTTCGAGATTTGTTAAGTGAATTGGAAACAAACAACTGGTGGTGGTCTGCCATTAGAGACTTTTGTGTTCTGTAAAATACAATTACAATTTAGAAACTTTTGAGAACCTCAGATTCAAAATAAACATTTCGATTCACTAAAATACTTAGGGATCATCAGTTACAGTATTAATGTGAATAGCTGCTGTGCTGTAAGGTAACCACACTGCCATCTACAGTCAAGGATAAGTAACACAGGGTGAATTCAGCTAAATTGAAATTTAAAAAGAGATTTCCTTTTCATCAATAAGCAATCACTGTCAAAGAGGACATTTTAAGCCAATCAGGTTTTTCTTCATCACTTAGCACGTCATCAAGCAGATGAAAAGAAACTCAACATTAGGCCTATATAAGCTTCAAAAATCGATGAAATCCGAGATATTGAATGGTTTCAAAACAAAACTGAGTCGTTTATAATTTGACCTCTACAAGGTGCAGAGTAGCCTTAGTAGGCCTATATCAAAACATTAAGTAGCCTAAATGTTAGATGGAATATAACCTCAATTCTATATTATATATTATATATATATATATATATATAATTATACACAGTGCACCCACAAACTTTTATTTTGTATGTAATTAATAGCGATTAATCGTTTGACAGCCCTATATATATATATATATATATATATATATATATATATATATATATATATATATATATAATTATTCGACGTGTTGGGTGATCGTGATCGGAGAGGTTAAATGCGATATTATGTAGGCTATATGTTATGTTGAATTAAATTGAAAAAAAAAAAGATTCAGTGATCATGTAGAAGGCAATAGTATCTTTCAAATGAATAGTTGTTTTTTTTTTTACCAACTGTGTAAAAAAGCCACCTTTGCTTTTGAAGAGTAAATATTTGTCCGGTTGGGTTTGTGTATTCTACAGATATATGTAGGCCTAGATTAAAATATGTTAAAAATAAGTAATGTCGAGACAGCGACGCCTAGTGGTTTTTACAGAAATCGGCAATTTTTTGGGTAAAACACTTCCTAAGGGGATGAAGTAGTAGACTAGACTAGCTTATACATGTGTGGAACATATTTGAGGTCTACAGATTAACGTTCAGAAGAAGCTTGGAGCATTTCTGTGACACCAAAAGTCTGCCTGTGGTATCTGACATGACAAGTGATGAGAAGAAACAAGGCAGTTTGAAAAAGTTGCAGGTTTGTCATTTAAGATGTGCTATAATTTTTAGAAGTAAAGTAACTTGACAATGATGCTTGGCCGTTGCATTGTATACTGTGTGTATAGTGTTATCAAAAGTTGTTTAAAATCGTGATGATTTGACATTCTGTGACATCATTTGACAGTTTTAATGAATGACAAATTCATGTGCTCTGAAAATATCATTAGTGGTTAAAAAAAATGAACATGTTGTGATTATTCGGACACTGTGAAGTCTACAACTGTTCAATATATAATGTTAAATTGTTGCATAAATTGGTCATATGTTACATTGTTGTGGTCATGATGAAGAAAGATCTTATTGATTTTCTGTTATCTCAAAGCAAATTTTTTTTATTGCTTGTTATATTCAGTCACTTTTTATTAAAGACAAATTATAAAGTAACTAAATGAATGATACTCTTTTCAAATACACTAAATTTGTCAGCTTATTCTAGAACATTTTCTGTCAGAAAGAAGGTGTTGTAGCTGTGCAATTTCTGTCTTCATAGCACTGACAGGTAAATTTATTTTCCCAGTAAGTGAATTCACTTGGGGAAGGGCTACCTGTGACAACATATTTCCCATCTTTCCTAAGGATTTGGTGGCTTTCTGAACTAATGTGTAGGTAATCGTCCGAGTCGTAGTTTTTGCGGACACAACGTCCATTGCCTTGACAGAGACTCTTGCTGCATAAATGGGCTGCAGAGGTGACATTGGCGATATAGGGGTTTAAAGTGTCCGACAGGTATGTAGACAAGGCTTCACACGAGGTCTGAAAGGAATAAGAAGCATCAAAAATATGAAATTTCACACAATATTAAAAATGATTCACGCTCATGTTGTTCCACAAACATAGTATTTTCTTTCTACCATGGATCATTGCTCAAGAAATGACATTATAGTACCATAAAAACTGGTCCATAAAACTTATATATTCCATGTCTTCTGAATCCATACAATAGATTTATATGTAGATCAAAATGAAAATTATATACATCCCCGACATTTTTGGATGAACTGTCCATTTTAGAGAAAAATTACCTCGTCGTTGTAATCAGCACTAGCCCCCCACAGCACTGCCCCAGAAGCCCCCAGAGCTGCACTCTCTCCAATACTGCTGACCAAGTCAAACTGGAGAGAAACAGACAGCCTATTACTGCAAGTAACCTATGTGGCCTAGATAAGGGTGGCCAATCCTGCTTCTCTATGCTGCGTTCAAGTCATCTCGTATAGATCGTAATTACGAGTTGAACGCACTTGAACGCCAATACCAGTGGGGAGCTCGGGATTTTCTTTAAAGGCACTCTATGCAAGATCTGTACCTTAATATAACAGCTTCAAAGTCGTTTTGGTGGTTAACAAAGTCATAGTAGGGCGAATCATCCTGGTTGGAAAGCTTGGGGGGGACGCCGCCGGAAAAACCAGCCATGCAAGTTTGAGAGTGGCGCCCCTGACACAGCGCGTGAGAATCACGAAATGGTTTACGGCAACGACGTCACACGCATCAACAACATTATACTGTATGAAGCTACTTTCGAAACAGGGAAAGAGAATCAGACCGTGCTAGAAACCGGACAAGAGTCCACTCAGTCGGGCTTTCACTCGTTGGCGCGAGCTTAAAAGCTGCACTGGATTGTAACTGCGATGCTGACCTGGCGATCTTGTTGATGGACTTGTAAGTAAATCTCTTATTTATAAACTTGTTTGTATTTGTATACTAGTTGTTTCTATATTGTATGTTGCTGCACTGGCTTGTGGTATGTAATTTTTTACGGTGCTGTTCATTCATCCGTTGTTGATAATAAGACCAGTTCAATAATTCTCACATGTCTATAGCTTTCGATTACCAGAGCTTTAAGCAGACTTCCTAAAAACAGTCGTTTCTCTTAGTCTTGTTGTTTTTTCCGTTATGTTTTATTGCCGAGCTTGCCACAAGAGCTAGTTTGCCAGCTGAACTCAGGTGTTGTGATGTGTATTTATCACGTATCTTTAGTCCTGTGTCTGGTTCGGATTTCTTATAACGTGTGTAAGTTACTGTTATATCAAGTTTATCTGACTAACAGTACACTTCCCGACTGTAACTTCAAATTGTGTTGATTATGAATCAATCAAATCTTGACGCTGTTGATGTTGATTCTTGCGATTACCATGAGGACATAGTCAATATCTCACATAATTATTAGGACATATATAAGCCTAGAGGTTGTAAATAATTGAACACAATTTGCTATTATGATAAATTGTAATCATGTCTAAATCATAACGTCCAATGTTATGAAATAATGCGACGTACATTTAACTTGATTGATGTCATCTGACATTTTGTAATAATTTTAACATTACAATCAAAAAACATGAATGAAATTATACAGTAGCCTATACACTATAGGCTATTTACTTCTGATTTTGCAGAAATCATGTAAAAACGCTATAAGCCAGCAAACGCGATAGGCAACTTTATTATTAAAAAGCAGTCTAGCACTTGACAGTATATGCAGTAACAGGGGAATAACGGTTATTTACGACAGTGCAAGTACACCACAGCGGCTCTAGAGGTCACTGTTTTACAAAAAAACCAGAGAGTGCATAGTGTGCCTTTAAGCCCCGATCTGTACGAGTTGGGGGCGTGTCAGTGAGAAACTTGGGGTTTTCCTGCAACCCCAATTATGCACACCTGAACCACAATCAATTGTCTTCAGGCTTCCAAGCAGGTGTGTTGGAATAATTTGGAACTAAACTCTGCAAGCCATTGATCCTCAAGGCCATTTCCACACTAATACGTTTTCATTTGAAAGCGTATTTTTTTCTCTCCGGTTTGGCCTTCCGTCCACACTGAGACAGCGTTTTAAGTCAATGAAAACTAAATAAATTTGAAAACGCCATTTTCGCGTTGTAGTGTGGACTGTGAAGCTGCCCGGAGGTATTTGAAAACGATGACGTAAGTTTAGTCATGTGATCCATGACCAAACACATGGTGACTGAGTGCGACCTGGACCTCGTGAGATATTTTGCTAAATAAAATTATCCTGTTAGACGAATTGCGCAAAAACTTTATTATTTATTTTTCCATCTGTATCATCACAGTGAGCTTTTGTGAGGTTTCACGCATGCGCAGTAAGGTAAATTTCGAAGTTTCTTAGAAGACAGGGAGCGTTTTTAAACGAAAACGCAGTTTTCAAATGTATGCGGATTAATGTGGACGTAGCCCCAGGAATAGGTTTTGACACCCTTGTCCTAGACCAGTCTAATTCTTGAGCTAACTTTTTCATGTAGAAATTACATTGTTTTTTCTGTAGTATTTACTTCACCACAAAATCATTAGCTTGTTCAGGTGTGTTTAATTAGGGTTGGAGGGGCTAAACTTTGCAGGACCATGGCCATCCAAGACTGAAGTTTCCCAACCCTGTCCTAGACTATTCCGTGTACCATAATTGCCAATACAATGCTCTATGGGCTCTATGCACGGCGGTATTTCCGGTGAAGCATTAAGGATGCTCGATAACTTCCGCCGATCGTAGAGTTGAATGCATTACCGAGAATTTATATTGAATTTTATACTCCATGGTTATACTAAAGAAACGTTAGTCACAAAAACAGATAAAACAGACACCCCTCGTTGTGTTTATGCTTCTTTTTAAAATTATATTAGATAAATATAACTATATATAATATTACATCTAAACGTATGTACGTTTCGTTTCAAAGGCGGGAGGACAGTAAATTTTGAAGACTCTGCCATAATCCCGTTTTCCTCGGTTTTCCTCCGCTTTAATCTCCACAACCGGAAATGGACGAGCATCCTTGCGTCAAATGCGGAATTTATGCGTGCATATAGCCCATTATGGCCTATAACAGGGGTGTCCAATCCAATCCTGTTGAACTCAATTAAACATGCCTGAAACAGCTCATTTTTGTCTTACTAGGCATACTAGAAACTTCCAGGCAAGAGTGTTAAGTGCTAAACTTTGCTGGATAGTGGCCCTCCAGGACTGAGTTTGGCCACCCCTGGCCTATAATAACCAGTAGTCTCGATACCGTACCTCATTCATGTAAAGCTCCTTTTGGGCTCTTAGGAGAGGCCGTAGGTAAACGTAGACTGGTGCAGTGTGGTTGTGTTTTGGCAGGGCTGCCACCCTCATTGCCTCTTGCACCTGGTGACGTACGAACAGTGCAGCTTTCCTGCTTCCACTCACGGAGACCGGCAGGTATGCTGAGGGGTAAAGGGCGGTGCTAACATCCCACAGCCACAGCAGCTTGTTGTTCAACTCTTTTGTCTTCTCTGAACAAGTACCTGTATAATTTGACCTTTCAAAGTGATTATTATTGCAGTCTGGGTACAAGTAGTAGCCCCAAAGGTACAAAGGCCGATGATAGATTCCTATCTTCAGAGTTTCCTCCATGAAACCTCTGGCTTCCTTCTGGAATTGTTGTTTGGCTTCGCTGCTTGCTTCTTGCAGGTTAAGAGAAGCGTTCTGTTCCAGGGTGTAGTTGATGGACAGTTCTTTATATATCTCCCTGATGTCCAAATTCTGGTCAAACGTTGGAAGCCACTCTTCCCAATCCATGACAGCCAGACCAGCAGTTGAGTCCAGAATGTATTGGGTAAACTCTTCCTTAGATTTCTCCAAACTAGCAGACAGGTTGCCCCTTTGTGGGATGCCACCGTTAATCTCCTTCAAGGAGTGGAGGTCTACATAGGGGTAAAGCCCAAGTCGTTTTTGGTAGAACAGGGTCAGGGATTGATTGCGTACCCTGGAAGGTGTGGTGACAACCTGGAACATCGATAAATCTAGAGGGATATTCAATGTTTGGCATTTGGAAACAGGAGCATTCCATAACAGCACAAAAGACCTGTGAAAGAGAGGTGCTGCTGTTGGTGGAGGAGACGATGTGTTAAGATGCCCCAATGTCATGAAGAGAATCGTGTAAAATGGTAACCGTTGTTTCCTTTGGTCTTCCATCTGTGTACATTGATTGAGAAAAAAAAAACAGTTTTAATGATATTTTGAAATGATTGAAAAGTTTGTGCTATGGTAGGGTATTTATTTTTAAGTATTTTTTTTCAGATTTTTTCAAATTTTTTGTTGCTCGTTACTCAAAAGGAAAAGAGAATTTATCACTGATCACACAGTAAAGGGCCGTACACACCGAGACGAATCGGGGATCGCGAGTCATTCGCCAGCGTTTCATGACATTTAATGAAAATCTGCTTGTGTATTACAGGTGCTGTGAGAAAGAGCCACGTCTCCCGTGCCGGTGTTGTGCCTAATTTCGACCCCCTGCCAAATTATTACCCCCCTCGTTGAAGTCAGTACCTGATTGCCTAATCCCAACCCCGCCCCTAATCTTAACCCCTCCCCCACAACTAATCCTAAACCTACCAATACTAGGGGGGTAATAATTTGGCGGGGGTCGAAATTCGGCACAACACCGGCACCGATGACGACAGTAGAAAACATGTAATCCAGTTGTTCAACCTGGCAGCAAACCGTGAACCAACAGTAGTGAAAAAAATACTTCATCATTTTAGTGTAATGTTTTTCACTAAATTAAATTATGTTCTTGGTACAATTCATGGTTGATTTCATTTTTTTCTGTAATGTCTATTCAATGTGTACATGAATAAAACTATTTAAAAAAAATAGTAAATACATTTATCGTCTGCAATAGCCTATTTATTTTATTGTTACTGGCTAAAATTATTTATGTTTAATGATTTCGTGTTTTATTCAAATTAATAAAGGCAGATACACTGCAAACTTTTATAGAGCAATCCAGTCTATCTAATGTCATCCACCATTAGACTTTAAATATATCTGTAGCTATAGTTTTGGCCAGATAATTGGGATCTGAAAGGTTTCCTGACCGAAATGAACGGGTCCAAATAGGATCCGAGGCGGATAAGCTGATTGATTTATCAGTGGATATGGTCTGGATCCACAATCCTTGTCTGTTCCGGATCCGCTGTGCAAGTGGACTCCATTCCGGATCCGTACCGGAGCTTGTGGAACCTCCGCGGCGTATCCGGTGAGTCAGTTTGCTATCTGACCGATACAACTTTGTCAAAACTATCAACAAAAATCACAACTCCGTTGTTCATCCTAGACGTGGATTTAATGCTCTCATAACCAATAACTCCTTCGACTGCCAGAGCGCAATCCTCCACAGAACAGTCTATTTGGGCAAAGTTTAAACGCACGTCGACGCGTGAGCGCTTCCAGCCCCAAAAACCTCCCACACCGCCGGTAGCATGAATCGTCAGAACACCGGCATGACTCAGTTTCACCGGTCGTCGCCGCCGCCACCAACAAACTAACCCAATTAAAACACACCACTAACGATAACAAATGCATTAAATGAAACTAAAACAACAAAGAAAAAGATAGAAAAAACACTCACGCAAAAAACACGCACGCGAATCCAGTCTCGCCTCCACTCACCCAACTTCCGCTGAGAGAGACAGAGAAAATAACCCAAACAACCCAGGAATTGGGTCAAAATATTACACATAACCCAGAAAATGGTTACTCTCTGAAATAATAACCCATAATTTTAACCCAACACGAATAACCCAGAAAATGGGTTGAAGAAATAACCCAGGAGTTTTTAGGTGTGTTCTATTAATCATCCTCATTTGTGTTTGTTATAAGTTCTCTGTCTCATCATCGTTACCTTAAAGGGGTGGTTCGGAATTTTGGACGTCCCATTTTTATAGTTCGCCGGTGCTAGGCTAGCGCAAGTCAACAGTAACTTTCAGCATGCCATTAAAAACAGTTTTATCCACTCCAAAGTACACCAAAAGCAAATCAATTATAACGCCAGACTATCAATGTAAGTCTCTGTTGAGTGAATAATGTTAGAAATCAAACTATTGTCATCTCAAATTCTCAATGATTGCATTACATTTACAGGAACTAGTTTCTCAGCAGCGGCGGAATTATACTTCACTCTGCTTAGTAGTAATGTCACTGCGTCAAAAGTAAACACAGAACAGAAGCGCGTGACAGTTGGGACGTTGAAATTGAGGATTTGCAGTGACCATTTTAGACCAGACGACTTTAAAGAACCATTTAATCGAAACGGTCACAGGTTTATGACAAGAAATGCAGTCTAGCCGTCTTTCCAGATGCACCAACAGCTACAGATGTAACTTACAGGTAATATATTTTGTTAGGCTACTGACGTGCTATGCTAAGTTAGCCATTTCATAACTGATAACGTTAGATCGACACTGACAACGTTAGTGGAGAATAGAGAGTGAATAAAAGTATAGTGTAACTAAGTGTATACCGTAAAACTTCAAATAATAGCCGAGTCCCAAATAGACTCATTTCTCTTTTACACGCCTAGTGTGAGTCGGGTTGTATTAGCTAATTTAAATCTAATAAAACCCGTCAGATCGACCGCTGTTTTGGCGGGCCGCGGCGCCATTAAACCAACATCCATACACAGCCGACAGGCGTAAATAACATAAGAAATCACTTATATAAAACATGTAGTAAAGTAATTATATTTCCACTCTGCCTGACATAGAACAATTGTCAATTAACAAACTTAATTTGGTCATTTTAAAAACATGTACCTTTATTCTCCCAGCATCAAATTGGTGTAACAACCCCACCCAGTGGCCAGAAGTGTCTTACCCGGACATTTACTTGTACCTCTTTCGAGTCACAAGGTAAGCCAGTGAATGATATTATTAAGTTTTTTAAAGTAAAAAAACCTTATGTATATATTATGAATTTATATTTAGAGTAGCCTACTGAGTGCACTTTTCTGTTCAGCCATACAAGTAGCCTGACTTAGCTTTTAGCTGACTTAGCTTAGATATTTCCATAACAGCAAGATATGGATGGATGATGATGATGATGGCAGGTAGCCTGGCTAGGTGATAATGGGCATTAAAAAAAAAACGAAAAACTAATTCACTAAGACCAGCAGTTATCTAAATTACAAGATGAAAGGTTGAAGAACAACCTTTTACAAGGGTAAACTTGGTGTACTGTGGAGTGGGTAAAACTGTTTTTAAAGGCATGCTAAAAGTTACCGTTGACTCACGCTAGCTTAGCACCAGCGAACTATGTTACTGGAATGACTGGATGAAATTTTTTGAAAACTGTCTCCACTGATAAATAACACTAAGGCTCACTTGGAAATGAGGCCCGATGTTCAAAATTCTGAACCACCCCTTTAAGTGTGTGTTGCCCTCAAAGCACACGTCTGGCAGTTGAAGCTCAATGAAGTTGATTTAAAAATCCTGACAATGACTCAAAGATGGACTCACATATTTTCCACCCTGCACTGTGAATGTTAACACAGTGTGTTTGATAAAAGCATGAAAATGTAAGCAGATTTTCTGTGTAAATTAAGGTACAGTTAACTTAGTTGCAATTCCTGTGCATTCAAAGACAATTTTGACAATAAAAAATCAAGACCAGGTTACAATCCTTTATTTGCAGTGCATCAAGAGTCAAGCAACATTTGTCTTTGAGTATTTGGTTAATTGTATTGCTTAATTAAAAAAAAAAAAATACACATTGCATATTAGACTTTGAGATGAAAAAAGAGCTCTATGGAAATATATTTGGACACCGGCAAAATTTAGCACTGAGGTAAAAAAAGACACTTTGACAGATATTGAAGGCTCTGATAATAATGTCCCATATTAACTACTGTCTACATGCTACAAAATGCAGTATTTGCGAAAAATGTATATCTTGAATCAAAAAGGGGTCAGACAATAGGGATAAAACACTGTCCAATTATCCTTCAACCTCAAACTGGACATGTAATACAATGTGTAGACATCTAAAACGGTTTCAAAAAATTTGCAGATTCTAAGTACTAAAAGATTCTGAGGTATATACCTTTCTTTGTTATCAGTTTCAATCATTCTGGCTTCATTTAGACGAGAACAAAAAAGACAAGCACAGTTTAATATACAATCATAACGTGTTTTCACCACCACAGCATTCTGTAGTTTTAACAAATGCAAACTTACATGTGTAAACGTTGCATACATCTTTATAATCTTTGGTTAAACACACATTTCAGGAATTTTAGGGACAGAAAAAATAATAATAACATGAGATATTTTGTCATTTTTTTGTTATGAAATTTAACTAGCTTCAATTCTGGTTGTGTCCACTGAGTTTTCTCATCATTAATCTGACGATTGTGCAATATTGATAAAGCTTAAAATATGACGAATTATATGATGATGAATTGTTTCGTATAATGACACATGTCATGTCAACATCTGAACATGATTTTGTGTATTTTATCCGTTTTTCTCTTTTATTAATATGACTATTATAAATTGAGGCACATAATATTTTATGACTATACCAATAGGCTATGGATTATTTTGCTCCATTAGCACAAGTCAGTAATATAGTCTGTAATTATATTATGTTGAGCGATTTGGTATGAAGCTAATTTGGCCAGTTTAGATTATAAAGCATGACACCTATATCATTTGTGGATCTTGCCAAATTTTTTGTAATATTTGAATACCCAGCGCTCCCTGACTTTGAAGTGCTTTGACAGCAAGCAGTGGAGTTTGAGATAAGCTTACTAATATACGTCACGGTAAGCATCTTGGTGTCAGTGCTTTGTAAAAACAGCCAACGCATCTCATCCCAAGGCGTCATACACTGACGCTTTTGCCAATGCGTATACATCCAACGCACATGGCACCCTTTATATAACACGCTTCGGTTATGGTAGGTTTAGATCTGGGGTAGGGTTAGAGTTAGACCACTAGGAGGCGCCTGCTGGCCCATATATATCTGCATCTCATTTTGACGCTAAAGGGTGCCATGTGCGTCGGATGTCGGACGCCTTGGGATGAGAACGGGCTGAAACAGCATTTTTGACGTTTCCTGTTAGAAAACATTGACAAACTGACATAATCACTGATCATTCATCCTGAACAGTTATTAGAATCTATTCAGCCTGAAGTTTGTGCAAACAAGGCTTGCATTTTATCTACATTATCACACAGCACCATTGTAACAATTATCATTTTTTCAATAATCCAAAATAACAAATATTAAAACCGAAGTCATGATGTGCCATCAACTGACCCTTTGACCACTTTTTCTTAAAGGTGAACTGTCTTAAATCTTTATATATAAAATATTTAAATATAAAGTTGTTGTTTTTTTTTGCTAATATTAAAAGTTCAAATTTTTATAGTATTTTTTTTTCATATTGATTTTTTTCAAATGATTAATTTCTAATTTTGTAAATATTTTGTAACATGTTGTTTAGTGTTGTAATGATATATGTAATTTAGTAGCCATTCTGCTCTCTATAGCCCCTTTCACACAGTGCGTTGTTCCCAGAATATTGCCATAGAATTGCTAGAGTGCCTTTTGTGTGAACGCAAACATGTCCCGGGATCGATTCCAGGATGGGGACCTAGTAACATTGCTGGGGTCAGTCCCGGAACGCAGCCTGTTTGAACAAAAGGCAGGTCCAACGTCATAAGGGGTGTGCTGTAGTGATGACACATGTGTCGTTGCAATGATCTAGTTATCTTGCGACTCTGTGACCGCTTGTTTTAAATAGCAGATCAATGTTCACGACTTCACGTTGCACATTAACAAAGAAAAAAGTTTGTGTTCGCCAGAACGACAAAACAATGTCTGCAAAATTAACACGTTAGGAACCTGAACATCACGTCCTGATGGCATGTCACGTGTCTTTACGGGATGTGTGTGAACGTACAGATTCCTGAAAATCTGACACTGTGAATCAACCAAAATCAAATGATCCCGGGACACAGTATCAGTGTATTTTCTAGAATCTCTGTGTGAAAGGGGCTTAAGAAATTGTCATTGCCCATCAAAAATGTATATTGGTTGAACACTAGTGTAAACATTTGGCTCTGTAGTGTTGGCTCAAAACATTATTCTGTTTATTTAATCAGTCCAGCCCAACACAGTAACTGGCTTAACCAATGGTGTGTGACTTTGGATTGACCAATCACAGACTAGGGTAGTGTCTTGGCAAACATTTAAACATGACTATTGTTCCATGTGATGATGCTGGTGGTCACTTCACCTCTAAATACAACTGAAGTTCAACAAAAGGAGTAGAGCAGTGAGGATGAAGGCAGTTTGTAAAGGCACAGCAGTATCCCGTATGTCGTTGTGGACCTCCTCTGGCTCATTCTTATTCTCCTCGTCCACGTCCTCTTTTATCATGTTGTCCTCTTCGGTTTCCTCGGGCTCTATGCTATCGCAGCGGTCTCCCTCGTACCCCTGGTAACAGTGACAGTGGAACCTGTCGGCGAGTAGCTGGAGCTCGCGTTGAGAGTGCCATCCGGTCACGGTGAAGGTGCCGTTTCGGTTGGACAGGATCCGATAGCTGCCGCGGCTCAGGTGCAGGTAGTGTGGTGCCTGTGGGTCTCGACGGACACAGCGACCGTTGGACTGACACAGGAAGTCGCTACAGACTTCTGCTGCCCGGGTAACATTAGTAATGTACTGACCCAGTCTGTAGTTCAGAAATGCCTTGACTTTGGAACAGTTGTGCTGAGGGGACAAAGGAATTTTCAGGAAGTTCATTAAACTGCAGGGAACTTGGTGTAGCTGAGCAAGAAATCAATGTGAATGCCATATTGTGTTGCACTCACTATGATAAATCATATCTGGTGTCCTTATCCATGCATAAAAGTGTGGCATAAAATATTTAGGGCAGGCATTTTCAGACTTTATGATGACACAGACACCCAAGTTTGACCAGTTAAACTTAGAAAAGGACAGGAAAACGATTCAATAAATGGAATAAAAATAATTGTTAATTGCAGTCTTTAATAGAAAGCAGAGTCAAAATGGTAAATTCTCTGAATTGTTTCATACATCCTTTACAATTAACATTTTTGAAATGCCTGCTCTAAGAATTGACTTCTTGAAGCAGATTTGTCACTGATGAACCGCAGTCGACTCTTGACCAATGTGTACAGGTATATGTTAAAAGTCTTACCCTTGAGGAAGTGAGGTTAAGATCCCCCCAAATGACAAATCCTGCAGCTCCCAAAGCAGCGCTTTCTCCTATCGTATGTATCAAGTCATTCTGTAAAATGAAAACAAATTAGTGTGTATATGTACAGAAAATCATTAGAATGTTAGTTCACTGCCACAGTTTCTTAAAACGTAAATTATTATAATAAGTTTAAATTTAGTCATTGAGATAGGTGTGATAGTCAAACCCATTCAAACATCCTTTGTAATATTCTCTATTTATTCTGTTGGACCACAAGAGGGAGCTCTTGATTTCAGACTCCATAATAGTTTATATGAGTATAGACTAGCAAAATGGGATGTTTACTGTAAGGTGAGATTGTATTAAGAACATGTGTATGATTCCCAAAGCACATTTTACATTTCTCATTGAACATATGCACTTACCTGAGTCAGAAAAGCCATGGCCTCGTCTCTGTACCCCAGGCGTGTGTATACGTATGTAGGCAGTTCATAGGGCAATGAGGTAAGGGAGGCCAGGCGCAGTGACTCCCGTACCCTGTTCTGCGAGAAGTGCAGGTTGCGAATGCTGTCTGTGTGGCTCTTGCGTATAGCGAGGGCTGGGAAAAGGGCAGTGCTGCTGTTCCACAGCCAAAACAGCTGGTCATTACGGAGGCTCTCTTGTTGGGGGCATGTGCCGCTGTAGTTGTGTGCATGTACATTGTAATTGTGACAGTCAGGGTAGAGATATAAACCCCAAAGGCCATGCGGACGAGCTTGTGTAGCGAGCTGTAGCGTGCCCTGCATGAACTCCATGGCGCTCTTCTCGAAGCGCAAGCGTGCCAGCTCCTCCACCTGTTCGTCGGTCACATTAAGGTAGGCCTGTTTGATCAACTCGCGGGATTGCTGTCGGTAAATGTCTTTCTTGTGCCAGTTACGACTCCACTGTGGCCTCCAGAACTCCCAGTCGATCACGGCCAGTCCACGGAAGTCTTCCGAAGGGATGAAGTGTGCTATGTCTTTTCGGGCTTTGTGAAAATGTGCTTCAAGACTGTTGTTCTGAGGTAGGCCTCCGTTGATGGGAACCCCTTGCTCATTGTAGAAAGGGTAGTAACCCAGGCGGTTGGCATAAAAGATGGTGACATTCTGGCCCGTGTGGACGGCTCGTGGACTGCCGCTGATGTGGAAAATATCAAGGCTGACGTTGATATTGTACTTCAATGTACACATATCCAGGGGAGCATTCCAGGCTGCCAGGAAAGGCTTGCGGCCCACCAGAGGCAGCTTTGCAGGTTTTTGGCAAAAGGCAGAATGGACCAGGATCAACAGCCAGGAACAGATGATGGCACAGGCTAGGGGCACAGTGTGGTGTTGCAAGGCCCCGCAGGGCACACCGGGCATTCTGCTACGTGACTCAGCACAGGCAACTGTCAATCATCCTGTGAGGGACAAAAAAAAGTCTGAGGCCACCATTCAAGGTCGATATTTTATCAGGTCATGCAGGGATTGAAACTTTGAACTTGTCGTTGCTTGTGTCCTGATCTACTATTTTAGCTACTGATAGCACAGGAATTGGTGTTAACAACCAGATTTGATCTATTTGAAATGGTTTACGTCATGAAAATTGGGTGTTGCATAGCAGAACTGATCCAAACCTGAATGCGAGATTTCTAAAACAATTCCTAAATAGCTTTTTGGTTACTGTGCTTCTGGGATTTTTTTGGACAAGTCATTTTAGAGGCAGAGCAAGTTGTTACATTTCAGACTGATCTCATGAAATGGCGTATGTATGACACGCCAATTCGTATTTCCATTTTTGGCGTGCTATCACACAGTGTGTTTATGAACGCCGTTGACTTAACGTTACATTACTGTATAAATATATGACCCACCCCAACCCCGTCCCTAAACCCACCCGTCACTGTGGTTAATACCATTTATGAGTCTTCCCCTACCATCCTAGGAAAAAAATATCACTCCCCAGATTTAGATCTACATTTTTCTTCGTTTTGCTCGGACATTTAACGACATGTACATACACGCGGAATCACTCGGACATTTAACGGCGTAGACATACACACATACATGCGGATAGCTCAAAATGCGTATAGATAACACGCCACTTGACTTGAAAGGGGCGTGTAAGTTTATGCAAAAGTCATGATGTCATGTTGTACATTTTGACTTGGTAAAGATTACAGAGATGACTGTTTTTCTTAAGAATAACATGCACTGATGAATCATTTGCAATAAGAGTATTATAGAAGTTTTGATTTAATGTTCATATTTTAAATGTTCTCTTAATTTAAACTTAATATTAGAATTAGAATGCATCTTAAGTCAATGGTGCAAACTTATATTTTATATAATATATATTTTTGGCAAGGAAAAAGCAATTATGACTGATTGTAAAGTAAAATGCGGCTACAGTTCAGTAGCTGAAAATTGTGAAGATTTTTCTACTGAATCAATGACTGTATAATACACAGTAGCAAACCCACTGCTTTATTTCTTGACTGACACAGTAGATTATGGCTAAAATGGCTAAGGTGCTCATGTTTAAGATGGATGTGATATCCTAAGTCTTGAGCCAAGTTAAATGTGCAAAGTAGGGAGAGGTCAAGCGTAAACACAACATTTTGTGCTTCAGCTTGGTTTGAATATGAGTCAAATGTTACTTTGGGGGTTGCAGTCATCAGTCAAACCAGCAGTTAACCACAGGGGTAATGGCCAAATCCAGCCACATACTCTCACCAGTGTGGCGCCCACATAGCCATAATCATAGCTGCCCTCGCCAGATGCCCTGTCTGCATGATAGAGCATTAAAAGACAAAGACAAAGGTATAAATTTCATGCCATTAGATGTAAACAAATGTGAAACCAAGTGGCATCTGCAAAAAAAAAAAAAATATATATATATATATATATATATATATTAGCTGTGTTTTGGTATAAGTTACTATTGGATGTTAGGAGATATCTTGCTCTTGTATATTTATTCAACAAATTGGAAGGTATATTAGAACCATCAAGACATTTAAAAACTAATAAGTGAATCTTGAATTCAATTCTGAATGATACAGGCAACCAGTGAAACGATCTGAGTCTTGGCTTAATGTGATTTTTCATTTTAAAGCGAGTTAGCATTCATCCAGCTGCATTCTGAAGTTCTTGTATGTTTAATAGTGCTCTATATTTGTTAACCCAGCAAAAACGCTATTGCAGCTAGTAGTCAAGACTAGATGTAACAAATGCATGAACAAGTTTCTCAGTGTCAGCAGGGGAGCAAATATCACATACTTTGGTGATGTTTCTGAGGTGATAATATGCTGTTTTAGTAACATTGCTGATAAGTTTTTAAAAACTAAAGTCACTGTCAAATCATGGTCACATCTTGACCTTATTACAGGCTTTTAGTGACAGATAGTCAAGATGTGGAGCAATAGATGTTCTCTGTGCGTCATAATGACCAAAAACAAGTACTTCTGTCTTATCTTTGTTTAGCTGTTGAAAGTTCTGTTACATCCACAGTCTTATGCTCACTATGCAGTCCAGTAGGGTGGAAATTGAAGTGTGGGCATCTGGTGCAAGTGAAAGAGATAGATTTGTATGTCATTACATACTGGTGAAATTAAATATTACACCAGCTAAAGGAAGCATGTGTAGGTTAAATAATAGAGGACCCAAAATTGAGCCTTGAGGAACACCACAAGAAATGATGTAATGCCTGAAAGTGTAGGTACCCAGTGTAACATAAAGTAGTTTCCTGGAACTGAACAAGTCTTAGACCAGGATCTTGCAGAGTAACCAGGTTCTTTCATTACATAAATTGAACATGTTCCACTAATTTTTAAGAGGCACAAAGTCCCCAGATGCTTTTGTATGATCATTTTTAACAGTATGTAAAATGCTCTATAAAATTTAAAACACAAAAGCCAATGTATAATGTCCTTGAGTTGTCTTTACAAAAAATAAACAGTATAATTTGATATTTTGGTGTGTCATACAATGACATTTATTTATTTCATATTTATTGAGTACCTCAAGTGTAAAAAACCACTGAATGTAAAGAACAGTATCCAAAACCTCTCATCTGGCTTTCATTATTACAGTGTGGATAGTGTAAATTAAAATTAAAATATGGTTTAAAGTCTCTTAAGTTTGTTTAAAGATGTTACATAATGTTCTTTGGTACCAAATAATCAGGAGTATCTGATTTCTCTGAGCAAGGCATGGAACCAATCACTAGTAAATGGCGGTAACACATGCATTGAAAGGTTATTAGTTGCAGTCATGTGCTAAATCAGAGGTTGAAAAATGAGGTATGGCATGGAATGTTGTGGATAAAGGCAAATTGTGGAGCCCCGTGGTGGTTGTTATTGAGTGGAAAGAGCCTGACTGAGAGTGCTGGAGCTCCTTTTTCCCCTAGGACTGGCAGCGGGCCCGTACCATGAGGGGGAAGAATTAAACCACTTCCTGCTTAATAAGACCTCTGCTTGCACTGAGCTTCGCAGATGATCTTTATGGTAGTTGCACATGGAATACCTTCACACATTGATGACTTATTAAAGGCTTTACTTAAAATACTGTAATCCAGAACAGGCTTGTGACAAAGGTTTTTCACATATGATTATGCGATGAAGTATGCGAGATGATTCAAGTGGCGGGAATGAATAAAACTTTCCACAAATCTTTACGGTTAGCCATCAATGAAAACATTGGGGCATGGAGAACTGAAGTGATTGTGCCTGTATTTTAGATAGATTTATTTATCTTCAAGCTTCCTCAAACCCTCAGCCCTCTCTGGCAATAATTAAGATACATGTGGCTTAGTGAGAGTGGTTTCTACAGAAACCTTTCAGGCGACGGCTTCAGAGAAGCCACAAAAGGCATGGAGTCGACCTGATGCTAGGATGTCGACGCGACTTCATTCAGTCCCATCCAAATGTGAATTTGATCCAAATTGGAAACATAAATATGACTGAGCTAGATTTACAACAGGAGACAGAGGTTTCTTGAATCGCCATAAAGAAACCTCTGGGCTCCTCAGAAGATGTGTGGTTTGATATCTGTGGCTCTGAGGACGACGTGAGTCTCCCCATTTAATCGTTTGTTTGCCTCAAATGAAATGAGATGATGTTCTGTGACATCCGTCCGTAGCTTTGTGTCATTGAGGAGAGATCAAATGGAAAATATCTGCAAAGTCATTGGAATCCAAAGATCACACACCAAGATCACAGATAACAGGCTTATTTTGGTTATTTAGTGCTGAATTTGATGCTCGAGTGGTAAACAAAACCTTAAAAAGGGAATCTTAATCACGGTGGAACCCAAACAGAGTTATACGCCAGGTTAATCTGAGGACGTGTTTAGCTTTGAGGTGGATTGTTTAAGGACGAGTGATCTCTTGAAGATCAAAGAATCCTATTTTGGGCACTGCTGACACACTAAGCTACTTTTAAGTAAAGCTGACGTCGAAATGGTATTTTGTCACAATGTTTTCAATTTCACCTTATACCACAAGATGCCTTGACAATGATCATGGGCTCCTGGGAAACTTTGACGTTAGAGGTTGTCAGTTTCCTCAGCGTCACTAGCCGTCGCCCAAGAGAAACTCTCCATCCGGAAGTACGTTATCTCATCTGTAAACCCTTCCCTTTGATTAACTCGCTTTAAAATATTTACAGAGCCACTGTTCAAAGACCTCAGTGGTGCCACGGCACATTTCCTGACAGTAAACTTTAAATTAAACCCTTTGAGTAACACATATATTTGGAATGGGCTAATTAGGTTTTCTGTCATTTGATTTTCTTTGCGGAGAGGTCTTTCCCTGGCACTTTTACCTTCAAATAAATGTCACAACACTCTCAAATATATATTTACAGTGATATATTTAGGATTCATTGGTTTTAAAATTCTGTCTAATAATTATTTTAAAGTAAGTTCCCCTGTAGTCAATAATTTTAGCCCTTAAAACTCATCTTTGAACACCAACATTACATGATAAAACGATTTTTCCTATGAATATGCAAATTAGCCCCACCTCCACTCACTCACACCATCTTCGAGATCCACTAGTTGACGTGATTGGTCATAAGGTAGTTTATGACGCGTTTTTTAGATCGTATTTGGTTCCTTGGAGTTCAAAACTCAGAAATGGCGTCGACATATGAATTTGCCCATGGTTTATCTTAAAGCATATTAAAAACACCATATAAACCGATATAAACGACATTAAAAACGGGAAATGTATTATGTTAAAATGTGTATGGTTCTTATTGTTTTCTATGAGTGAATTTATGCATCACAACATTATGCAAAATGGATATTAATTTCGGGATTTGCTTACGATTACATTTCATAATGTCATTAAATTGTTTGTTGTAAAAATGTTAAATATTTACATTTAAGTGAGTATTAGATGACGGCGAAGGTAATCTAAATACAGAAAATGAGCATACATGCACAATTAAAAATTCAATACAGATAAATGTAAAACATCTCTCAAGTTCTTTGAAACCACGTGTAAACATCTTTACCTCTAGGTGACTAGGTGAAAAGGGCAAACTTTGCTCTTTGACAGCTTTGGTATGTTGCCGAAACACTTTACAAAAAATTCATATTGCTTCACAGGTTTACACAGATCATGTGACTACAGGCATTCAAAAAACATTTACTGAACTCTGGATACAAAGTATGTGCAGAAATGAAAACACAATGAATTATAGAGTTGACTGAGACAACGGACAACAATTTTAGAAACGCTATAAGAAGATGGAATGTGCCTAGTTTCGTCATCCGCTTTATTTTGAGAGCATGCTGATGTCAACCGGGTCATGTTAAATGTGTGTATAATATATTGAGTCAGTAATTAAAAGTCACTCACCTGTAGATCCCACGCCGCTGCCTCCGTCACATACGGCTGATGATACACTACACACACCTCTCCACCTCTACAATACACTAGCATAGTTTGTCTCTGTCTGCTGAAAAGCCTACCCACATCTTACTTATATACACAGCGAAGAGAGAGAGAGAGACAGAGTTTCCTGAGAGGGAGGAGAAAACAACCACAGAGCCACAGCGAGAAAACCACAACACTGCGATTAGAGTAGAGAAGGAGGGAGGGAGGACTCCAGTCTAAATCCCATTGACTGAGTGTGCATGTGAAAGTACAAGTGTGTGCACATTTGATCCTCAAGACGGTCCTACGCTCATCCACATCACTCGGCATTAGCCGGGCTTAGCGTCGTCCAATCACCTGGCTGTGAGGTCACAAGAGGTTTTAATACACTACAGACACAATCAAGCCTTGTTGAAGCTCCGGGAGCTTTTTTTCCCTGCTCGATTTACTGTCCCATGTGGCCTGTGATTGTCTTGTTTTTGTCTCTTAGTCACTGTCTTTTGTGGCTATAGAGAAGACATTTACCAAGAAATATGGCTGAAAATTAAGAGGTGAGGAAACCCTAAATGAGACCTAAAACAAACAAAAGAGGAAAAAAGTGTGTATGCTCAATTTGCCTGTATTTATATTCAGATTCTTTGTCGTCATCTGCTCAATTTAAGTTAATATAAAAAACAATAATAATTTATTAACGTGTAAAATTAAATGTGCAAAATTGTGATGCCTAAATTTACATTTAACATTTGAAATGACTGGTATTAGTGTCTTAAATCTAGTTTATTTAGACAAAAATAATATTAGAATTTTAATATAAGCCTGAATTTTAATAATGTCGCATCTTTGGCAAATACACTTGCTAAACAGAGTGTGTGTGTGTGTGTGTGTGTGTGTGTTTGTTTGTATATATGTGTTTGTAGTGCTGGGTAATCGTATCCAAAGTAAAAGTTTGTGTTTACATAATACGTGTGTGTACTGAGTATTATTTTGTATATATAATTATAATTACACACACATGCCTGTATATATTTTAAGAAAAAATTGTTATTTATATATAAAATATTAATATTTATAAATAATATTCATTTTCTACAAATATACATAGAATATATACATGCACATATTTCTTATATATACATGCATGTGTGTGTATTTATATATATAAAATAATTATACGCAATACACACACATGTATTATGTAAACACAAACATATTATTATTGAATATATGTGTGTATATGTATATATTTTGTATATACTGTAGATACATATATACACGTATATTCAATAATAATATGTTTTGACTGTGTTTTCCAGCACATTATTGTATTATGTACAGTATTATTGTTTTGTGATCTTGACAAGAATTATGTATTTATGTCATCACATTTACATTTTTTTTCCATGCCTAAACACACACATAACCTGAGTTTTGGTTAGAGTAATTTATTTATTTATTTTTTGTGCAATTATTGCAATACTCTAATTGCAAATGTCCATGGTGGGATCTCTGGAAGCAATAGTTGCATTCCAATGGCAAACCGTGCTAAATTACCATGTGAATGGTGTTGTAGTCACCAAACTTCGTTAGCACATTTTTCATAAAAAGCACTCCCTCCAACTCTAATTTAAAGACAGTGCATGAGTCCTGTGGTGCAGCTGTCTCTTCATTTTATGGGGTTTCTCAAGATGCCGGGGTTGAAACGGAGATAAACACAAGGAATGCTGATTCTCTTCCTCAAACGAATTCTCGAAAGTCTCAATTCTCACCGAAACCATTGCGCAATGTCTGAATGCAATAGTAATAGTCCTTCTTAAATAAGTGACTATTCAATTCTTGTAAAAAAAATAAAATAAATAAACAACTTAAATAACATTAAAAAGACACAAAATTATCTTGTACAACTTATTTAATTTGCAGTGTAAAAACATGTCATAACTTATTGAGCATGTCATTTTTGACATTTTTGGCTAGATCTTGTAGCAATGTCATTATCTAAGCATGAGGAAGTTAGCTGAATGGAGCTTGTTGACAGCCAACAGTCACCAAGTCATCTGCTGTGTAAGGCGTTCAGTATAATGATAGGGTCTAGGTCAGTGTGTAGGGGTAGTGGAGGCATGTTGTCTTGGTGGACACAATTTTCAAACTATAGGCCCTGCGCTGTCGTTCCGCTTGTGCATGGTCCATTAGTGGTATATGGCTTCATAAAAAAGATACCAAGCTAAAGCCTCAACAAGCAGTCAACAATTGGGTCATTTATAATATATATATAAGATAAAGAAAAGGATCTAGAAACACATGAGCAAGTCATTACATTTGAGTCGCATCATGTAACGTTTTGAAAACCTTAGGAACCTTAACTTATTATAAAAAGGCCAAATGATCTAAAACGGCAGCACAAAATGGTTTGACCTGGTCTATGTTGGAAAACCTACTTATTCAGGAAAATAAAATGTCATCAACTAACCAGGACCACCAACACACCAAGAAAAGCTACTATAGGTTCATTGGTTTCCGGATGCCGTGTTGTGACTTCTGGCTGCTCTCCATCCTCCTCATAGTCCAGTCAAAGTGGAAATTAATTTATTCAAAAGGAGTTTATTCAGCAGCGGGAGATGAGGTGGTGGATGGCTGAAAAGGTTGGCGTGCTTCAATAGAAAACCACATTCCCACAGTTGAGGGAATGAGAAGGTCATTTTGGGCCAGCACTGTGGATCATTGCTTGAAACTTCCCTGACCTTCAAACTTTTGTGCCTTCAAAACAAAAGCAGATCTATTCCTAGTGTACAACTGGAAGGTTGGTTTAGTTCGTCTGATATAGTTGCCGGTCTGTTTTTGTGTGAAATTGGACTAACAGACCCACAGAATGTAATGCAATTGTAGCACGGCCTTGTCCAACAGGTTCACACGTTAATCTCTTTGGCCTCACTGATGTGTGCATGGTGATGTGCGATGTGATATTTAATGCTTCAAATGTTCAGTTGCCCATTTTGTCATGTATAGTTGGACAATGAGTCATATGAAGTGTAGCTCGACCAAGCAAAAAAACATCAAAGGTCCAATAGGTAAGAATTTTGTAATAAAACATCCAAAAATCACTTGCACAGTGATATATTTCCTGCAGTTGTGTAGTTTACAGTATCCCAAAAGTGTCAATTTTTTATTTCAGAGAAATTCCCATTTTAAATAAGTGGCCGTCCCGGAAAAAAATGTCTCCTGTCAATGACGCAATATCTGCGCTATCCTCAGTTTCCGCTCGTACTGCCATAGCTATGACGCAACCATGGCGACAGACGTGGACAACTACGTCGTGAGTAACGTTTAGCGGCACCCAGTTCTTGTTTCGTTCAAACATAGACCATGGCAAGCAGACTTTGGGACAAACAAGGAGAACTAAAATGAGGATCAATATCAGCATGATGTTTTTGAAATGCCAAGAGCTAGCATCCGAGACTGACTTCCACTCGACAGAGAGCTAGCGTCCGTGACTAATTTGGACATGAACTTCACGATTCATGACTTTACAGCTTTATTAGACAGGTGAGCAAATGTACATGAAACAAATCAATGTTATAACGTTAGCTTGACATGATGAAATGTTAGAATATGGTCAGTGTGTCATTCTTATGTTGATCTACATGTAGCTGCTAGTTTCGTATAGCAAACAAACTAACACGTCGAATAACATTATAACTTTCAACACGCATTTAAATGCCGTTTAGTGTGATAGTGTAACGTTATACCAAGTGGAACAGCACTGCGTTTCCCTCACAAGTTTAATTCATCTAATAAACTGACCTGTGTGAGTAATCCAGCACTTGCATGTAGTTCAATGGAATAAAATTTCCTTATACCTTTATATCCATGGGACTCGCGTGTGACTCTTATTAGCAATCGCGGCATGGTTTATACCACAGTAATGTTAAAAAAACATGAGTGTTTTCACTAATCCATAAAAATTATTAGATCCATCAGCTTGACAGCAAGTCCCATCATTCAGCTCATCTCTGCTTCATAAACATATGCCTTTGTTATTGTTGGAAACTGCGCCCTCTTGTGGCCAAAAAAGCTACATATTGTAGCTTTAAGCTCCATTATAACTGCACAAGTACACGCTGCAACTTTTTTTCACAACTATCCATTCTGCATTTACCCGTTCCCTTCTTCTTGCTCTGCTCTGGCATTAATTAATTTATTAGCCTCTTTATACGGTAAACCCTGTGAGATGTGTTAACGTTGTTTTAATACATGTAGCTATGGATCTATTGGATCTAGATGTTCAGCGAAAAAGATCAAATTATGATTCTGTAGATTCTGAACGAGAACTAAAAAGTAGCGTTAATATCGATGCTGAATGAGTGGGATCTGCAGAACTGTAAAGAAACCAGTGAGGTCTAGTTGAGCACAGTCATCAGATTCCAGACCTCAGGGCGACGTGCCAGGCCTAGTGGTCAGGGAGCCGTTTTTTGGCATTGCACCATTCAGGAACATACGCTTCAAGACTCTCTCACACACTGTCTCTATCCAAATAAGAAAGAAAACTCACAAATTAGGTCTTAATATCACAAAAAAGGCACAAAAGCTGTCACTGTGGGAGTATGATACAACGTTTAACTCCTAAAGGGGGCATATTAGTACCATAAAGTTACATTTTATGATATCTGATCATCATAGCAATGTCAACGTGGATATGTTTGCATGAGCTCTCCAATTTGGCACTCTACAATTCGGCACTTCGGCACTGCACCAAATCAAGTAGCTTTACCATATTAAACATGAAAAACTCTGTCAGTGTCACGCTTCATCTAAAGTACAACTTTTCTGCTATAAAGCAGTGTGTTCATGTTTTCAATCGTGGACTTCAATTGACTCATTAGAATAAATGAACTGGAAAAGAGTTCCACATCAGCGTACACCAATATCACCTCACATAATCGCCATGGACCAATGGGAGTTTTGACGGTGTTTACGAACTGTTCCGGAAAGTTTGCTTTGGAAAGCCGCTTCGAACTCCTGAAAGGAACACAAAACGAACTTCGTTTTGGCCTGATTTTGTTTGAAATGACGTCATATCAGTTCATTCTTCGATTTCGTCTGAAGTATATCAGGGCCTTAAGTGTCTCAAACAGCGTTCAGATTGGTCTGTAATCCAAAGTCAGAGGTCTCAGTTTGAACTAATTTCTTGTCAACTTATTCTAAAAGCATAATTATCTAAGATGCAATTTCAGACTAAAGTGCTTCCATAACATAAAAAAAAAATGTATTATTGTTGTCCAAACGAAATCAAATAGAAGTAGCATTAGTTTTCTTATCCGAATTGAGATTTACATCCGAGTGAAACAAACTAAATGTATGTGGGGTCTTGGTTCTATCTAGTGTTTGTTGATTGGTTGTTTGGAGGCAGATCAGAATGCAAGCTTGTAATCAATTGTAAGAAAGGGGCGGGTTTTAAGTGGGCGAAAGGATGAAGTCTGGCATTTGTCACTGGAGGCGATTGATGATTGGGTTGAGAGATTTATACTAATTAAATTGAAAGAAAAAATATAGATGGATAGATTTTTCATTTCATGCTGACTTTAAAGCCCACTTAAACATACTTATTGATTTCATGACCTGAGCTCTGAAAGTGCAAACTTTTAACTTTAAGCAGTAAAATGTTCCTCTGGGAATAGCTGAATGGTTTAAATTTCAGAGTATAATCCTTAGAAGATTACAGTGAGAGAACATAATCACATATCAGGGCAGTGAAACTGACATTGACTTGCTACATTGCAGAAGGGGTGACACAATGACAACAGTGGTGTTTTAGTCATTTTGGTCATATAGCATCCAAGATTGGGCTGTGAAACATGCTTACAAATGGACTGTGTAATGAAGATGAGTTTGTTTTTTTTCCCCCAAGCCTTTCGAAGAGGTTTATTCAGACAGTTGGTAAATTACAGACTTCCTGTCTCCTGGTCAACTATAGCAACAATTAGCAATGACTGTGTGAGTGTGTGTGACACACCCCACGCTCTTCAAGAGTTTCGCTAATGCTAGCAGTGGAAGTGTGTATGGGCTTATGTGAAAAAAAATAGGCAATGGTTTTAGTTGGAGATGTGACATAGTGGTCAAGAGATTGTGGGTTCGAATCTGATTCTGAACTGCTTCATGTTTTAATCCCACTCCAGTTCCAAACTGTCCAGTAAAGGCAAAAAGCCCAGAAAATAAAGCGTAAAAAGCTTTAGTTTTGCACCAATAACCTCCAGGTTGTCATATATTTATGTTATGATTGGATTTATATGATGATTGGAGTGTGATTTTTGTGGACATTGAACACTACATTTCCTTTAGCACAAAACCACATTTCATCATACAAACTGGGAGGTCTGTTTTATTAACCCTCAGCTTAGGAAATGCGACACTACTGTTGATTTAGCAGAACTTTAAAGTTTGTTGTATCGTGAATCTAGTGTTTGGTTTGCTTGTTCAGATGGGGCATGTCTTGCTGAGTATGAAGTGTTGTTTGAACTGCCCGTTTTAAGGGCAAGCAGGAGGCTGGCATGTGATCTGAACCTCCGCAATGAAAATACAGATTCTTCCAATGTTCTCAATGTTCCTCACTTGAGTAGATTTTGGCACAAGAAATTATAGCATAATTGTATGGAAATATTTGCTTCTTGTACTTCAAAAACTGCATTAATGTAAACCAGGTCTCGTTATGAATCATTTACGGGGTTGTCCTTCAAATGCACTTGAGGATTACTGGAAAATTTGTACAAATTATAGAACCTTAGATATGAAATATTTGTGCTTTGCATGTGCTGCTAATGGGGCCTTTACATAAGACAATTTTAAGGGTAACTTTACGACAGAGATGAATTTAATAAAGCTGAATTTTAACAGGATCAGGTTTTTACCAGACTTCCACTATCATGTAAAACCATACCTAAGAAAAATAATAGTTAAAATAGTGCAAATAAGTATGCGTCTATACTAGATATTTAATTGTGCATGCTCATTTACAATTAGATTAACTTTGTCGCCATTTACACTCATATAGTGTACTGTAATGCTCATTTAAAACGAATCTTTAAAAACAGAATACAAAAATATGTTTATTGCTGTGACTTTTCATTTTGGTTTTACAATTTACACATGAGTCATCTGAAAGTACAGCCTCAGCAACATTTGGCTCTTTAAACAACTTTCCGCATGTCAGCTTGAGTGATTTTGATTACATTTTTCAGAATTGCATGTAATTTCTTCACCACTAGTGCGACCAAACAAAATTTCAAAAAACTGTTTTCAAACAGGTTTCCCGAACACTCCTCATCTGCCATTGGTTGAACAAACAGATAGCCCCGCCCCAAACTCACACTATTGGTTGAGCCAGCGTTCATATGTTGGGCTGCATAAACAAATGGAGTAAAGTTTGAATGCCAGAGTAAGGGCTTAATTATTGTTGACTGCATATTAAGCTGTGATGTATTATTTTGACATAAAAAATGACACACTTCAGCTTTAAGTCCCATAGAAAAACAAGCAGTGGGTCAGTCAGAGATTTACCAGCAGTAGAAGCAGTAACGGGTGTCGTGGCAAGTGAATGAGGTGATACAAGATGTTTGATAGAATATGTTGGTCGGTGCACAAGAGAATGTGATTCGTGAGGAGAGGAACGTTTGGCATAGCAGGTAATTCTACATCTCCACTGTGGCCCATTAATAGAGCATTTTAATGCCTTAGCTCTAGAAGAACAATGTCAAAGCCATTCACACTCCATTCTGAGGAACTTGTCCAGACAATGACTGAGCTCGTATTTTTAACCATAGGTCATAACAAATGAACCTTTGACTTGTAGCAAAAGTAGTATTTTAACAGATGCTGCACATTTTAAAAGATTTTTCTGTGGCATTGGTTAGACTCGTGGATGACACGCTGAAAACATCAACACTGCACATATCAGGCCTGTGCCGGACTGTTTGTTCTGTATTCGGCAGTTGATCGGACGTTTCATTACAGTTTGATTAAAATATGAGGTAATTTCTATGGTTTTTAAAATATATTTTGTATAAAAATCTAATAAATATTTTGTAATAGGCTATAATTAAATGCAATCATCTGAAATGTAATTATGTTGAATTGACTTCATATAGTCTTATATTAACATTTTATTGGTGATTATGCATTTTAGTATGCACTAATCTATATATATGACTATCTATGTATTTATCTGTCTGTCTGTCTGTCTCTATCTATCTTTGTCTGTCTGTCTTGTCTATCTATCTATGTCTATCTATCTATCTCTGTCTGTCTATCTCTATCTGTCTGTCTGTCTCTCTGTCTATCTATCTCTGTCTGTCTGTCTATCTATCTATCTATCTATCTATCTATCTATCTATCTATCTATCTATCTATTTCAAAATATTACAAAAAAATACATTTAAAGTCATTAAATTAACATTGACCCATTTTTACTCTAAACTAAGACATATACAGTGGCAGTGGCAACCAATATTTAATGTAATACCTGTCAGTGGGTAAGATAAATGGATATGTGGCACATTTTAGCAACCCATAACCTGTTATTAGTGGTGATGGAGTGGGGTAATGTGAACTGGTAGTTTGTGGAGAAATTATGGAAGGGAAAGACGACATCACCAATGAGACCTTCCTTTCTCTTCAGTCCTGAGCTAAAGAGCTCCTGATAATAACTGTACTTTAGACTCACTCCTGACACGGAGACACTGTGAGGAATTAAACAATCTGTTGTTTATGTGCATACACATTTCAACCATGGTACTATTTATATAGTAGTGCACTGCAAGATATTTAAAAAAAATACCAAGATAGTATCATAGCATATCTAAAACATGCTTTCTGGATATTAGCGTCCCATAACCTGGTATCAATCCAACCCACTTGTTTTTTTTTTTTAATCCCAAATGTCCAAAAAGAAAAGGGCATGAAAAACATGGCAGTATGTGTCAGTGTCCAAAAATATGGTAGTTTTTGTTTGTATTAATATTTTAGTGTTTGTTACTTTTATGTTACATTGCAGTTTCATTTTAAAAAACTTTAAAAACAAACAAAATATTTAAAAAAAAAACTTTAAAAACAAACAAAAGACAAGACAAAAATGCGTGATTGATTTCTAAAAGCCTAGAAATGTTTCAGCATTTGTATGCTTAAGGAATGCTGAGCTTATAGTTCACCCAAAAATGAAAGTTTAGTCATCATTGTCTTACCTACAAGTTGTTCCAATCCTGTTTCTTTCTTATATTAAACACAAAAAAATGTTGGTAACCTGACAGTTTACGGTAACCATTGACTTCCATAGTAGGAAAAAAGTATACTATGTACGTAAGTCTATAGCTGCTATCAACTGTCTGGTTACTAAAATTCTTTAAAATATCCTTGTGTTCAACAGAAGAAAAAAAACTTGTACAGGTTTGGAACAACTTGAGGGTGATTTTTGGGTGAACTATCCCTTTGACAATAAGCCTTGAAATCAAGGAAAACTTCTTAATGAATAGTTCAGCGCACATAAATCACTGAGGGAAATTGTAGAATCTAAGGTACGATCATATGATTCATTGGTCCATTAGTTTTACCACATTAATTCTTGTTGATGTTGTATTTAGAAATGTACTTCTGTACTTCATGCGGTACTGCTCTTTATTGCAAAGGACACACATACCCACCCACCCACCTAAACACACATACTGTACTGCTTTGATGTGGTCCACAAAGAGCAAAAAAATATGGAAAGGCACTGAATGACCCCACTCTCCAATATATACTGGACTTTTTTCCTCTTAACTTCCCGGCAAGGGGTCTGGAGGTGCTTGTGTTGGATTTGTCTGTCCCTCCCAAAACTTCAGGAATTCCTCCATCTCTAGATCAGGTTCCAGGTCTGTGTTTGCGAGTGTATCCTGGGCTCGGACCAACAGCTGTGAGGTGTGTCTCTGTTATGCATGACTTTGGTAGCTGAAAACCTTTCCTCACATTCCTTCTTCTTACATGCACAGTGATCCAGGTTCAACAAATAACATGAATGCATATAAATATGAACATCCAACCATGTGTTTTATGTAAGACGCATCTTTACTGAATGTTTAGCTTGTGTGCAAAGCACAAAAAAAGCACAAAATTCTCTTCCCATTTTTGTGACTCATTTTACCCTTGACCAAATCAACAATGCACCACATATTGTTTGCAAAAATCAGTTTTTATGTAATGTCTTGCCCAAAAAATGGACAAAAGGTTTTTTATCTCCAACAACCGAACCTCAAATCCCTTAACAGATGATGGTTGCTTGTTACAAAAGATGTAATTTAGCTTAAAATAAGCAGGACTTGCGATTTTCCCAGGCTTGGTAATTTATTGACAGTTTTTGGCTGCCAAGCTGAATCACAATCTACGGAGCCTCAGTCTACACTGAGACATGTTGGTCAACCAACTTTGTCTTATTACACCATGCTGTTATGTCTAATTTCTGGGTAAATAGTTGAGAATATTCTCCTCGGTTTGGGTGGGGAAAGAGCATTTGGTGTTCTTTTGAATGAATTATGATGCGTTTGTGCTTATACTGAACACTGAATTAGATATGAGACTATGAACACTCAGATGACAAGATGAGTATTCATTACTTAAGTTATGATGGATGTATGTTTAAAATATAGAGTAAAACTTTTCACTTCTGTGCCTGTACTATACACTTGTAGAGGGGACTGGGGCTACTTATCACACTATTTTTACTCCAGTGAAAATTCTCAAGGTGGTTTATATTTACATTTATTCATTTATCTGACGCTTTTATCCAGAGCGACTTACAATTGCTATACTGTATATGTCAGAGGTCGCACGCCTCTGGAGCAACTAGGGGTTAAGTGTCTTGCTCAGGAACACATTGGTGTCTCGCAGTGGATTCGCCATTATTAGCCATTAGAGTGTGTCATGGACATTAGAGTCCACATGGACCATCCGGGTGGGAATCCTCATTTCAACATATACTATGATTTGGGATACACTAGTTCTAATTTCAAAAACAATTAAGGGTGGATAGTAGGCCTATGTGAATTGGGGCGCAGCACATGGTTTTGATTCAAGAAGAACCAGTTCAAAAGAGTGACTTGTTCCATCAAACTACTCTCGCTATTTTGTGTTTTCGAATCACTAAAAAGATTTGATTTATAAAAGTCCTTCATTCGTGAATGTCTGGTCAGATCGATCCTTTATTTTAAGTACCAGTTTTTGTGTAGTTTTAGCCTCAGCTCTCAAGCCCATAAACTGTTCGCTGAACGTTTGATGAATATGGCACACAAAACGGGAAACACTTCAAGCCGCCGTCTGATTGGTTGTATTCTCCAGGATTTCCTGGAGACATGAGTGTCACGTTCTTTAACGGTCCGCCTCATGGAAGATGAAAGCCGTCGTGTTTACAACCGTGACAATGAGTGCTTATCTGGATCAATTAAACGCTGGATTTTCAATAGTATGTGAAGTTCATGGCGCCATTGTTGCAGTAAATTTGCGTGATGTTCTTGAATGAATTGCATGCCTGTCTGTCTGTTATTGTGGTGAAAAACTATCTTCAGCTTCACCTACTCTAAATTTCTTTAGTAGGAAACTGTCTAAAGTACCATCTACACTGCTTTACAGTATCAGACACTTAATAATGAGACACAGACCCAAGAACATGATGACAGACAGGCAGGAGAAATGAAGGGACAGGAGCAGCTGTAGTTCTCCCAGGATACTGTCTCTCGGGTGGGGTGGGAGAGTCTGTGCTTTCTGGGGCATCTCACAGTAGATGCCCGTCCAGCCCTGGTAACACTGACAGGTGAACTTTTGCTTCATTTCCAGGATATCGTGGTTGTTGAGGTGGCCGCTGACGTGGAAACGCGGCCCACGAATGCCTCGGTTGAGGCGGATGTTGAAGAAGCGAGGGTTGAGGTGCAGGTAAGCCCCAGAGTCCAGGCTCTTGCGGACACATTTGCCGTTCTTCTTGCACAAGGCTTTGCTGCACAGTTTAGTGGCTGAGGTCACGTTGATCACATAGTGACCCAAATGACCGTCAATGTATTTCTTGACTGTCATGCAGTTTCTCTGGCCAAGACAAACACATATTAAAGATATTAGAAGTAATATTGGTCAAAATCAATGATGTTATTTTGAAGTAAAACTATTAAAAATCATTTTCATGAATTAAAATAAAGCTGAAATATTAGATGAGAAACTTGTTTTCATGAAAAATATATTAAATTAGTTTTTATATTTTTCATTTTCAGTTTAATAATTAAAAAAATGAAAGTAGTAATTGTTTTTAAATTTGTATTAGTTACAATTTTTTAAGTGTCTATACAGTTATTATAAATATATATATATATATATATATATATATAATTTAAAAGCTTTCTCTAGCATAAATGCTGTTGTTTTGAACTTTCCAATCCATTCATTAAAGAATCCTGAAAAAAAAATAGTACACAACTGTTTACAAAATTGATAATAATAAGAAATGTTCCTTGAGCAGCAAATCATCACATTAGAATGATTTCTGAAGGATCATGTGACACTGAAATCTGGAGTAATGATGCTTAAAATTCAGCTTTGCATCACAGGAATAAATTATATTTTAAAATATATTTTAATAGAAAACAATTCTTTGAAATTGTAAAAATATGAGCCTTGGTACTAAACAGTAGAATCTTCTTTTAAAACATTTAAAAAAGCTTACTGATCTAAAACTTTTTAACGGTATGTGTGTGTATATGACAAAGTGTTTCCATTTCTGATCACTGTACATGATACAGCTTGTCAAAAATTTCCTCCAAGTCAGTTAAAATGTTTAAGCTTTAAGACAAATAAACAAAATTACCATTATGCCATACAACGGAAAAACCCATTAACGGTTTAACTCTTTCCACTAGCTTCAATGTAATGACGCACCCGCAAAATGTTATACTGTATAAATCAGATACAGAGAAGCTATGATGATGCTAATATTGCTTTATTTTAGGTTTAGACAGAAATCATCTTTGAGGTGTCCCTTTTAAGAGCTAAACTGGGGACAGATTGTTCCCTAAGCTTCAACCATATTAAATATGTTAATGCCATCAGCTCAAGCTGATCCCCATGTGGTTCTAAATGCTGTTGGTTATGAATTCTAATATTAGCTGTTTCAGTCAAGATATTTATTGTTGGATTCATTTTGTTGCTTATAACAAAATGAATTTAAACTTTAGAACGATATAATGCGTACCTGAGATCTTGCATATTCAGATGACCCCCACAGGACCACCCCAGCGGCCCCCAGTGCTGCACTCTCTCCTATGGTGTGGACCAGGTCACTCTGTTCAAGATTTTTATGTTAATGCAATTCAAAGCAGAAAAGCAACAGATGATCATATCAAAGTTTTTTAGTAACAGAGCTGGAGAAGAAATTTGTTACTATTGAATAACAAAATCATCCCTATTACCATTGCTCATATAGGATTTGTAACTCAGACATGAATGATACTGTTAAATAATGTGGCTTACCGAGGAGAGGTGTGTAATCGCACATTTAATTTTTTCCTGGTGGTAAGTAAAACAATACAGTAGACCTGTACATATAATGTATGGTCTGGAGCCTATCACAATGAACATATGGAAGCTATCGCTTGTAACCTAAACTAGTCATAATAAGTACATTACCTTGATGTACGTGTACCTCACTGTCTAGAAAGGCGGGTGGTCCCATCAAACTGAAAACACGCCTGCAGACCTACTGCAGAGTTTGATTTGGAACATTCCTCTCATAATGAGGTGACGGATGAGTGTTTAAGCATATCTCTGGCGTTTAAGATGCCAGGGAGGAGGGTGATTTAGGGAGTGGGTCTGTCACTCAAGTATTTGATGACGAGTGATTAAAACAATGTGTGTTTGACAGGATCCTTCAGACGTCTGGAAAGTGCGTAAATTATTCAGTGCGTACTGAACACAATTCAGTGCTGTAATATTATAAAAAATATTTTAAATATATATAAACTAAATAGACTAGTTTAAATGCCTGTTCAGATCAAGAAGTATAATGATAACTATCATAATAATATGTTACATTTATATAGTGGTTTTCTAGGTACTCAAAGCGCTTTATATGGAAAGGGGAATCTCCTCAACCACCACCATTATATTAATATATTTACACCAATAGACAATAATGCTACTGTATGTTTAATATTGGTATTGTCTGCAGTCACCTGCCAGTTTAAATGCTCAAGCTTGAGTTGGATGGATTCTGATTGGCTGGCAGCAAAGTTTTTATCATTCATCAGCTGGAAAGAAAATTGTTCGGAAAATAATTTCAGAATGATATCATTGCTCTGTGATGTTACCGATGTGTTTGTGGTGTGTTCAGTATTCTAGTTTGATACATCGTTATAGTTCTCGTCCTTGGTTTGAATCGGCCTTTAGTCATTTGTAAGTTGATTTACCTAAAAACTAGGCTATAAACATTGTGGCTCCGTTTTCAAAACATTGCTGTTTGTTTGAGAATCCTGACCAGCATAGCAACACTGGTTTAACCAATGGCGTGTGGGGGAGGCGGGGCTATCTGTTTAACCGACCAGTGACAAATAAGGGGAGTGTTTAAAGAATCCTGTTTGAAAATCATCATTATTTTGCTATTCTGTTTGTTGACAGTAGTGGTGTAGATATTGCAAACTTTATTTTTGACTCTTTCCCTGCCAGCATTTTTGCTAAAAAAAGTTCCCAGTCAGCGCCAGCATTTTTTTTTAAATAATTTTCACTCAAGTTTCATGGCCCCCTGAATATGTTGTTGTATGAATATTGGAATATACATTGTATATCAAAAGAAAGAACAGACCCTCTGCTATAAAACAACCACAAAGCATATTTACTCTTTCAGACGACGTGTAATAGCGTCGCTAAAATGTCCATATATATATATATATATATAGTTATAGGCATAGAAATGGCCTTGAATTAGTTTTTCCAGCATGAGCATCACATTTCAGCATATCAGAGCACATTTTCTAATTGCTATGCCATGATTTGGACTTAACCTAATATTCCACTCACCTCTGATAGGACAACAAATGTGTAGGCGTAGAAAGGTCTGGAGTAGACGAAAACAGGCAGCGTATAGTCATTCCTGGCAATCGAGGCGATCCGCATGGCCTCCTTGACACGGTAGTGCACAAATTTGACCGTGTTGGCCGAAGACTTGAGCTCATAGTCGAGATAGATTGAAGGATAGAGGGCCGTACTCTCCTTCCACAGCCACATCAGGTGGTCATTGCGCACATGCTCTATATTAGGACACTCTCCTGTGTAACGCAACGGATGCTGCTTATAACCATAGTTGTAACAGTCAGGGAAGAGGTAATACCCCCAAAGACCATGCGGCCGTCGACTCTCGGCCAGCAAGAGCGTTGAGTTCATGAATACTTGTCCGGCCCTCTCAAAGAGTTCCTTTGCTTCATTCTCCACCTTACTTTGTGGCCAACCTGGATGCAGTTTCCTTATAAGTTCCTTGGATTTGTTTCGGTAGATGTCCTTCGAGCCCCAATTGCGCACCCACTGCGGACGCCAGTTTTCCCAGTCGATGACACCAAGCCCGTGAAAGTCCTTGAAGGGAATGAGCTTGTCGATGTCAGCTCGAGCTTTGCTGAGGTGTTTGCTCAGGCTTTGGTTCTGAGGAAGGCCTCCATTGATGGGAATCTCAGAGCTGGTGTAGTAAGGGTAGTAACCCAGGTGACTGTGGTAAAAGATAGTTACGTTGGGCCCGCTCAAAGTCTCGTTGTGGTTTGCAACGATGTCGAAGACACTAAGGTCCAAATCCACCTTGAAAAAGAAAACAGACAAGATGTTTTTCCCATTACTTGGACCACACAGAACATTTGCTTGATCATTGACACGTGTTCAACCTTGAATCGAAGACGACAGGATTCGGTGGGTGCGTTCCACACCACCACAAACGGACGATGGTGTAACAAAGGCATTCGGGCCTGCTTCAACTGATCGGCCCAAGCAACCAGCGACCCACACACTGCCACCGCCACAAAGCCAATCAGCGCCATCCCCAAATACCCTCATTGATCAATCAACACACATGCCACAACCTGAAGAGAAATGAGATATGAAAAATCACATATATGTGGAAAAAAATGATTACATCATAAGGGTAATTTGGCAAGGATAATCAAAGACATTGTTGAGTGACAGACAAGCGAGGGTCAGTGAGCAGTGGTGCTCTAGATTCCTCTGCACAATGATTCTCTGTTCTGCATCCAATTAACTCAAGTAATTCATGCATACAGGACTTGATTATGTAACTGTAATCTAGCAGCAGTGTTTATTTAAGTATTATTTATGCTGTATAGTATCATAGTATTCATTAATATCATTAGAATTGGCTTTTATTTTTAAATGTGTTTTTTTTTATATTGCTGTGTCATTTGTTATATATATATATATCTTTTACTTTTTATTTAGCTTTCTTTCTTTTTTCAGTTTTAGTCATTTTACCTGGCTTAAAGTTTGCCAAACGTTGCCTAAAGGGACATGGTGATGGGAAAAATATGAATTGGGAGAAAAAATATGTTTCATACTTTTCTATTCCCTAGAAAAACTTTGCGTTCCGTCACAAAACTTTTTGCGCTCACCCAAGAAACTTTGCGTTCCCTCTTAAACTTTTCAGTTCATCTCCCACATTATGTTTCTGGTATTAATCCCTTTTGGCAGGTGTAACTTAACATGTTCCTTTACAGTCTTTTACATCTCATTCATATTTTTTCCATGCAAAATTATGATATACTGGGATACTTTTAGACTAGACAGTCATTTCAAATGAAAAAAGTTGTCTTTCTTCACATAGACACATATACTAGTAGATATAAAGTGGAAGAAAGAAATTATTTTCTATGGAAAAAAAACTTTTAAATATGTCATTTTGATTATAAAGTTTTTAAGGTATACAATTATTGACTGCAAGGGGACTTTACAGTAAATAATATACTTTGTATTATAATTATTGATGATTACAATTAAATGTTTTTGTAAATTGTACTTTTAATAGTTGTATCACTTAGCAATTTTCATGTACAAATGTTAACAGAGTAGTTTTACCCAACCACAAAATAACTGTTGATTATAGAAGTACAGGGCTTCTATTGACTCTTAAATAGACTCTTGAATATTTGTAATCTATTTTACTGGTTTGGGTTGGATAGCATGGTAAGTTACATGTCGTAAAGTGTTTGTAGCAAAATTTACTGGATTTTTGGAATGCTTCATTTTTATCTTGCTTTTCCTCCTCTCTCGATTTGAAAATGACATGTGTATTACATTAAAATACCTTGCTAATCTCGGTCAAATTCCTCTCATGGCTACAAGTGTGATTGTGTATCCAAAGGGGGCCTCGTAAATGAAATCAGCCCTGAACGTGCACCACTCTGCCTGTTTATTTTTTAAATAATTTTCTTGAATTAAGGCTCACACGTTTTGTTCATAGAGAAAGTTAGGACAAAGAAAACAATTATGTCAATTCATCATCTGAAGGGCTTTTCTCCTCAGATATTTTTAATGGATGGCACCTCCTTCTCGTGGGTTTGTGGGAGTCTGTCAGATAAAATAAAAGGGATGATGTAGCTTACGGGACATGGGGAAGATCTGCATTTCCTCTTCCATTGAGATGGCAGTGAAACTTGTCGATCTAACCCAAGAGCAACAATGTGGTGAAGTCACCAAGTCTTTTCATAAACCACAACCATCTACAGTGCCCAACCACAAAAAAGACCCCCCAAAAAACCCGTCTGAGACATACTGGCACTGGCTTTTTCCTCAGACAGACAGTGCTCGAGGGACATGAGAACCAACTGCTTTTTTATTTCTCCCTTTACAAAATGGACTGATTGAATCCAGATGACTAAGGAGCTACACATCATGTTTTGCACTGATTTTTTTTTTTATTCACTTAAATCTGGAAATAAAGTTTATAGGGTTCTGAAAAATGTAAAACAATAATATTCAAGATTTATCCTTTATACAAGTTTTTTTATCCGTTATGCTATCCATATTCTAAAACCTATAGAAGACTTTTTTTAAAAACTCTGACTTTATTTCTCACAATTGCAATCTCATACCTCCTAACTGAATTTTTATAAATGTGGCTATTTATCAAAATTTGACTTAACTAAATTGCAATTTTATACTCATAATCTCAAAATTTGACTACGAGGCTATCTCGTAATGATTACACTCACCTAAAGGATTATTAGGAACACCTGTTCAATTGGTCATTAATGCAATTATCTAATCAACCAATCACATGGCAGTTGCTTCAATGCATTTAGGGGTGTGGTCCTGGTCAAGACAATCTCCTGAACTCCAAACTGAATGTATGAATGGGAAAGAAATTTGAGCAATTTAGAGCGTGGCATAGTTGTTGGTGGAGTATTTCACAATCTGCTCAGTTACTGGGATTTTAACGCACAACCATTTCTAGGGTTTACAAAGAATGGTGTGAAAAGGGAAAAACATCCAGTATGTGGCAGTCCTGTGGGTGAAAATGCCTTGTTGATGCTAGAGGTCAGAGGAGAATTCGTAATTGTGACTTTATATCTCGTGTGACTTTATATGTGGCACAAAGTGTATTTTTTTTCTTCTCGCAACAGCCTATTTTTCTTTTTTACTCTGAGGTGGACACAGGTTTTCAAAGTAACCCTCTTCAACATGAACATGGCTTTCAAAAACTCTTCTCTCTTATACTCTGATCAAACCAGAACAATAACTTTAAATTGTAACCATAGCATGCAGCTGGAAAAAATACAGTGGTCAGCTGTAATCAAAAGGGCTCGTGTTGCATACCTCCGAAACTTGTGTTCCCAAATTTGAAAAGTAATCTGGAAAAACGGAGACCGAGCACAAAATAAATGTAAAACCAGGCTTGTGCAAAGCCTTTAAGCACAGAAACATCATGTTGCATCTGATAATTGGGAAAAGATTGTCATGTTCATAAAGTTTGCGACCAAATAGTCTTGACAGTAACAAACCCTGGCATTCCTCTTAAAACAAGCTTTTTATATGAAATTCAATGATGAGAAGCCATAGTGCTCTACAAAACATTTCACATTGGCCTATGATTTTGATATTTACAGTCTGTTTAAACAGAAGTGCATATGTGGTAATGTGCTAATAAATACATTTTGCATATGGTGCATGGCTGATGTGGGATACGTTACATGGGGGTAAGAACGTACGGCTGCCTCGCTTTGCCTCAGCAAGGAAAAAGAAATGAGTCAGTATGAGTCTTTTGCCTACTGGAGTCCGTATGTGGAAAAAATGTGTTTATAACTGCTGTTGGTCCCGTATACCTTAAGGAAAAGGGCTTGAAGGTCGGGACCAACATTAACACCCACAAGCACCAAAAAGAAAATGGTAAAAAACTGGCAAGTAAAGAGAAGTATAGTTAGCAATAGGTCACATTTTATAAAGAACATCCCTAGCCTGGATTTAATAATAATAAAAAAAAAGCAAAATACAGAGGAAAAACTAGGTACATTTTCTCCACAAGGTATTTTTCAAGACTTTTTCTGTAATTTGTGTCTTTGTGTTGTAAATACACTCATCTAAAGGATTATTAGGCACACCTGTTCAATTTCTCATTAATGCAATCATCTAATCAACCATTCACCTGGTCAAGACAATATCCTGAACTCCAAACTGAATGTCGGAATGGGAAAGAAAGGTGATTTAAGCAATTTTGGGCGTGGCATGGTTGTTGGTGCCAGACGGGCCGCTCTGAGTATTTCACAATCTGCTCAGTTACTGGGATTTTCACGCACAACCATTTCTAGGGTTTACTAAGAATGGTGTGAAAAGGGAAAAACATCCAATATGCGGCAGTCCTGTGGGAAAAATGCCTTGTTGATGCAAGAAGTCAGAGGAGAATGGGCCGACTGATTCAAGCTGATAGAAGAGCAACTTTGACTGAAATAACCACTTGTTACAACCGAGGTATGCAGCAAAGCATTTGTGAAGCCACAACATGCACAACCTTGAGGAGGATGGGCTACAATAGCAGAGGACCCCACCGGGTACCACTCATCTCCACTACAAATAGGAAAAAGAGGCTACAATTTGCAAGAGCTCACCAAAATTGGACAGTTGAAGACTGGAAAAATGTTGCTTGGTCTGATGAGTCTCGATTTCTGTTGAGACATTCAGATGGTAGAGTCAGAATTTGGTGTAAATTTGATGCCTTGTTACCACTGTGCAGGCTGGTGGTGGTGGTGTAATGATGTGGGGGATGTTTTCTTGGCACACTTTAGGTCCCTTAGTGCCAATTGGGCATTGTTTAAATGCCATGGCCTACCTGAGCATTGTTTCTGACCATGACCATCCCTTTATGGCCACCATGTTCCCATCCTCTGATGGCTACTTCCAGCAGGATAATGCACCATGTCACAAAGCTTGAATCATTTCAAATTGGTTTCTTGAACATGACAATGAATTCACTTTACTAAAATGGCCTCCACAGTCACCAGATCTCAACCCAATAGAGCATCTTTGGGATGTGGTGGAACGGGAGCTTCGTGCCCTGGATGTGCATCCCACAAATCTCCATCAACTGCAAGATGCTATCCTATCAATATGGGACAACATTTCTAAAGAATGCTGTCAGCACCTTGTTAAATCAATGCCACGTAGAATTAAGCCAGTTCTGAAGGCGAAAAGGGGGTCAAACACAGTTTTAGTTTGGTGTTCCTAATAATCCTTTAGGTGAGTGTATATATTCCCATGGCTCATGTTTGAATGACCTGCAGTGTCCCACAGATATTCACAGCTCTGGTTCGGACATACTACTGTACATGCCAGTGAGTGTTTGTTTATGTGCTGTCGCTGTACAGTCAGATGGTTCCCATGAAACAGGTTGTCCTTACAACAATGAATGCACTGGTGTTGCTGAGGGAAGCTGCTATTGAAGGCCTCTAGAGTCCAGTCCTAATTAGGAGGAACTTGCTCTTGTCTACACACACACTTTACCACCAGAAAGCGCTCTATTCACTTGCCTTGAACATGTATTTCTGCTCCGTTTCCATGTAACAGTTTTTACATTTAGTCCATAACAAAAAATGTATTTTGTAAAATGTGATCAATTTGTTTATATATATATATATATATACGTAACATGTACATTGTATGTACAGTGTTGGATAAGTTACTCTAAGAAGTAATTATTTACTAGTTATTAATTACACCTTCAGAGTATGTACTAATTACTCTCTCTAAATAAAGTATTGCATTATTTTCTAAATCCCATATCAACCTCGACCGGTTAAACAATACAAGGGGAGACACGAAAAGGCTTTTAATTTAAGTAAGTTTATATAAAATTGCCTACATTTTTCTTGAACTGAAGTATTTAAAGGGAGATCGTATTAAAAACATACATTTTAGCATTAGACGTAAAATTTTGATGTCAAATCCAATTGTTTTTTAGTTTATAAAGTATTATGCAATTGCATCAGAAGTAACTGCTATTACATTACAGGAAATCAAGAGTAATCAAAGAGTAATTACAGTAATTAATTTCTTAGTTATTACTTGCTTTATATCCAGCATGTGCATATACCCATATCTATATCGATCAAAATTAGAGATTTTTTTTAAATGTAATTTTATGTTCGTTTCCACAGTTTTACCGTCATCTATAACGCTCACTTCAAGTTAAACTTTAAAAACACTTACATTTAATACCACTGTTGAATACCAAATCTTTACTTGAGTCCCATTAACTTCCATAGCATGGAAAAAGAAAAGAAAAACTATGGAATTCAATGGGGCCCATCAACAGAAATTCAGGTTTGGAACAACTTGAGGGTGAGTAAATAATCTCAGAATTTTTCTTTTTGGTCGAACTATCCCTTTGAAAACTTAATTGAAGACATGATACAGACAGATTGTAGTTTTTGATTGGTATAAATACTTTGCACTAACCTCTCGAGCCTGTTTTTAAAGACAAGAGTTCCTCAGTTCCAGCACCGCTCAGATCATCCGGTGTAATTATCTCGTCTTTGTACTGAATATCCAGCTGAGGCGCTATATGTGCTCAGATATATCACAGTTTATCTGGATTTGCTGTGGTTTGTTGTGTCCGTGAATGGCACCAGCATTGACGCTCTCTTGCTTTGTTAATTGATTTGGCTCCTCCTCATCAAGCTCTCAAATGAAATCAACAGCAATTAGTGATGGCCAATATGCCAAAGCAGTCCGTGTCAATCCAGGACGGCTGATTTGTTGCCTTATTACAATAAGATGCCTTTGCTTTTGTTGCTTTGACACTTGAAGGCCTGACAATATAGGTCAGTGTCAATAAAATATGAGGAGGGGTTTTGAAACGTGTCAAGTTGTTAAATGTTCATGTAGAAACATTTCAACCAAGTAGCTCTAAAAATATAGTGTAACCATCAAGTAAAAAGTGTAAACATATTATTAACCTTAAACCTTGAGTACATGTAGGTGGAGACACCATAATTATTTGTTTAAATATAGTTTTTAAGGTAAAAAGCTATTTTAAAATTATTTATTAATTCATAAATGTAAAATTTTCAGGGACTTGCACCACATTTTACAGCTTAAATTAATCTTGTCTTGTCATGAAAAAAAGATAAAATGATCTGATATTCTAAAAATGTATTGATTCCCCCCCAAAATTTCCCCCCAAGTTTCTTCATGTTGTTTGCACAACAAGACTTATGGCAGATAAAAGTTTAATATTAGTATAATGAGTAGTGCTGTCAATCCATTAATCACATCTAACATAAACATTTGTGTTTACACAAAATATGTGTGTACTATTATATTAACATATTTTATATAAATCTGTGTTTCTCAATCTCAATTTATTTATAAAGCAAAAAAAAACCATTGTTGACCATTGTGCTGAACAATATAATTCAAAAGGAAAATGGAACATAAAGCAATATGACCATAAGACACAAATACATATTAATTTTGGTTTAAAAACTGATTCTGATCTGATTAATCTAATAGAGAGCAGCCAGAAGTCTAGCGATTCATAAAAGATTGGCTAATACCAATGTTTTATTAGCCAATGATGAGTGTTTAAAATGTATAATGCAATTCATGCATATGAATTGCATTTGTTTAATTATTTTTGTATTAATCGAAAAAGTTGATGTCATGTCATTGATCCATATCAAATAGCCTATAGAAGGATCCTGTGTGAGAATATGCTGAGCACAGCACCCAGAAACACACGTGATATTCGTTCGTTCTTGTATTGAAACAGTTGTGAAAACAAAGTCGTCCTTCTTACCGTAATGTAATATGATTGTTGTTATGGAGAGTAAACCCCCTGAAGTAGACAGTTTCTGTAATGTCAGGTGGATTAACTTTTCAGACACGAACGTTTAGACTACATGACGGGGTGGGGGCGAGTATCTCTGGCACTGACGCGGGGCGGCTTGCCAGTTTTTCCTTTCTTATGCACGTTTTCGCACATTCCTACGGTTTCCTTTCAAATACAATAATAGTTGCTTTTTTCTTTAAAGAATAATGTGTTTTGGCAATTCTGAAGGCCTGATGGTGCATTCCTGTTGGTGTTTACCTGATTTTACCCACGGGGAGGGAATGAACTGAAGTGCATAGGAAGTCCCCCTTCTCTGCTTGCAAAACATGGAAATTGCATACCTCAACAGTATTTGGCAGCACAGACAGATCAAGGACTAGGTTAGACTAGGTTAAATTGCATATTCTTATGTAACAGTAATGGGGAGGAGAGATGGTCTCAGTCAGCAAAGTACAAATACAGTGTGGCGGAGGTGGACGGTTAGTATATCAGTGTTACAATGCATTTGTGAGCTGTGCAAGGAATATGGTAGACCTAGACATTATCCACCGGGGTTTGGCTCCAAACATGAGCTTGGCCAACCTCCCGAAGTGTCCGGCCCACCCTGAGCGTGCTATGGCCCGGAGGTCTGTTTCACAGCTTCATGTCTTGGCAGGTGCAAAAATCTGAAAAATATTACTGGCCATTTGCATAAAGCACCTTAAAGGTTGTATCAGTGATTTCAGGCCCAAAAACGGCCATTCATCTAATCTTTCCTAACGATCTGCTAGCTGCCCGCCCCTAGCTGTCTGACTTTGACTTTCGCACAAGCGCAAAACCTGGTGAAACCAATTGTTTCTATAGGAACCAGAGCTTCTAACAGCCGTTCCAGTTACGCGATGACTTTACCAATCGGCAACTGGCTCTTATTTAGAAGGCGGGACTATTTAGAAGCCGTCATATTGAGTGCTGCACTTTTCCCCATTCAAAACAATGCAAGTGTTGTATTGTAGTGTTATTCTAAAGTTTTTGATATAACATAAGGTTTGGAAAACTTCTCGATTTAATCCAAGTCTTCTAGCGAGATGCAATCGGGTGCTTTATATGACAAACAAATCTGTATTTAGCCAAAAGGGAAAAAGTATATATTTTTTTCCTACTATGGAAGTCAATGAGACCAGAAACTGTCTGGTTACTGATATTCTTCTGAATATCAGAAAATCGGCTGAATGGATTCGAAAACGGTGAAACTCAACTGTAACTCTGGGGGAGTTGTAAAATGAGCCTATTTCCAAAAAAAAAGTGGAGTATCCCTTTAAGGCAACTTAAGGTGTTTTATGCAACCCGGCACAAGCTTCAGTACATTTACCTGATGTAAAGTGGATTATGCCATTTTTCAAAACTTTGATTTTGTTTTTGAGGTCTACTACAAAAGGATTTCATGCTTGAAAGTAAAAAAAAAAAAACTTTATTTTTTTTACATTGTTGCAGCACCTCTCTTCCCAGTCCATCTGTAACACTGAATTCGGTACCGTATACTACTCTTATATTACTACTCCGCATACTACTCTGCCATAGAAAGATATGGTAAAAGTAGTATGAGTAGTTTTGAATTCAGCATCTGTTTTGTTCTGGTCTCTATGAAGCCTCTCCTTGTGAAAATTGCAATGTCCTCTGATTGGTCGGCTGGACCAATGTGTTGTGATTGGTCAACGACTTCGAGCGCGTCTAATTCAAAATACTAATAAAAACTAAAGGCTTAAAATACTAAACTAAAATAACTGAAGAAACATTTCTAATTTGGCATGTTATTTTTTTGTTGCTTTAAAAAAATGACTATAATAACAGCAGCATCACTTTTCTCATTCGTAAGTTGCTTCGGATAAAAGTGTCTGCTAAATGAATAAATGTAAATCAATAACAATAATGTACTGTAAGTAGCAATGTCAGACAAAGCTGATGGCAAATGGCAACACTTTTTACCTGAACACAAAAGTATCCCTAATTTGATTTATTTCAAAGATACAAAAATCACCAGTATAGGCTGTATAAAATAAAGCTGGTCTGTGAATTTGGCAAGGTCTATGTGTCAAGAACATACTGACCCAGAGTACCACTAACATCCTGAGAACAGAGCGCCTGATGGAGCAAACCCCTAGACACATTCCTTCACTCTCCATCAACATTAAAACTGTAGCGATACATTGACATCTACTGGCCAGTTCATAGAACAGTAGTTTTCATAGTTGTGGTAATGAACATAACTTTCCGTGCAAGCTGATACGACCAAAACTGGCCATAATCCAACACCAAATGAACTTTAACATTAGATTGTTTTGTGTTTATTGTGAAATCATCTTTATAACAGCTTAATCATAAGCTCTCATTTTCCCAAAATGAAGGGTTTTATTTTAGGATAATGACTGGCTTCTTTCCAGATAAAGTAAATGTGGACATCAAACACTGATTTGTGAAACGATTTTATTATTTTTTACTTATTATTAAACTGTAAGCAGTTTCTGTAGTTCATTGTAAACGGGTTAAAAATGCACAATCCACAGTTAGAGGCTAATATATTAACATAAATTAACAATAAATGCACTTTTTTTTTTTATAAGCCTGTGAAGATATCCATATAATGGCTGTGACATTGCAAAATTGTTAAAAATGTGGCTCATCTCTTTGTCATCTCTACAGCTTTGGTTTTTGCAGTCAATGCAATTGCATTTAATGATTTAGTGTTTATATTGGTATATATATTTGTAAATGTTTCATTAAATGCCATGGTCATTCATTCATTCAAGTAATAAATGTAATAATAATTGTAAATGTAAATGTAAATGTAAATTTGTACCGAACAAAATGTGTTCACAATTTACAAAATTAGTGCATTTGTGGTGTGTTTTTCTTTCTGCTAAAATAGATTTCAATTGTTTTTGTCATCCAGAAACCTAAATCTTTGCTTGAGCACTTGAAGCAGATTCGTCTTCGCTGTATCCCAGCTGTCTTCCCAGTCTAAAAGTCAAACAATTCACTTTAATATTTAATATTATACACAAATATTTGGAACTTATTTAAGTAGCAGTACACACTCTACAATTGTAATTTACTTCACAGAAAAAAAGTTTATTATGGTTATTCTTTATAAATATATATTATAAATATATTTAAAATTAATTACTTAATAATGAATAAATCTACAACATCATTCATAAGTTTGGTGTCAGTAGAGTTTTAAAAAAAACACTTTTAGGTAATACTTTATTTTACACTGTCCATGTAGTTACAGTAGTTAAAACTATAAATTACATCATGCAACATGAACCAAACCCTATAGTAAGTACATGTCTAGTTTGTGATGCTTCTAAAGCAAAGCATTACTATTTTTGTATCTCATACTACTAATTAATTTTTGTTCTGGACGAAATTTCGGTGTGAGACTCCCTTTGTCGTAGACCCATGAATAATATGCGACAGCTAGCAAGCAGCTAGGACACTGAAGACTAGAGTAATGTAACAATTGTAATACTAATTTCACAATATTACTGGTTTTATTGTATTTTTTATCAAATAAATGCAGCCTTTGGCAAGCATAAGACTTAAAAAAAAACTCACCGACCCCAAACTTTTGAATGGTACTGTATTCATACATAAAATTAATATTTTATCATTATTTATCAATGACATTAAATATCTACTGAACATGTATTTTATTGTGAGACAGTGACCTGAACTGTTGCAGGTGAGCGGGACAGAGAAAGTAGCCTTCGCTCCTATCACTTCTTCTGTGTCCCCAAACGTTGGCTCTGGCAGATTCTGATGTTTGAACCACTCATTTAAACGGTTTCTCATAGATACATCGTTTGCTTCTGTAAGAGGTTAAGAACTGAATGAAATTATTTTTATAGCAATACTTATGTAGTGTTTAGACAAGCTGGTTGATATTCATGTGCTCTGACCTGTCTTTACCCCCAGAAGGCCCAGTATTCGAGCACTGAGATGATTCCGAGCTGCTTTCTTGGAGCTCTGGCATGAGCACTTCAGCATATAGTCACAGAACGACAGCTGGATATTGGCCTGTTCCATAGGCTTCAGGTAAATGACGGGGTCTTTCTGACCGGCCCCCTTCAGCATAGAGCTCAGCTGATTCTGCACCGCTTCAGCACTTTCAGCCCCAGTTAGTGAATCATAACCAAAGAGGGGTGCTAGTGAACGCAAGGCATTCTGGAAAGCAATTAATTTGGCTTCACCCTCTGAGGACCCTAAAAAAAGACCGCATAAAATTTGAATAAAATGGCATTCGTTCAGAAATTTAAAGGAGTAGTTCACTTTTAAAAAAAATCTTTTGCTGATAATTCACCCCCGTGTCACCCCCCTGTCTTCCTTCAGTCGAAAAGAAATTAAGATTTTTTGATCAAAACATTCCAGGTTTTTTCTCCATATAATAGACTTGCAAACTGTTCAAAGGGCTTTAAATGACACCAGACGATGAATGTGGGGCTTATCTAGTGAAACGATGCGATATTTATTTTTAAAATGAGCAATCGTTTCGTTAGATAAGACCCTTATTCATCGTCTGGTGTCGTTTAAAGCCCTTTAAAGCTGCACTGAAACTGTCTTTTAGACCTTGAACTGTTTGGTGCCCAGTGAAGTGCATTATATGGAGAAATGTCCTGGAATGTTTTGATTAAAAACCTTAATTTCTTTTCGACAGAAGAAAGAATGACATGGACATCTTGGATGACATGGGGTTGAGTAAATTATCAGCAAATGTTTTTTTTTGTTTTTTTTTTTAAAGTGAACTACTCCTTTAATACATGCATTTACTTTTTTGTTGTCAGTATACTATGTTTATATATATATATATATATAGAGAGCGAGAGAGACAATCAAAAGTTTGGGGTCTGTAAAAGAAGTCTCTTTTGCTCACCAAGGCTGCATTTATTTGCTCAACAATATAGTAAAAACAGTAATATAGTGAAATATTACAACATACAAACCTGTGCCTTAATTCATCCCTGACAGTATAATATACCTTTCAAAATATTTTTTTTCACGTTCTTTCTCTTGGAAGCACTTATTTATTATTGACCCTGAAAATGAAGTTCTTTTTGAATCGGTTGAGTACTAACTCTTGTATCTACAGTCTTTTTAACATCAAATAAGGTACTCATACTAACCTTGTCCTGTATAGATAACTTTGTAATTTATGTTCTTCAGTGAGCAGTAAAATGGCTTCCCAGAGCCTTCAAAATCTTCTTGTGGAAGAGGAAGAGAATTCTGAGAGAAAACCTCTTTCACCTTCGCACTGGATGTCTTTTCATCTTGAGTTCGAGGTAAGAAAGATGTAAGCATTAGTTAGGGGACATACACACACACACGAGCAATACACAAAAGCAAATACACAAACGTACCTGAACTAGAATCGAAAATTGACACTGCACGGCCAAACAACAGGTAGGTTTTTCGAGTGGCTTCTTTCTTGCTGTCGTAGTCTTGTTTGTTAACAAAAGTAAATTTTTCCAGGTTGATTTCCACATTACATTTAAAATTCTCATTACATGTTATGTTCTCCAACTTCACATGTGGGGGCTTGAGATTATATACATTAAAAAGCTCATTGATTTCTGTAAAACACACAAAGATGTACAAGCAGATGAGAGAGCAGTTGCAAATCAGTGCACATTTTTACTCTGTACCACTAGCACTCCCTGCTGTTGTCCCATTCAATGGCATATTATCTTCACCTGGACAATCAATCCTGGGCTTTTTCCTCTGTGGAGAACTGGATTCTTGAGGGTCCGGCAGTGCAGGAACAGGAACACGGACTGGCTCTTGTCCTGATGGGAGTTGTGCTGTTGTGGAGATGCTTTTAGACTCTGAAAGATCATTCTCTGCGGCCTGACTGATAGATACTGCAGAAGTAGCCAGACAAAAAAAAAACGTACTTTCCAAAAACCAATGTCATATTAGATGGAAGAATTTGAATTGTTTTCTTTCAAGACAAACTCACAGTTTGAAAGGTGTGGGCTCACGCCGCTGGTCACCAGCTCTTCGCTGATGTCTTTTTTATACTCTTTAGTTTCATAGACAGGATTTTTGAGGCCCAGCTTATCTAGACACTCCTTCAATTTACCTTTGAAGTTCTTCTCAGTGTCTGATATTGGAGCACCGTTGAGGATCCCTGACAGATTCTGCAGAGCAACTTTAGCTGCCTGGTGCTCCGCCTGTTTCTTATTGGTGGACCCATCTAAGAAATGCAAGACGTAAGAAATAAAGATAAGCAAACGATGGCTTGTAAATCAAAACACACATTTTAGTAAACAGAAAACAAATAGACACATCAGTTTAATCTGGGTCATATTTCATCTGAATACACACACACTCTCACCTAAAGGATTATTAGGAACAGCATACTAACAATGTGTTCGACCCCCTATCGCCTTCAGAACTGCCTTAATTCTACGTGGCATTGATTCAACAAGGTGCTGAAAGCATTCTTTAGAAATGTTGGCTCATATTGATAGGATAGCATCTTGCAGTTGATTTGTGGGATGCACATCCAGGGCACGAAGCTCCCGTTCCACCACATCCCAAAGATGCTCTATTGGGTTGAGATCTGGTGACTGTGGGGGCTATTTTAGTACAGTGAACTCATTGTTATGTTCAAGAAGAGCAGTGCAGGCAGTTCATCTAGCTCTTCAAGCTTCATCAGTAATGGTGTTAGGTCAGACTGTAAATGTAAAATGCCCACATGCAGTGAAGCATGGACATGGTTAGACACAGTGGATTCATCTGGTTGCTGGACCAAAGGGGGAAAGTATGTTGCTCCTGAAGCACTGTTGCCATATTTGGCTCAACAAATACACAGTTTGGAGCACAGTGGTCCAGCAACAATGAACCACAGATTCTCAAATCAATGGTGGAATCAAAAATTCAGAAATGTAGCCACAGAAACAGCCAAGAGGTGTGTTGCATGTCAGAAAAATAATGATATTCCAGCAGCCATTACACCAGCAGCACATAGCCCAGCCCCACCAGGGCCATTCCGTCACCTGCAAGTTGATTACATATCATTGCCTCGTTGTAAGGGAAAAATTGATGTTTTGGTAGTAATAGACAAATTCTCAAGATGGGTAGAAGCTTATCCAACAGGGCATGCTACAGCTGCACATACTGCTTATTACCAGATGGGGATTGCCAGATTGCATTGATTCAGATCCATGTACACATTTCATAGGACAGGTAGTCAAGAAAGTGGCTAAAATGTTGCAGATTAACTGGAACCTTCACTGCCCCTATAGGCCACAAGCATCAGGACAGGTTGAACGTGCAAACAAAACAATCAAAACCAGGCTAAGCAAAATGCATCAGGAAGGAGTACCATGGGTTGAAGCGCTGCCAGCAGTACTGTGTAGTATGAGAGCGTCACCTAACAGATCAGTCGGACTGAGCCCTCATGAGATTATTACTGGACGCCCAATGCAGATGCCAGGTGTGATTGATCTTTGAAATGCTGATGTACACATTGCCTCAGATGCCCTGATCGCTTACTGTGAAAACCTCACAAAGGCAGTACAGAGTGCCCAAAGAGAGAGTTGAGTCATGTTGGCTGACTCCACTAGAAGGTGGGCACGCAATTATTCCAGGTCATGATAAAGTCATTCAGAAACAAGCCAGTAGAACCTAAGTGGCAAGGATCACATCAAGTAATGTTGATTACAGCAGCTGCAGTATTGTGTCGAGGAAGAAAAAGCTGGACTCGTGTCACACTGTAAGGTTGTTCCGCCACCCAAAGGGATAGGATAGGACACGAACCAGTGAGGAACCCAAGGGAAGAACCGAGATGCCATATGCTTCGGGGGCCACCCCTTGGGCGAAGATTCCCTCATAGGCCTTCCCCATACATTTAGTCAATCCTCACCTCGCTGTGTTTTTTTAGGTGTCTAAAAATAAGAAACAGGGAAAGAAGGAATAACCACAGCAGAACAACAATAGCAGACTGTGCGTAGGAAGACAATACTTCCAGAAAACAACGAGACCCACTGCCGAGCCAACTATCGCCAAAGTAAAGAAGAAGAAAAAAAACACAACGCAGAGAAAGATTTACGGAACCTTCAGTCATCCATTAAACATGATCTGGATTTTCATTCTACTAACCATCCTGGACATCACACAAAGTGTTCCTAGAACTGATGAATATGTCAAGAAATGCCTTGTTTGCGGGAAAGAACGTGTGCATGCCACACGCACCTTCAGTAGGAGCAGGAATCCCATGGGTGGCTCACCCTGTCTCCAAATGTGACATGTGCACCTTATTCGATCATCATACCAGTGGATTATACAACAAGGACACATGCCACAACATAACACTTCCTCCAGTTTCTTCATGTTGCATTCCTAACTTCAGCTACTCCCATCATGACAGATCTACTTCTGTCAATGATGTTCTATTGGTGCATGGAAAATTGTGCTCCAGCATCGACTCCACTGGGTGAAATTCCTTGTGAACGCTGCAGATTTGTGATTGAAAGAGAAGAAGAATCCCATGTTTATGTTCTAACAACAGAGGAGGAAATATTTTACAGGAAAAACAGGAAAATGACTTAAAGTCTCTACAGGAACCCATCCCTACCAAATTTTTTTGCAGTAAATCAGTTGTGTATGATCCCTCCACCACTTGACACTTTTTGGTTATGTGGAACTTCTGTTTAGAGCATCCTCCCCAGCCAGTTCAACGAAAGGTGCACGCCTACAGTGCAGTTTGATCTTTGAAACTGCAGTCATTTTACATTCACAAACAGCTGTACATTGCACACGGCATGAAAGGTAATGTCTGATAAAGCATAATAGGGGCACTTTAAAATGGTATTAACTTAATATGAAAAAAATATGTCTTTGTTTTGGGGGTGAAATATGACCTAGAAATTCACCCGAATAGTGTTCGAACAAACAAAAAAAGTAGAAATCACCTTTGTCATAAAAAGTGAAAGGTCCTTTGAATTTGAGTATGCAGATAGCGTAGTTGTCATCATCAACAAACTCTTCTGTTGGCTTTTGTAAATCATTGGTGTCGAAATGATCCATGATCACGGACCTATACGTCTGACCTGTTGTAACACAAACTAAATCAGTTATGCCCTTTTGAAAATCATTATCTTAACATATTTGGCCCACAATAACACCAAAAAACAACATTAGCAAACTCACAACATATTTTATTTTAAGTTAAGCCTCAAGGAAGGGTGAAACAAATTTGAAGCAAATGAATTAATGTTTGGCTTTTTTATCAATATTGATACATTTGATATTAAATCTAGATTTTTTACTTTACCTTCTGCTGGAGCACTGATGCAAAATTTTTCCCATAAAAACTTATAAGCAGCTTCAGTTGCTTCTTCCTTTGAAGAGCATCTATCAGACTTAACTTCTTGATCAAGATCCACAGTCACTTTACTAAAGAAAGTGATTCCTGAAATGTCAAAAAAAAAATTAATCACTTATCTTTTTATTTAATGTTATTTATTCATCATGTTTAATATTTTCTCTGCTGTTTTCCTGTATCCTTTTTATTTTTAAAGTCGGCATGAAATGGAAGTTGTGATGGTCTTTTCTTCTCAACTGACCTATGGCTAAGCCACGCCCTCAAACGCGACGAGCCAATCACAGTGCGCAGCTAACCCAATACACTCGGACATTCTCTGCTTCCACGTCCATTGAAATGCGTTGCAGTTATTTAGTTTTAATTTGTTTTTTCTTGTCATTTTAACTTTTAAATGGTCAAACAGTGCACATGGGGTACAGATTGTTGACCCCGAATGTTAACTGTTTTTCCTAGTGAGTGGAGGAGGCGTGGCTTAGCCATAGGTCAATTGTGACGTGGTATAACCCAGTGAAACGGCTTCACAAACAAACGAAAACCACGGAAAACAAACCCTTTTTTTTTTATGACCGAAAGTTGTGGAGGCAGTGTGTAAACATGATTGACACAATGTGAGGTCATATTTATTTTTTAACGTGCAAGAATTTCAGACTTTAAGGGTGGGGTTAGGGGAGGACCTTCATGCTTACGTTTCTGCGCACAGTTCAAAGCATACAATTTCATATAAAATTGTCACCTCGAAAAATTGATTTCATGTTTTCCCATCAGATTGGGTTGGAAAAGAACCCACTGCAAAGTGGAGGGGAATTTATTTTGATTAAAAATTACGAGAGAACATGAATCGTACTTTATACAAACCCATAGGAAAATCTAAAGGGAACCTCTGGCGAATTAGTCTTCTGGATTTTGACAACATCCCTGCACCACTCTTTAGCACTAATAACTTATTTCTTATAAGCTGCTTCGTTACCTGGACAATCAATCTTGGGCTTTTTCTTCTGTGTGGCTGGAGAACTGGATTCTTGAGGGTCCAGCAGCACAGGAACAGGGACTGGCTCTGGGAGTTGTGCTGTTGTGGAGATACTTTTAGACTTCAGCTCTGAATGATCTTTCTCTGTTGCCTGACTGATAGATACTGCAGAAGTAGCCAGGCCCGAGCTGATACCGCTGGTCACATGCTCATCACTGATTTCTGTTTTTTTCTCTGTGTCATAAACGGGACTTTTGAGACCCAGCTTATCAAGACGCTCCTTCAGTTCAACTTTGAAGTTCTTCTCAGTGTCTGATATTGGAGCACCGTTGAGGATCCCTGACAGATGTTGCAGAGCAACTTTAGCTGCCTGTTGCTCAGCCTGTTTTTTCTTGGTGGAGCCATCTAAGAAATGTAAGACATGTATAAACAAACAATAGCTTGTAAATCAACGTAAACCTTTAGTGAGATAAAATATTTAACCAATGACTAACAGTAGAAGTGCAATTACCTTTGTCATAAAAAGTAAAACGGCCGATGAGTTTGAGTTTGCAAATAGTTGTGTCATCATCATTTTGAACAAAGTTTTCTGTCGGGTTTTGGAAACACTGTGTGTGGAAATATTCCATGATCAATGACCTGTATGTCCGACCTGTTGCAAAGAGAATAAAAAGCAGCTTAATTGTGCTATTCAGAAAATAATTCAAACCCTAAAATGCCAAAGTATTTCAGAGAATATGTGTCCAAAAACAGGTCGGGTCATGTTAAAATATTGTCCAATATAGGTTAAAATCTTTTTGTCCAGAAACGTAAAACTGCAAATAGAAGTAATATGTTATTTGGTCAATATATGTTATTTGAGTTCTTTTGTTGGGAAATACCAATACACTCTTTTTCAGAGATATTTTAGAGGCAATCTTGCCCATTAACTTTGGATATAGCACAAACATTAAATGGATTTAATTTCAGAAAATGTTGCGTTTGGTTCACTATTCAGTATTTAATGAAAAGCTTATGCTTATAAAGTACTTTACATTAGTGTTAAATTAAAGGGATACTTCACGATGAAAGTTGAAATTTACAATGAAAATTACAAACTCACATTCTTTTTTGTTTTTTTCATTGTAGCTTAAGCTTTGTTCTTTACCTTCAGCTGGAGCACTGATGTGAAATCTTTCCCATAAATCCTTATAAGCGGCTTCAGTTGCTTCTTCCTTTGAAGAGCATCTATCAGACGCAACTTCTTGATCAAGATCCACAGTCACTTTACCAAAGAAATTGATTCCTGAAATGTCAAAAGACAAAATTACATAGTGATCATAGTTTCATCTCAATGCAGGACTGTGCACCATTTGTCAATACTACGGTACAATATCTGTTTTACCTGAGGAAGTTGAGCAGGAGGCCTCAGGCTGTGTGACTGAGCTTGATGATTCGTCTGTGCTTTCATCCTGTAATTTCAGCTGCTCAAGTGCAATGTATGCCACCTCCTGATGGGCGGCCTTTTTGTCTGTATAGACCTTTGTGCCAATGAAAGTTTGCCCATTTACCTTCACTTCAGCCCTATAACCTGTACAGTATAGATAGATAGATAGATAGATTTATTGTCCCAAATGAATAATCATTTCCACACATCCTTTTTCCATAGCACAGAAATCACATATGAGGAACATTTTATAATTTTATCTTTATAATTTATTTTAGCTTTGCGGATGTCGTTTTTTGTCTGTCTATTAAGTCATTTGAGAGTGGCCCAATCCTTCTGCTTGAAATCTTTTTGTTTTTGTTTGAGAGTGAGCTTGATTCTAGCGCCAGCACCGAGTGAATGTTAATAGTCCAAAAAATTATAAGTACGATTCCGATTGCTTTGTAGAGATCAAACATTGTAGACAGACGAACTGTAGGATTACTGCTGAATCTAACCTAAATGAATTTTCCATTTGTTCATTAACACTTATCTAAACATATATACTGTGTGTTTTACATGTTTCAAAGGACTTTTATGCATTTAATGTTACATGGACTGATGAATTTGTTACCCTGTGCTTCCCGTAACTCTGAAAAAACGGGATATTTGTCCCCTGGCCATTTCTTTGCCTGACAGTATTCATAAAGATGATTCTTGAATTTAGGTGGGATGACAGGAAGAACAGGATCTGTGGATGGAGAAGCACGAAAGAATGAGACGAACTGAAATATAGTCCTGAACAAAATTATTTAAGATGCGTTAAAACGTGTGTGATTTGGTTTATTCAATTGCTTTGTGCATTAAAATAATTGCATATTTATTTTGCTAAACTACTAAATCAAAGATTAACACGAATGGTCTTATTTTCCTCTCACCATGTGTCCCCTTCTCCAGGTTCTCCACTCTATTTGCCAGGTTGTGGATTTCCTTCTCATGTTGATCTACTTTTGCCTGCATATCTTTAAGTTTGTCGACTTCAGGGCCCAGGTTCACCAGGAGATCTTTGTTTTGGTCCAGGAAATCCAGCAGACTCTTCATGTCCTGTGGTTTTTCCTTAACATAAAGTCATGTTTTTAGAACATGAACATGATGCAGTTCACACTTTTACTATTTTACCTACTTCAACATTTCCGTCTAGGTTCCCCTCAAAACGAGAGATAAAGTCTTCAATCCTGTCTTTCAATGCTTGCTGCTCGCGATCCAGAATTTCCATGGTCTGTTTATCGACCTGTTGGCCGTCTACTTCACATGGGGCTTCGTTGAAATTCCTGTCCAAGATGTTATTAAACTACATAGAAAAAAAATAGAATTTTTTTTTTTCGTGGATTAATAATACAATTATAATAACATTTATCCTTATCGCTATAATTATTATTATTAAATATTAATAAAGGTAATGCTATTTTAATAATAATTTATTAAAACATGATTCATAATTTTATATCCACCTGTTTCATCTCCTTTTCCAAGCCTTTCAGACGTGGGATAAGATGTTCGAGCTTCTTGGCCAGCTGCAGGACTGTTTCATGATGCCTGATCATCTCCTCTTTACTCATTTTCAAGTCAGGGGAGTGCATCGCACTGTTTCGTACATTTATGACCTTCATTTTTGAAAATAAATAAGTGTAAAATGTGTTATCCAGCACACAGTGAGATCTACATTATTTGAATATCCGAACTGATACTATAGCACATAACATTTGAGAAGTTTAAAACGGATAAATATGGAGATTCGTTGTGACATAATGCTGAAAATTATCATTTGAAGGGAAAAACAGAAGATTTGTATTTCCCAATACTTACATTTCTCACACAGTGCCCTGGGATGTTGTTGAAATGTTTACAGGAACTCATTAAGTTCAGGATGGCAGAGACATCAAACTGTGAAAACTGGTTATGTTTGGTGTGCCCACGAGGCATATACGCCTGCCATACGAAACATGCAATCAACAAAGATAAAAAATTTAATGGACATTGATTTTTGTTCACTGACATATGCATCAAGTCAATGCACTCAGTTGCAATATAATAATACAATGGTTATTAATGATGAAAGTAACTTGCCTTGGCAACTTCCCACTTTTCTGTGGACCAGAGATGTGGCCGGCAGTTTTCCCAGTGCATATTGTTTTTCCCCCCAATATATTTGGCCTCAATTTCTTTCTTCCAGCATTTACACAATTCGCAGAGAGGCTATGGGTAGCAGCAAAGCACAGTGTGAGAGACGGGTACAGACATTCACAAAATATTTTATTCTAACTGACATTGTATAGGCTTTATGGATGGCTGGGTGGAAGGATGGATTGTTACAGTATTCCTCTGTGTTAATCCTACAATCCACATTTTTATTTAAAATGTTGAAGGAACGATGGACGTGTGACAGACAGATTGACTTTTTGTAGTGGGATATATTTCTATTTGTGGTAATCCACATTTTAATTTAATATGGTGATAGATATCATAGATGGATAAATAGATTGACATACATACACAGGCAGATCTACATTTACAGCAACAGCCTATTACATTGGGTGATTGTATTTGCCTAAAGCGATAAAAAGGCTATTTCGATCGTTTACGTTGACTTTGCATTTCATTTACAGTTTAACTTACCGGTTCCTTCTTAAAAGCGCACGTATTCTTACAGGTCTGTCCATTTAGCTCCGGTTTGTTTCGAAGAGAGTTGTGATAAGTTTCGGTTTCCTTTTCAACGAAGTCCTTAATGCAGTTCCTCAGTATGGAAAGACTCTCCGTTGTTTTCAACCAGTTTTTGTAGTTGTCGTCCCCGAAGCGTGTGTAAGATTGTGAACTGCTCATGGTCACCGATTAAAACCCATAGACAGATTAACAGTGTTAAAACCCCACAGATAACGAGAAATGACTCTTTGTTCCAGGGGAGCAGCGAAGGGGTGTGCCTTAACTGTCATCTCCAGCCGGTCAGCTGACTCCTCGGGTTGCCAGATCATCGAAAAACCAACGTCATGTTTTACTGTTGCACGTCCTATGAAAAACTGCTGTTCGTATTTGATGTTGATCATGTTCGTCATGAATAATATGGTAACCGTGGTAATATCAGAAGCTTTAAGAAACTTTTGGGTGTTTCTGCAACCACGGACATTTTTTTGTATTATTGGTTTATGCTTGTCCCATAGTCAAAATAAATAAATAATAAAATATGTAAAACCGTAAATCATTCCATTCTTATCTAGACACAGATGAAACCGACATAAACCGTTGCAATTGTGACGTCATTTCGTTACATTTTCCCCTTCATTTTTTACAACAAATTCAATGTGAATGGAAGATTGAGATAAAACAAGAAAACGCAAAATAAATGTCACTTGCAAACTCGTGAACAGAACTGTATGCAAAACATTTAATAATTTAATGGAGCAGCTGTTGGTTAATATCGCCATCTAGTGGAGATAAGAATCAGAACGAGTTTTTATTGCCAATCAATTTTGTCTTGGTGACAGCTTCCAGAACACAGAATACAAAACTATAAATACATAAAATAATATATATATATACTTTATTGACATCCAGATAGATAGATGAATTTAACAGCAGGCCAGGTGGCCCCTGGCAGGGCTCCGGTTACAAACAAGATCCTCCATCTGTCTCCTTTTTTCCTCTCCTTTCTCCATTTGTTTATCGGTAGGGAAGAACAATGTGAACCGTCCCTGATGGCTGTTACATAAGACTGGATGACTATTAAACACGCATTATTATGAATAAAAGTAGGCTATAGCTGTGAAAAGCAATTATAATTTTGTTGTGTGATGCAACAAGTGTGGGGATTTAGTTTCTGGCTCCAGAAGTTTTTGGTCACATGGTTTAAAGTGATAGTTCTTTATTTTGCCTTCTTAGTAATTACACCCAATTTACTAGTCTATGTCGACGTGAAGTTTTTACTCTGTAATAACAGTGCAGAATGTGCTGAATCTCCATGGACAACTGAGGTTATCATTGTCTAAGAAAAGACTGCCTAAACATGCAGCAGCCACACTCAGCAGTGTGTTATCCTCCAAATAGAATGGTTTTGATTAGTGACAAAAAATGTCCAAATATAGTTTATAGTCTGGACTGGGGAAAGCCAGACTTTCACCTTATAAAACATATCACGTTGGCTCGACTTCCAGGATTTTGTGCTGGGTTTTATTTATATTCAAGAATACACGATGAAAAGATTAAAAGTTACCAATTAATGATACATCCTATAAATTAGTTGTTAAATAATAGATTTTTTTCTCCTTCACAAAATAGACAGAATAGATCACAAAAATAGGCTTCTATAAAGTTTAGTCAGTGTTATATGATATATTTGTACATAATCTTTTTTTATATGTAGGAAATTTACATTTTTACTTTAGATTTTGTCATCTTTTTTCCTACTCATTTTATGTTAATTTTAATACAATTGCTTTGAACTTTCTGCAAATGCATCAATAAAATTTCTTCAAGTTCAATATTGAAAACACAAATTTTCATTAAAAAGCCATTTATATTGCAAAATTACGTGGAATCCTTCCACTAAAATCGCAAGTCTCTGTGTAACGTTAGTGATTTTGGGAATCGTAATACCTCGGCTAGCAAATGGATTTTTTACGCTGTTGTAGCCTTTCAGAGGCCAGAATAGGGATCATCTGGTTTATAAAACATCAATATAGTTACCCTATCATTAAATCACAGCACCAAATCCGTTAAATACTATATTATCCTTCTATCAATGACGGCGTTGTGCTCCACCCTCTGCCTCAGAAACTCCGCCTTGTGATGGAAGTCGGGCCGACTCCAAAAGAATCGATTCCTCAACGCTTAATAACCCTAGTGTAGGAGTCGACTCCAGTATAGGAATCGACTCTCATTGTCGACTCTGTTAGTGTGTCTGAAATCGCAAGAGACTGTCACACTGTCGCAGAGTTTTACAATACATATAGCTCATTTACAATTAAATAACAGTCAATTACGTTAATTATATCTCCGTCCCCAGCTTTTACACTCCTACGATGAGAGTTGGGAATCGGAGTCGACTCCGATAAACAAAGAATCAAACACTCCGCCTCATCCCGTCCGCATTCTGCAGGAGGCACGGGAAAACAAGGACAGACCATTCTGCTAAACAGAGGGGTTTCGAATCAACCTATCACTGTTATTATTAATACTCACTCATATTAAGACACTAAACTGACTTTTTAGTCATTTAAATGTATTTATTTGTATAACTAAATAATATCTAAATTGTGTGTTTCTACAAATGAAGCTTATTCGTAGCGCGACCAAATTTAGTTCAGTCCTTTCCCGAAGTGCGCCTTGAACTCTACCGTCCTGCTGCCATGTTGGATTGAAGGACCGTTTTGCTTTGGGACTGAGTTCGGGATGAAAGTTTATATTCTGCAGTCTGTCAAAAGTGGAAGAATTAAAGAATAATTAACCCGCAGGATTAAACGAGTCGCATCTGCACCGCCCGTGCATTGAGGGCAACACCGCATCGGGTCTACTTGGAAGCGGAATTCCTTACGGGATGAACCGAGCGCAGGCCATGTTGATCTGTGATTGCACATAAAATTATCTAATACGAGACAAACGTTCGAGTTCATCCGCCTCATCCTTCAACATGAGCGGCCACCCGCCCCAGAGGAGGGTGGCAAATGTGGGCTCTCTACTTCTGACCCCGCAGGAGAACGAATGTCTGTTCAACTACCTGGGCAGGAAATGCATCGTAAGTTGTGTTTACTCTCTCACGGCCGATCCGTAGTTCTTTAACCGCAAGTGCAAATGCAAATCACCCTGCATTTAAAATAACCCGAGATGAGATGCAAACGAGAGGCTATGAGTTCTGGCAAGGGCAGTTGTCTTTTAACGCGCTTGTGATGTCAATAGGGCGCATTGGGGATATTCTCCTCCTGACTGTCAAGGGTATGAGACTCTTGTGAGTGAAATTAGTTGTGTACGATATCATATTGGCGTGATTGGGAGTTTGTAATAATACATTGCGATATCAGAGTACATGGTAATAGGCCTTTTGCTTGAGTAAAGTAGTAAATCGTCGAAAAACCTAGTGAGCTGCCTACGTAGACAGCATCATAAGTGCATTCTGAGTCAGCTAAACGATGCACATGATGCACGTGCCTGTGATGCTGAAATGTGCCGTTTATGTAGGAAGCTTACCAGTCACAGTTTCTATCTATCTATCTATCTATCTATCTATCTATCTATCTATCTATCTATCTATCTATCTATCTATCTTTCTATCTATCTATCTATCTATCTATCTATCTATCTATCTATCTATCTATCTATCTATCGCTGGGTTTAGTGTCAGTATAAATAACAGTAGGACTGTGATTATTCATTTCTTCTCCAATAGTTAGGTAGTTTAATGATATTCAGTGATGTGAAGTAGTCGATGACAACTACTTAATAAATTTGCAAACAAACAAAAGTTTGTGTTTGTAATTTTATCTTGTATCTTTAAATGATTGAAAGGGGAGATATTTAGTCTAGTCAGTATAGGTTTTTTTTTTATTATGTCCTACTTGAGGACCCATAGTTACAGTGGTCCCAATAAGTAGTCTATTTGGACACTTAAAAGGAGAGTTCACCTAAACATAAAAGGTGATCATTTACACACCCTCAAGTTGTTCCATCCATGTATGAGTTTATTTCTTCTGTTGAACACAAAAGAAGATATTTTGAAGAATATGGGTTATCAATCCAACATTCGACGGTAGCCATTGACTTCCAGGGAAAAAAATAACTAAGTCAAAGTCAATGGCTACCGTCAACGGTTTGGTTGACACCGGACAGATTTGGAACAACTTGAGGATGAGTACATGACAACATTTACATTTTTTGGGTGTACTTTATTTGCTTTCTATAACAAAATATCAAACACACTTTTTGAATAAAACATTTTGGAAAGAGAAGTTTCGAGAGTGATGAAACCTTACGTACTGATCAAAATGAAGATGCATTTTCTTTCTGGTTATCAAAGTTAGTAGAACTTGTTTATAGTTAATGTGATGAACCACACACTCTTAGAAGGAAAGGTTCTATATAAAACCATAAAGAGTTCTGTCAGGCGCTTCATATGTAGAACCTTTTAGGGGGTCCAGTCATGGGATCATTTTATGTAGAGATGATGGATCAAAATTTTGGATACATGGTGTTTTGGGTGTCCAATTTTAGTGTTACTTTCAATTGTGTGGCTATTTAATTTTTTTTAAATTCACTATCATTTAAATGATTGAATTTCTTAAAAGTATATTAATAAAATTATACAAAAAAAGGTTATTTAAAATAATAAATAAAGAATTAAATTCAAGCGCAAGAAGCGTTCAAATGCAAGAAGCTGCGAAAGAGAACTTAATTCAGTGTTCCAGCACAGAAAAGTGCGTGTAAGTGCCTAAAATTGAGTTCTCTTTCGCGTCTTCTTGTGCTTGAATGGTTTAAATGTGAACACAGTTTAATTTTAGAAAAGTTATCTGATTCCTTACCGTAAGTATCTGATATGGAATTCGTAAACATACTTGATCACTGGAAATTTTTTAACAGTTTTATTAAAAATTTTAAAACCTATGTAAGACATTTATCCTGGTTTAGAACCTTTTTGGCTTAAAGTGTTCTTTAATATTGTTTCCAGAACCCTAGTGCTTCTATTGAACCTTTTTTTCTCTAGTACCTGTGGTTATTCTGTGTGAGTTTGAGAAACTAGAAATCACCTTGACACAAGTTAGTTTTAAATCACTGCTCAGTACATGGCTTAAAAACTATAGCCAAGTGGTTAAATATCCAAAAGTATCCAAATACCTTTGTATGCTTCGAGTGAAATGTTGCTCTTGTTTGAAATTTCCTGTCCCTTGCCCTACAAGGAAGCATATTTTAGTAATGTTTCCGTATTTTTCCCAAATTCCTCTTGCTGCAGAGACAGGTGACAAGGCACATTTTAAGCAGGTCACAAATTTGGCTCTTAGGATACGCTTACGTGACAAAAATGCGTTTCCATTCCATTTTTTTTTTTTGCATGCAGACGACAACGATGTCAAAAACGTCTAAAAACACTGTATTGTCATGCCAAGCCACTAGTTGGCGACATCACTTTGCAAAGAAACACTATTGTAATACGCATGCCGTCACCGTTTTCACAAATTCGTATTTAGGTAGTAATGATAACAAACGGTATCGTTCTCAACTTGCACTTTGAAACCTATTTTCAAAAGTTTTCAGGCCCCCAAAACACCATTGTTGGGTAAACGAATGGCTAAAACGCTTCTGTTTTCAGTTGAAAAAGATGTCTTGTAAAACGGCTCTTTAGTAGAGTTTGGATTGAGATGGTCTTTTTGATAGTAATACATTTGGATTGCTGGTGCCTAATTAAATTGGGTTAAAATGGTTTCAAATTAGAGTCTGCGGACTGTAGAAATGGAAATTAGCTTGGCAAAGAAACAAGTGTTTCTTTAACGTATTTCGCTAATTCACGTCTAAATCTAATTCACAAATATGCCATTCTTTCCCATGAGACCTACTTAAGTTGCTCGTCCATGTCTAGGTGGAAGCGAAGAGCGTCCGTAAGCGAGCAGTGTCAATCCAGGAACGGCAGCCAAGAGCTAGGCCATAAAGTGGGCTTTCACAGGGAATGACTAAATATGAGACACGTTGTTTGGGGCCAAGATCCAGCAGTCATGGGTTCATTCATCACTGTGTCCCGAACCGGCACCGAAAACCAAGGGCAGAGGGTGGATGGTGTCCAAATCGCACAATAGTGAGAGAAGGAAAAAGATAGGGGTTGGGGGTGGGTTGTGTGTGATCAGCAGTCTTTGAGGACAGGAAGTGAACTGATCTGCCTCCTTTCCATGGAGATTTGAGCTTTAATGAATAGGGCTGCTGAGCCAGGACTGATCCAGAATCAGGTTTCCAAGCAAACCAAAATTCTGACATAAAGACGCTGATCCCTGTGAAAGTAGGGCAAACATGTCTTAGATACGCATTTATGTTCTTTTGCGCACAGGGATGCCGTACGGATGTAGTTAACGTGGAAAGGCCTGGCGTACGTCCATCATTCCACGTGTAGTGTTATTGAGTGCGCTTAAACCCAGCTGATCGATCCAGCATATAGGATTGCATATCAGTTTGAGCATGTTCGGTGGCTTCGAATGCAAAGAACGTTCATTGTTCCTGTCTTATGGAAACTGGACTCTTTCTTGAACTCGATGAACTCTGAATACGGTTGCCGGACGATGTCTTTGAATCACTCGGCCCACCAAGACAGAAGAAATGCTGAATTGCGAGCACGAGAAAGCAGGTTTTCATCAGAAGAAATGAACCCAAGAAAGTTCATCAATGCTTTTGTTATTGACGTGGCAGGATGAGTCGACTGGTTAGCATTCTCTTTTTCTGCCGGTCTCTAAATAAATGTAATTGTACGTTTTTACATGTGTTTGTTGAGTTATGAAATATTTGCATGTGCTGTTGTTTACTGGTAGATGTTTCAGACTTTCAGAACAATGATTTAATGGAATTGATTGTCAAGATTTATGTCAAGTTCGCGACCATACACTTTGAACAGATTTGGTTAATAATCTTCTAAATAATTACTCAGTGTGTGTGTGTCTGTGTTACTGGTCCATGGAAAATATTTCATCTTCTGTGAGATCTTGGCTGTCCTCCCTATGACAGTATTGCCAAGATTCTGGCCTATTTTTCTCTTTGGAAAGTTATCCCGTGTCCTGTAAGGGGTGTTTGAAACGCTGCTTTGGAATGCAGACACTCTTTGACTAAGAGTCCCAGTGGAGAGGGAATAAAACGCCCCATCAGGTGTTTCTCCAAGTGCTTGACTGCAGTTTAAATGACAGTAGAGCTTGATATCTGCAGTGGCCAGTGTGTGCAGCAGAGAACATCATGCTGGATTCATACAAGGATTTCTAGGGGAAAAATATTTTTGTACAATTTCTCTAGAATTTGAACATAGGCTATTTTTGGTTTGTATAATTTGGGTCTAGCATACGCTTATTTATGAATGAAAAACTTTAGAATTGGAGAAGCTATGCTTTATGGATTAGTTAAAGTGACATAATATTTCAATATCTATATTTGTAATAATTATGCCTTTATGTAGTGTGTGCTTTAGGGCTTTTTTAAAAAAAAATTACAAAATTTTGTTCTTAATTTCAATTTATTTTTAGGATGCTTGTAAAGTAATTGTGTAGTTTTACTAATTTAATCATGTCATTACAAAACAAAAGACAATTGTTTGTTGTTTTTAGTACTTTTTTACAATGAATATTGACTTCTGATATAGCAATAAATATACAAACTAATAAATAAATAATTTTCATTTTTTTATTTTCTCCATAAATACAGCCTTTGATTTTGAGATAGTGATGATTAAAAAAACAAATACAAACAAATAAATAAACAAATGTTTTTAGTGTTTTACCATTAATAACGTCTTTATTTATTGAATGAATTTACTGAATGAATCAAAGGAACAAACTAATAATACATTTCTGTATTCCAAAGCAGTGTAGAATTTACTGATATACAGCCACATTATTCCCTTCCTTTTTCCTTCCTTCCTTCCTCCCTTCCATCTTCCCTTCTTCTCTCCCTTCCTCCATTTCTTTCTCCTTTCCATCCTCCATTCCTACCATTTCTTCCTCTATTCCTTCCTCCCTCCTTTCTTCCTCCCTTTCTTCCATCATCTATTCCTTCCTCCCTCCTTTCTTCCTCCCTTTCTTCCCCTTCCTTCCTTCCTTCCCTTCCTCCCCTCCTCCCTCCCTTCCATGCTCCATTTCTCCCATCCTCCCTTTCTTCCTCCAATCCTTCCATCCTCCCTTCTTCTCTCCCTTTTTCCATTTCTTTCTCCTTTCCTTCCATCCTATATTCCTTCCTTCCTCCTTTTCTTTCTTCCTTCCTCCCTTCCATACTACCTTCTTCCCTCCCTTCCTCCCTTTCTTCCTCCTTTCCTTCCTCCTCCTTCCTTCCTTGCTTGCTTGTTTGCTTGAAAACATTTAGTTTTGGGGAATCTTGAATGTTTTTAGGATCACTTGAGGATTTCCATCATATTTATATTTATTTATAAGTACATGTGTGTATAAGGGCTTCATATTTTGAAGAAAAAAAAGTCTCTCATAATTGTGTAGTTTTCTTTTTCACACAGTTCATGATTGTTCATCTTTTTGCAGACATTGTGCTCAGCGGTGGTCCAGGTGTATGGGGCGGACAGAGGCTCGTCCTGGGCCAAGAGGTGCTGTGGCGTGGCCTGTTTGGTGAAAGACAACCCTCAGAGGTCTTATTATATCCGTGTCTTTGATAGCAAGGTGAGCTCTCAGTAAAAAAAAAAAAAACTGATCTGTGACCAGTTAGTGCATGTGATCCAATAAATTGAGCTGTGGTGCTGCACAATTTCCTTGGAACTTTTGGTTAAAGGGATAGTTCACCCTAAAATTAAAAATAAGTCATACTTTACTCACCCTGGTGTTGTTGTAATGCCGTATGCCCTTTTTTATTTAATGGACCACAAATGGAGAATAAAAATAAAAAATTGCTCGCTCATCCATATAATGGCAGTGAATACCAACCAGCTTTTTAAAAAAGATGCAAATGTATCTGAGAATAATCCCATGCCGTATATTCCAAGTGTTTCGGGGGTATACAACCTTCCAAGTGTTTCGGGGGAAAAAACAACCTGAAATTGAATGTGTTATTTAACGAAATTCTTGCCCTTGGCTAGTTAGTTTTCTCTGCAGGGTGAACTATCCATTTAACCCCCTCGTTTCCCTGCATTTCCCTTCTTCTTTATACTATTCCTGTTAGAATTTAATTTAAATAAAGCCAGTGCAAACTATTGAATTTACATATGTTTACAATATCTTGTTTCTAATTTTTGCAGGATGGAAAAACAAAGTTTGAGCAGGAGCTCTACAATAATTTCACGATCAATAGTTCGAGACCATACTTCATTACCTTCGCAGGAGATGTAAGTCCTTTTTCTTCATTTTTTCACATTGTTGACCTTTAGCAAGAAAGCAAACAGAACTAGCCAGAGATGTTCTGTGGAAAAATGTTTGTTTGGCTAGTCGCTTCTTGTCATTCTTGTAAAACTCCTTTTAGCATTAGTCGGAATATGATCCGTCTTTATTGATCATATGGTGTGTTTTGCTCTTTAGTCTTGTCAGATGGGCCTCAACTTTGCCAGTGAAGAGGAAGCCAAACGATTTCGGAGTGCACTCAACGAACTGCTCAACAGACGACAGAGGAAAACCGGTAAATGTGCTGCTTTTAATTTCTTTCTTTTCATTTGAAGAGATGATAGTTCACCAAAAATGAAAATGATGCCATTATTTACATACTGTTTCAAATCAAAATGACTTTTTTTTTTTTTTTTGGGGTGAACTATCACACTCTTAAAACCTATCAAGCTTCACACTCAATAGCAATCAAATGATTGATAAGATTTTTTAAGTGCCTAAAAACATTTTTCTTTCTCCAAAATGTTTGTTTTACTTCTAGTTAACCCATAAATGAGTTGTATAATAATTTACTCATTCTCATGTCATTACAAAAGAAAATTGTGGACAATTCTGTATTGTTTTATTATATATTTATGATGAATATAGACTTTGAGTTTGATCTAGCATTAAAGGAACAAACAAATTAAATTTAATTTAATCATGATTAGCCTTTGATTCTTATAAAACAATACAATATAAAACAAACACATTTTGTTTATTTTTTGTCATAAATATAGTCTTAGATTCTGATATGGAAATAAAAAATAAAAAAAACTAATACTATTAATGTTTAATGAATAAAGTATTTGATTCTGATATAGCAAAAAAAGAAACAAACTAATTTTATTAAATTTTTACCATGAATATAGCCTTGGATTCTGATTAATAAATAATTTGTAAGTTTTATGAAGCTTGACAGCTCTAGTCATTGGAATGGCATAAGGATGAGTTTTAATTTTTGGCTGAACTCTTCCTTCAACAAACTCATTAATGGCTCATCATTTCTTGTTAACTTGTTGTTCCTGTTGCCGGCTGCTCATATGCAGTTCCCCATCTTTTCTCCTGTTGTTGTTCTCAGTCTGTAGTGTTGTAGTCGTAGCAAGTGTGTTGGTATCCTCTCCGTAGGGTGTGTCGTAAACCTTCACAGTGCGCCTTTTCTCCTCGTGTCCCTCTTGTAAACGCAGCAGGCTCTCTCTTCTCACTTCCTGGCTGGGTTCCAGTACTTCCTGCTCTGTTTTGCATGCTGGGCTTTGAAGTGTAGGCTTCTCTTTGTACTAACTGTTTTTAAAGAGGCCCTGGTGCCTTAAACGCCTCTTATGTCTGCCCTCTCTTTACGTTTCATGTGGTCGAATTATGAACAATGTTGGATCACTTGTGCAGTTTGTTTCATTCACGTACAGTAAATGATTCAGTCATCTCCTGGTTGTTAAAGGTGAAGTGTGGAATTTGTTGCTATTTGTGGCATAAAATGGAATTAAAATTTATATATATATATATGTATATATATAATTTTTTGGAACATATTGTAAATATTTGAATGTTATAGTAAATATTTTTTGCCAGTGAGCAATTTATTATTTATTCATACAGATATGTATATGTATGTTACCATAAATAAATGAATACTTTTATTCAACAAGAATATGTTAGTTTGATCCAAAAGTGACAGTAAAGATGTATTATTTTTGATTTGATTTTAAATGCTATTCTTTTGATTTTTTTTTTTTCATTAAATCATTAACGATCACGATTTCCACAAACATATTAAGTAGCACAACTGTTTACAACATTAAGAATAATACATGTTTCCTGAGTCATGTTTCCTGAATCATCATGTTAGAATGATTTTTGAAGGATCATGTGACACTGAAGACTGGTGTAATGATGATGAATATTCAGCTTTAATATAGAATTCATTTTATAATAATATTTCACAATATTTAAATGGGATCAAGTAGTATTTATTTATATTTGAGTTATTTTAATTATATTTATAATAATTATGATAATAATAATTGTAATTTTGTTTTATTTAAAAAATATTTTTTTTATTTTATATCTTTGTAAAATATGTAGGCGGTTGTTTGGAAATGTCACTGTTATGAGCCTTAAAAAATGTAAAATATTAATAAATATTTTATTGTTAAGGTATATGTAGTATTATATATTAAATTATTTATTTATGTTTGAGAGCTTTTAAAAATATGATATTGCTGAGCAACTGCCATTCAGATGATAATAAGAGCGTTTTATCATAGAATCGAAAAGAACACTTCACCTTTAAGATCGAGGTTATAAGAAAATGATCCGTTTGCACATGAATGAACCACAAATGTTGGTGCTAAAAAGATGTCCTATTAGGACTGTCAATTGATTTAACAAAATAAAGAACTTTAAAAGCATGAATTGAGTTCCTAGATAGTGTCTTGAGAAAGGGCGTCTCTGTTTACCATCTTCTTCCCTATGCTTTCCAAAACTAACGTAATTAAATATCTCCCTCTTCTTTTTGCTGACCTACCGACTCCTTTCCTCTGTTACTGACTTCACTAGTCATTTAATTTGCCCTCCACATTTTAACAATGTTAATTTTGTTTTTGCAGAGAAAAGGCGTGACCCACCAAATGGTATGTGTCCTGGTCCTTACATTCACATGAATTTACTCCTAATGTTGACAGTGCTAATCAATTTGCTTTTGCTGTTAATGGTTTTTACTCCCTTTTTTGAGAGAATGATGTTGAAATGTACACATGCACACATTTGCATCTTCCACAGAAATCAAAACATGTTCTTGTGTTCGCGTCGTCAAGCATGAGCGGGATTTGCAATAACACACATCCGCATTGTACATGACCTAGATGTGAGTAGCGTTGAACCCCTGACAGGAAGCCTGGGGTCAGTGTGTGTGTGTGTGCGCTGGGAGCCATATGTATGCCACATGGATCCTTCCATGCCACTGCACTACTGCGGCCCTCTCCCGTTCAATTGCATCAAAGAGACTGCGCTTCCTCACTTAGCTTTAAGATTTTCATGGTTATGGCGCTGGTTTGACATAATCACTTAGGAAATGTGGTTGCTAGTTACTGATCTTACAGTAGCCTGTAGCAGTACATGTGTAATGCAAGTGTCATTTCTCCTGTTTTAAGAATGTTATAGAAAATATCAAGTGGTATATATATCAAACCTTATGAAGTGGGTTTTTTTTTTATTTTTTTTTTTATTTTAAGTATTTCCAATTGAAGCAATGATTTGGGGCAGGGAATATTTGAGTGCTCATCTATTAGTATTATTTTTAATAATATATTTATATTAAGGCTGTTAAGCGATTTTATTTATCTAATTAATTACACAATGAGGAGTTAATCAAATTAATCGCAAATTATTCACACATCATTTAAAGTCATTATTGTTTTAATAGCGAAAAGCATCAAAAAGACATTACAAAAAGTAGTTTCAGAAATATATATATTTAACAAACTCATAGGCTTCAACGGTTGTTTGGGTGAGTAAATTATGACAGTTTTTGTTTTTGGGTGAACTATCTTACCTTTTAGTTTTTTGTTAAAATGAAAATATGAAATACATTTTTTAATAAAATTACACTTTAAATAAGAAACCAAAACTGCCAATAGGTGGCAATAAATGTCTAAATGAGTAAGCCATTAGTCATCAATTCGTTCGATTTGTTCAAACGGCTGATTCATTCAGGAATGAAGTAAATGACGCTCTTTATGAATTAGGCTTTGAATTATTGGTGCACTCCATTGATTCACTCAAAACGCGGATTCGTAAACGTATGCGAGACATTTTTTCAGTTAAACGCATGAAAAATATTTAACGTAATTAATGCAGCATCTGTTTTTTTCCTGTCATCCTTTGGCTAGCATTACAATATATGATCACGCTCTTTTAAACCATTCAAGTGTGATAAGACACAAACTCTGTCACTGTCTGTGAATCTACTGGCTGTGTGACGCACTCACAGAAAGCTGCTTTAGACAGCACTTGAACGAACTAAAAGTTTTTTCCAAAATGCACGTTTTGATGTGTGTCCTCGCAAGTACAGTTAAATTAGTTAAATCAAGTCTTAAATGGACCTAAAGCGGTGAAAAAAACATGTCGGATAAATTGACAGCAGCCTAATAGAACCTGATGCTGTGATGTCTGTCATTAAAGGGATACTTCTGGAAAGATGAATGTGTGTTTAAAATGCGTCAATTATGTAGAAGAAATATGAAATTATTTTTTAATTTGGAGCTTTCTAGACTGAGAAAAGCCAGAAAATGTATTTTTGGCTTATGTGGATGAAAGACAACAACTCTCAGAATGCACTTGCTTCGCTGCACTAGGAGGCCCAGTAGTTAAACAACAAGTCTAGGCTACTAAATTTTTTTTTAAAAATTGTCTCAGGGGGATATGAGGTTGGAAAGCATGGTAATTTGAAAATACTTCAAGTTTTCTACTAATTAATGCAAAATTAATGCTAAATCCTGAAGTATCCCTTTAATGTAAATCATAGAACAAAAAAAAAGAGAAAATCACTCGCTGCTCTTGACTGACTCCTTTTCCAGCTTTGATAAGGATTCTATATCTATATTCAGTTTATAATTTATGCAATAAAGTCTGTGATGTGTTTGATAACGTTATTAATTTTATCTGTATATCCTACCTGTTTGACCTACTTGAAAATCTTAAAGCACTGTGTACAAGGTCAAGGTCAAGAACAACGAAAACGATAACTGTGCATTTTGCCAACTGTTCTGACTGGGCTGAACTTTGTTTTTAAGTTCACTTAAATTAAAAGTTTTATATATAATTATATATGTATTTTAAAAGCCTATAAGTGTTAAAAATGAAGAAAATCAACTATTGGTGAGACTGGCCTTCTTTCATAAAAAGATGCCATTAAACAAATATTTCAAATATAGGCTACTATCTTTGTTGTTTCTACATTAATTTGGTGGATTCAATTGTGTGTGTGTGTATAAATGTTTATCGGTGTCAAATATCAAAGATATCAAAGTCATACTGAAATATTATTATCTTTGACTTTACATCAACACATTTGCCCTAGATTTGCTGCCGCAGCCCTGGAGGCCAGATTATAATTTTTTTCTCTCCTTTCTACAATCTGTTCACATTTCAAATTCACCTTCATAATTTATAGCTGTTGTTCCAACCATATTGTGCCCCTGCTTGACAGCGCTATGAAGAATGCAGTCGTTCAGATTCGATTTATGTGACGCGTCCCACTGTTCTCAAAGAAAAAAAAACGTGATTGTGTTCTGTAAGATGTCCACCTGCATTAAAAAAAGACAATGTAATCTTTCTCCAGCACATTTCCTTCTCCTCCGCTTCCTCGTTGTGTAACTAGATTGGTGGTCGGTATCAGTCTGAGCATGCTCAGTGCGACCGTTTTATCTCCGTCATAGCCTATAAAGGTGCTTCATTTCAGCGTTGATGAGTAGAGAAGCCAATCAGTGAAACATCTGTCAAACGCTCTTGAGTACCTTAGATGGCGTGTGACGTCGCCTACAGTTGAAGACTTGCTTACAGAAAATGTCAGAGATTAAACTGGATTAGCAGTTACTTACGTAATATTCTGCATTTGTGATTTTTCAGGATTTGACTAGCGTGAGTGGGATTGGTTTAGTGGGCGGCCTGATCACAAACAGTTTCAATTGGTTTAAAGAGAGTCATTTTGAGGACAACGCAGGATGGTTTGTGGCTTGCTAGCGGTAAAGTTAGCTAGCTAGTCCGGTAGCTTCACACCTTAATGCTGGGATGAGATGATGTTCTGCACGACCTTCCTGTCTGCCCCATGTGAGGAGATTTTAGACAGTATTTCGGGGCCAGATGCTGGTTTGGCTCCTCTGCAATGCCTGGTGTTGTCACGGGACGGACTGAACGAGGCTTTACCTCAACCTTGTCTTAATACGCTGCTGAAATTCAGGGGTGACGGAGCCTCCATTTCTACAGAGGACGTCCTGTCAGTAGGGGCTGTGGGTCACGATAGAGGTCATGAGAAGCTCACCCGAGGTAGGCGTTTAGCAGATATCTCACGATTACAGTGATGAAGTTGAGCTTCTGCTCCAGAACTGGGAGTAAAGCATCTCTTCGGCATTTTCAGTAGGACTGACATTGAAGAAGTGTCTTCTTTTTTAGTTTTTTTCAACGTTATAAAGGTTATAAAACAGAGCAGTTTGTTTTTAACTGTAAAAATATCTATTTATTGTATTATATTATATTGTATTATATAATTTATTTGACATTTATTAGACTATTATTGCTGTGTTTGACATGGTGTGGTTTGAAGCTTTTGAGATATTAAATGTGTTGCAGTTTATTAAATATTTATTTTTTTATGATGTAATATTTCTAATTTTGGCACAAAAAATTATTAGTGTGTTGTGCCATTTATATTTTATATGTATTTAGTATATATTTTTTTGATAAACTTTTTTCTTTTATTATTATTGTTTAATAATTATTATTTCTGCAATTAATGTATGAATTTGTACATTAACAGAATTATTATTACCAGTTTTTATTATTATTATGCCATTTGTTAAAAAAAACATAAGTATGATCTAAAACTTGAAGTTGAATGGCTGTTGGGTAAAAGGTGAATAATTGGTCAGGACTTAATAATTCAATCTATAGAATGAAAGCACGTCATATGTCGTCTATGACCTCTGGTTATTTTGAAAGTGGTAATTCTTGTGGTTTTAGGGAAAGCCTGTTTTTCCAGCACGATCATTTCTATGAAAGCTGCTTTTTATCACCCACATGTTGCTATGATGAGAGTCATGGTATTTGTCATGATTCAAAGTATCAGTCTTGGTCACTCCTATATACTTGCGTGATGCGGTCATGTTCTTTTTTTTTCTAATAAAGTTTTATGTCTATTTTTTGTTTTACTCTTGCTTTTTGACACTATTATTATTGTTCCAACCACACCAGCATCATCTGGACTTTGAGGAATGTGTGTGTGATTCATTCATGAAGCACATCTTTCTGAAACGCCCCCTCTGCGCTTACGCATGGACCGAATCAGCTGTTGTTGGCAACACAGACTCTCAGAGCTCGGCCAGAGGCGACTCCTGTCACTTTCACAGGGAAATGTGTGCAACAGGTTGGTGGAGATTGTTAGACGGTAGCTGATAACTTGTGTCATGTGCCCAGGACCCACTCTCCCGATGGCGACGGTGGACATCAAGAATCCGGAGATCAACAACATGCGCTTCCACAACAATTCCCACATGAATAACATGGTCCACAGTAGCATTAACAAGAAGGAAAAGAAGGTGAAGGGCAAGAGGAAGAAGTTGACAAAGGCTGACATTGGGACACCAAGCAACTTCCAGTGAGTCAACTGATTCAGTGCTTCCTGTGTAGGCAGGAAGTGACATTAGTAATGCATCTCAAAGGCTGATTTTCTGTTTTTGATGAGTCTTTATTTTTCTTCTGATGTCGTTTTCTGTCCATTCTGACTGCCTAACGCAATGTTTTCCAGGCACATCGGTCATGTAGGATGGGATCCGAACACAGGCTTCGATGTGAGTACACAACAATGACTTGCTCTGTCAGCCCCACCGACACACTCACACGCTCTCAATGTCGTACACGCTCTCACATGCATATTGTAGAATCGCTCATAGGAAAACAATGCTGACCTGTGTGATAATGGCATGATGAAATGCCTCAATAGGCTTGTGTTCATGCAGGCTGAAGCATCTGACGCTTGAATATGCAGCCTGTCGCCCACAAAACAACCCAGATTGCGTTTGGACACATACTCGCACTGTGTTTGGGATTTTACTTTAATTTATTGCAAACCGTTTTGTACTAGAATTAATGCAGATTGGCCATTTGTGACGCATTCAGAAGTAAAATGGGGTGGTGATGCTGAAGTCACTGGAAAAATGTGCAGATTCCCTGAAGAAGGTCTTGCGTTTTAAGTTTTGCATTATGCATGCAGCTGGAATGTCGTGCATGTCATAATCGATGGTTTTTCCAGAAATGTTTTCCGTTAGCAGTTTCCCCACAAGGTGGCAGGATTGTGCTGTATTTGAGAACGGCATGAAAGCTGGGTTATGATGGTGCTTGCAAGGCAGAATTGTGTGAAATTTCTCTTGAAAAGATCTTGATTGTATCTTAAAGAAATTTAAGCCTACATTTAGAAAATTCCAAATAACTTCCACTTAAACAGGTTATCTTTATATTTATTTTTATTTTAGCCTAAATGTGCTATTTTATTTTTTATAAACATTATGCCTTTTAAAGACATTTTATATTAATGTTTGAAAATACCCATTGACTTACACTTGAAAATATTTGTAACTTTAAAAAAAATATTTATTTGTTTTTATTTATCAATGTTATTTCTGTAAAAATCTGAAAATAAGATTAAAGTTTGAAAATCCATGGGAATATTTTTATTATATAGAACAAATTAAAAAATACATTTAAAAACGATTATATATTTATATATATCGGTTTTAAATGTATTTTTTAATTAACTTATTATAAAATTAAAAACGATTTTATATATATTTATATATATAGTGTGTGTGTGTGTGTGTGTGTGTATATATATATATATATATATATATATATATATATATATATACACACAATATATACATCGTTTTTAAATGTATTTTTTAATTAGTTGTATAAGCATTTTTCTTATCAATTTTGGTTATTTTAGATGTAATTTTATTTTCAATTTCTTAAAATGTTTTCCTTTAAAGAAGTTAAGATTAAAGAAACTCCCCTGAAAGTACCTCAGTACCTCATATATTAATGATTAAAGTTTGAAAAGGTTATCTTTAAAAATATATATTTATTAATTTTATTTTTACATGTTATTTAGCATTTTCATTTTCTACCTAAAGATATTGAAGTTGTATTGAAGCCATTAACTTACAGTTCACTATTTAAAAACTAACCTGCTGTATGGTGATATTTGCAGACTGAGTTACGACTGGCTGTCTTCCATTTGTTTGCATACTGGAATGTGATTGGGCCTTCTGCTTTTGCATCCATTTATTCATCGTTTTGGCATTATTATCATTAATATCTCTCTTTTTCTCCCTCTATCTATATTTAGTTGTGCTTACTAAGGCAAGCATCACTAATACTATTGCTCATACTTAAGGTTGGTGATCTAAACAAACCCCTAACTCTGAATATATCATTTTGCCACATAACTTACCCACGCGGACATGAATGATACCTCAAACTATTCGACTTATAGAGGAATGGAGTGCTAATAGTTTTACCTAGCAGACAGAATTCAGGGATTAAAATAAAAATCCATTTTACTTACATTTTTGAGTTGGACCAATAAGAAAGCACCAAGAACACCCAAGCTGGAACGCTTTAGCAACTGCAGCAACACCCTGGAAACCACTCATAACACACTAGCTCGCACTGGTTTTCTTCAAAACACTTCTAGTTTTAGTTCAAGTTCAAGTTCATTTTATTTATATAGCACATTTTATAGCAGCCAATGACTGACCAAAGTGCTTTACAGAACCCAAAAAGAATAAAGACATTAACACCATGCATAGCAGCACATCCTAGAACAGTACAGCAAAGATAAGAACAGCTTAGAACAGGAGAAGCCCAAGCAATCTCAGAGTTATCAACAATAAAATCTATATATATATACTTACATATACATGTACACGCACGCACGCACACACATACATATATATGTACATACATATACATACACATACACAAACAACCTTATTTATAGGCCAAAGAAAACAAGTGCGTTTTTAAAAGTGACTTAAAAGAGATCACAGAAGGGGCTATCCTAACGTCTATGGGCAAATTGTTCCACAGCCGAGGCCCGACCACAGAAAAAGCTCGATCCCCTCTGCGTTTTAGTCTACAGTGAGGGACTTGTAACAGATTTTGTTCGCCTGATCTCAGACTTCTCGAAGGAGTATAAGATTGTAGCAGTTCAGTTAGGTAGCTAGGTGCTTGGTTGCATAGAGCTTTGTAAACAAACAACAGGATTTTAAACTCAATTCTGAAATTAACAGGCAACCAATGAAGAGACCTCAGAATTGGGCTGATATGATCACTTTTACGACAATTAGTGAGGAATCTTGCGGCGGCATTTTGCACCAATTGCAAACGAGCAGTTTGAGTTTTCGATATACCGTAGTAAAGTGAATTGCAGTAATCTACACGTGTGGTGATAAAAGCATGAACAGCCATCTCAAGAGTTTTATGATTAAGAAAAGGTTTGACTTTTGACAAGAGACGCAGGTGATAAAAACTAGAGCTTATTACAGAGGAGATTTGTTTATCAAAGTTTAAAGACTCATCCAGTAGAACGCCCAGGTTCCGCACAGTTGAAGATCTAAACGCCGCTAGTCTGCCTAGGTCAAAGGATTAACAGTGGACCCGAAAACAATGATCTCTGTTTTGTTTTCATTTAAAAACAAAAAATTTTGGTCCAGCCAAAATTTTACTTCATCTAGACAACTTAAAAATGATGAGAGGGCAGAGGGATCATTTCTCTTGATTGGGACGTACATTTGGGTGTCGTCTGCATAACAGTGAAAAGATACCCCATGTCTTCTTAAAATGGTGCCCAGTGGTAACATGTAAAGAGAAAAGAGAGAAGGCGATAAGATAGATCCTTGAGGAAGGCCACAGGTGAGATGCGCAACAGACGAAGAGCAATTTCCTAGCTTCACTCTGAAAGTACGGCCCGAGAGATAAGACTGGAACCACGGGAGGACGATACCTTTTAGCCCCACATCACATTCTAGTCTGGATATCAGGATCGGCAGTGGTCGATCGTATCAAAAGCTGCCGACAGGTCCAGAAGAACAAGAGCCACAGAGTCACCAGTGTCAGTGGAACGATAGATGTCATTTAAAACTCTCAGCAGAGCAGATTCAGTACTGTGAGCAGACTTAAAACCAGATTGAAATTTTTCAGAGATATTATTGCATTTAGTTGGTCAAGAACAACTTTTTCTAACACCTTGGAGACAAACGGCAAAACAGAGATAGGACGAAAGTTATTTAACACGGTAGGGTCTAGTGAGGGCTTCTTGAGTAACGGGGTGACAGTGGCCTCCTCAAGGGCAGCTGGGATAGAGCCGGTAAGGAGGCACTTGTTAACAAAGGAAACCAATCCTGGCCCTACTGAATCAATAATTAATTTAAGAAACTTAGGAGAGATGATGTCTAAAGAGCAGTACGAAGGTTTCATCTTTGTGATAATTTCTTTGAGGAGATTCAGAGTGATTGGCTCAAAAGCATCCCAGGTAACAGAACTCATCAACTGACTAGATGCAGAGCGGCTGGCATTGCATCTCAGGTTAGATATTTTGTCAATAAAAAATCTCAAGAAACGTTCACATAGCTCATCCGAAACATCATTCATTACATTTACCGGTGGATTTAAAACAGAGTTTATAACAAAAAATAAAACCTTTGGTCTAGAGTGGTTTGCCATAATCATGTCAGAGAAGTGTGCAGCTTTTGCCGCCTTTACAGCATTCTGGTAGGACGACAGACTGTCTTTAAATAACTGAAGTGAAATATGTAGCTTGTCCTTCTTCCATTTGCGCTCAGCCTTTCTGCTGGCTTGTCTTAGTTGCCGAATATCCGCGTTGAGCCATGGTTCAGATTTAGGTTTAGGTTTGAAGGGCTTAAGCGGAGCAGTTTCATTAAGGGCATTTAACCAAGAGGAGTATAACAGACCGAGATGTTGGTTGGCATCTAATTCCAATAGTGGAGAGTCCAGAAGCAAGTGTGGGGAATTCATAAAGTGCTCGTTAAAATTTGAGCCAAAATGAGGAGAGTATGATCTAGACAATCTTACATCTGTACTGGTGGTTTGCGCAATACAAGGAAGAGATGTGGAAAATAATATTGGCTTATTGTCTGAAAGTATAAAATCAGATATCACAACATCACTAATCACCATCCCATATGAGAGCACAAGGTCCAAAGTGTGACCCTTGATGTGAGTGGAATCATTTATCCACTGGACTAAGTTAAAAGACTCAGTGAGGCTGAGAAACTCCTTTGACAGAGTGTTAGATTGACAACAAACATGGATATTAAAATCACCCACCAATAGGAAACGGTCATAAGTTGTGGTGATATTACCGATGAATTCTGTAAATTGCTGAATGAAGTCCTTGAGTGAATGTGGAGGACGGTAAATCACCCCTAATTTTAGTTTTACCTAAAATGTTATTCTTTTCCTGCCTTGCAAGCACTAGTTTTTCATTTCTGAAATCTAGTAAACAAACGGTTTCTTCAGTGTTGGTTGAATATGTGTCTGTCTTTCTATAAACTATTGAATATGAAGGGGAAAAGATTTTTGTTTTCCTTTATAATATTTTTCATTAATAAATCATTGACAGACATCGTATAATGCTTAACAGATCATTAGTTAATATATACTCACAGATAGAAATATAAGATAATTTGCTTGTTAATATTTATAAACTAATGAATTTAACATATATATAATGTGAAACATTTATGCATATTGTATAAACTTTATAAGTCTTGGTTGTGGTAATTTTAGTTTTTAGTTAAATTTTTTTATACTGTAGTCATAACAGTTATTATTGACAGGATGGTTTATGGTGTTTCTTGTAAAGGGAATCATTAATAAATGTACCATAGTTCTTATAAGGTATTCATAGTTCATCCTTTTCGATAAATTTACAAAATGTATACATTGTCTTTGCAGTTTTGTGTTTTAAATAAAATGAAATGTGTTGTAATTACTGAAGACAAAACGGATGTCCCTCACTGAAGCTTTCATTCAGGATTACAGCGATTGTCTTAGATCAAAACAATAACAAAATCATCGTTCTATACAAGCGTTTTTCCATATCCCATAATTCAATGCATGCCGAAGCCATTATCACAGTGTTTGGTGTGACTGCGGCGCTACAGTATGAATACTCAGTATATCAAGCAATCTGTATCGGATAAAAAGTGACACATTGGTAAGCACTGTTACAAACTCTTGTGTGTTGCGACATTACTGTCAAATCCAATGAAAATTCTGCGCCGAAACCGAAAATTCTGAATATTTTTAAAATATTTATTAATTTTTTTTATATATAATTGTATTATTACTATTATTAGGGCTGTCAAACGATTAATCGCATCCAAAATAAAAGTTTGTATTTACATAATATATGTGGGTGCACTGTGTATAATTATTATATATATATATATATATATATAAATATACTGTATACTCTGTGTATATATATATATATATATATATATATATATATATATATATATATACTGTATATATATATACTGTATATAGATTAATATATAATTTATATTATATATAAATATAAATTATTTATATATAAATAATATTTTTTTTCTTAATTCACATGTGTGTCTTTTTAAATATATATATATATATATATATATATATATATACAAAATTATTATACACTGTGCACCCACATATATTATGTAGACACAAACTTTTATTTTGAATCGCGATTAATCGTTTGACAGCCCTAATTATTATTAGACTTTTTAATCTAATCTGAATTTTAAAAAAACAATAAAATAACCACACTTTTATTTAAATTAACACCCGAAAAATTGGACAGAAAATGTATTAATAATATTGAATATCAATGCACATGCAAAAGTAATGATTATGGAAATTTCAGAAAAAAAACAGCAAGGAGACATTTTAATAGTTTATTAACCATTCAAATGTACATTTACGAATACGTTTTTAATCATTGTATAACGTTGTTTAAATCCTTGGTAGATTTTTAAAAAGTGCTTGATCATATGAATTGAAAGTTGAATGACATTTTAAATATACATTAAATAATGATCTGTTGATTTAAAGTTCATTTAAAAACATTAACAAGCATGTTATATAATAGCTATTTGAATTATTTATTAACTAATGATCTTTTAAGCATTACACAATGTTTGTTAATGATTTATTAATGAAGTTTTAAATCATTGTAATCCATCTGTCAAAATCATTTGTAGATGTTTAAGTGTATGATCATATGATTTAAGCGTTTAAATGTACATTGCATAATGGTTTCCAGATAATTATCTCATATTTAAAGCTGTGTATGTATATTCATATATATGTATTAATATTAGCTAATCACCCATTAAGCATTATGAAATGTTTAATGATTTATTAATGAGAGTTATTAAACAGAATGTCTCACTGCTTTACCTTTGTTTTGCAGTTGAATAATTTGGACCCTGAGCTGAAGAACCTGTTTGACATGTGTGGCATCTCCGAGGCCCAGCTGAAAGACAAGGAGACGTCTAAGGTCATCTACGACTTCATTGAGAAGAAGGGTGGTGTAGAGGCTGTGAAGAATGAGCTGAGGAGACAAGGTGAGGCACTCGCCGCACTGAACACCTGCGATTTGTGGCCGTCTTACGCTGTCAGAAAGTCTGGCCTGAATCGACAACATTCGTTTGCCCAAGGCAACTTCATTCTAACTACTACACACAACAAACAATGCCGTACAAACAATTTTCTCTCAGAAATTAATCTTAAAATTCACAATTACAAAGGCCAGTTCATCCTTTTATGATTTTAAATTATGTAGCTGGCCTGTTATAAGCTTTTTATACAGAAGTTTGGTGCATAAATGAGGATTTCTATATTTGATCGATACATGTGGTGTTCCTTCAGGTCCTCCCAAGTGGAGCGGTAGGTAGAACGTGTGTTTCATGCTCAGATTTGCATGTATAAGAGGTCTTAATTTTTGCAGATTGGCACGAGTTGTGTTTTTTTAACACTTTGAAGTGCATCTTAAGTGTAACCGAGTTCCGTTTAACCTACATTTAATGCAACTTTATGCGTTTCACGATTCTTCATGAGATATTTGTGTGGATCTTTTAAAAACATGTTTGATCTCTTAATGATATGCCTTGTGAAGTGTGTTGCTGATTGGTAGGCCTGGGCGAAAAATCGATTAAATGAATTCATTCGAATTCGTAAAAAATCGTAAATCCAATTAAAAAAAATAAAATCGGAGATTTTAGGCCATATCGCCCAGCCCTACTGATTGGTGTTTTTGATTGGATTGGATTTTCTAGTGTACTGATGCTTCAAAGCTAATAGACATGGATTAAAAATTCCAATTTTGGTTTCATGGGGTCTTTAAACTATACTAATACATGAGGAGTATGTATTTATTTTTATGCTAACAAATCTTTTTCAGCACCCCCGCCTCCTCCCTCGCGGGGCGGCCCGCCTCCCCCACCCCCTCCTCATACTTCCGGGCCACCACCTCCACCACCCCCAGTGCGGGGGCGAGGAGCCCCACCACCCCCTCCACCTTCAAGAGCACCCACGAGCGCTCCCCCTCCGCCTCCTCCATCCCGGCCAAGTATGGGAGCGCCTCCACCACCACCTCCCAGCAGAGGGCATCCACCCCCCCCTCCACCTGCCCCAGCCTCTATGCCACCTCCCCCGCCACCACCACCTTCATCTGGAGGAGCCGCCCCTTCTCCGCCTCCTCCTCCACCACCTCCTCCTGGACCTCCTCCACCTACTGATGTGGACGGAGGCCACGGCGAATCGACGCCATCGCCCATGGGCGGGAAGTCCGCTTTGCTGGATCAAATCAGGGAGGGCACACAGCTAAAGAAAGTGGAACAGAACAACAGGCCCTTGTCGTCCACAGGACGTGACGCACTGCTCGACCAGATTCGACAGGGCATCCAGCTCAAAACGGTGAGTGTAAACGCTTACCCATGATGCATCGCCTGCTCACCTGTCATTTAGCTTAAAAGGGTTTTAAACAACTAGTTACCTGTGGCGATTAATGTTCAAAACTGTACACAGAATATTTACATTTAATTTGTCTCTATATAATTGTTTATATATATTTTATTGTAAGACATTGCTACTTTCATTCAGCAATGCATTTCAATTGATCAAAAGTGAGAGTAAAGACATTTTATAATTAGTGGATCACAAAACTGATATTATGGTTTTTGATTCCTTAGATCTATAAACGTCTACGTCTATACCCTTAGCCTAACTAATAAAGTTCAAACATTATTAAAGGCAAGTGAACGGTCAGTAATGTTTGGCTTTTTTAATTCACTACTTACAAGCATTGATAAATACAGTATAACAAGGTTAAAAAATAAAGTCTAACTGTTGTATATTTTGTCCAGATATGGAATAATTAGGCTTAAAATGTAAAATATCACTATAGTGTTTACTGTATAAATTTAATATAGATTAATCTTTGTTAAAGCCGTGTTTTGCTGTTTGATTACCATTAATGACAAATTTATAGCCTGCTGTCACTTTAAGACCGAATGCACTGATCCAATATAATCATACACATCCATCCAATTTATTCCTCAACTGTCATAACAGCGTGCGAGTATCACATTAATGATGAAACTTGTATAAAATAGAAAAGATTGGAAAGTTTAGTTAGTTCTGAAGAAAGATCTATTATCATTTGCTTGTAGACAGATTTGATATTTTGAATCTAATGCAATCAGACACTTTAAGTGTAACTCAAATCTCCATGTACTTTTTTTATAATATCAATCATTGTATAATCTTCTAGGGACAGCTATTTATCTGATTGCTTTATTCTTAAATGTTCAGGTATCAGATAATGACTCAGGACCACCCACCCCTGCTCAGTCAGCGGGCATTGTTGGAGCTCTGATGGAGGTGATGCAGAAGAGGAGCAAAGCCATCCACTCCTCAGGTAAGTGCCTGTTTCGCTCTCTCAAAGGTTTGTCCTAAACATGCCACTCAACGGCTGCAAATTTGTTTGGTTTTTTTCCCTTTCGGTTTGACGGTTCCAGTATGATCACTTCAGCTTACATGCTAGAAATGCTCTACCGTTGCTTTTTATGATGGCGTGTCACGTTAAAGGAGTAGTTCACTTTTAAAAAAAACTTTTGCTGATAATTTACTCGCCCCCATGTCGTCCAAAATGTCCATGTTTTTCTTTCTTCAGTCGAAAAGAAATGAAGGTTTTTGATGAAAACATTCCAGGATTTTTCTCCATATAATGGACTTCACTGGGAACCAAACGATTCAAGGTCCAAAAGACAGTTTCAGTGCAAACTGTTCAAAGGGCTTTAAACGATTCCAGACGATGAAGGGTCTTATCAAGCGAAACGATCGCTCATTTAAAAAAATAAATAAGAAATTTTAAGTTTTATAAGCTCAAACCCTCGCCTTGCTCTGTTCTGTGACGCTCGTTTGTGACTCTCCTGTTTGAACTCGTTCATCAAAATGAACGAATCTTTTTTCGAGTAATTTGGTTCATTCAACGAACAAAATGAAATAATTGACTCGGAAAAACAGGAGAGTCACGAACGTGCACTTGGTTTGGTACCCAGTAAAAAATACTGGAATGTTTTCATCAAAAACCTTAATTTCTTTTCGACTGAAGAAAGAAAGACATGGACATCTTGGATAACATGGGGGTGAGTAAATTATCAGCAAAAGTTTTATCTTAAAAGTGAACTACTCCAAAAAATGAAAATGATCCCATATTTTACTCGCCGTAAAGCCATCCTAGATAAATCTTCTTTTAGCCAAACACAATCAGAGTTATATTGAAAAATATCCTGGCTCTTCCAAGCTTTAAAATGAATACTGTGATTTTGAAGCCCAAAAAACGCATCCATACGGCTCCAGGGGGTTAAAAAATGTCTTCTGAAGCGATAATTTTTTTTGTAAGAAAAATATCCTCTAGTCATATACACCTAGGATGCTTTGAGGGTTTTTGGTTGAACTAACCCTTTATACTCCGTCGAGGCCCTTTTTCATTTAGTTCGTTGTCAGTAAGTATGGAGTTATTTATGCATTTTTTTTGGGCCCCCAGATGAAGATGAGGATGATGACGATGAGGAAGACTTTGAGGATGATGACGAATGGGATGATTAATCCCGCAACGCTAACCCCACCCAGTAGAGTAAATGTTACTAAATTCTCGCTTCCCCAAATTTTACTCTCATTCTTTTTTTCTTTTCTTTTTTTCAAAATCGCTGTATATTTTTGTTGCCTTTTTTTGTTTTTTAATAATCTGTGCAATACCTCATGTAATCTGTAAAGTTGTCATTTATCCTCTGTAAAATAATGTCCTGGAAAATAACCATGTGAAGTTTTATGCCAGGATTCATGGTTTGTTGACCTGAATGTTTTTGTTTCCCTGTGAGTGGGGAAAGGGAGATGGACGGGACGCTTGATGTCCTTATTAATTGTTGATTAATGATTTAGATAACACTATTTTCATACCCTACTTTTCTGTACCTTCGATTTTTCTTATTCAAATCCTAGTTTAGCATTCTTAGATTTGGTAAGAGGTTCTCCTATCAGAATATGTATGTCCCCTGTATTGTTTCCCTTGTAAATGTACACCAGGCTGATATATTGAGGCTATATATATTTTTGCACGAATAACAAAAGGAAATTCACTACAGGATGAGAACACATTGGCTGAACACTAAATATGATTTCTGTGGTAATCACGATCAGCGTTACACTACATTGCACATCACAAAGTAGACCGTTTGGAGTTATTGATTTCACTTTATTAACAAGAAAATAATATACAGTGAATTCAAACCGGTAAAAGTCATGGGTAAAGCTTGCTCCTGAATGTGAAAAGCCATCGATTCACAAATATAGAATTTCCAGTCATATCAAAAAGAAAAAAAAAGAAAAGGAAAAAAAAAAACACTTCACAAAGTACATTTGTTAGAAGCTTTTACAGGTCAATGCTTGACTGACAGCTACGTTTAAGGTCACGGAGAAAACAAACACTTGTGTACAATTAATGCTGGTTTAACAGTATTGTCTGTCTGAACTGAATTTTCTGTCCTTGTCTGTTAAGGATAGTGCTGAAAGATTTGTACAATTGACATCAAATCTTACAAAAGGGTTGGAATGTGGAATGAAAACACTAAATTCTATACTTAAATAAATGGTAATATTTACAAATCTGAGATATGGGGCTTTTTTTTTTTACTAGCGTTGCCATCTTATATATAATTGTGTACGTGTACATCTTTTTTCTTTGGCTTAATTATTTGATCGAATCAAACAGAATGAACCAACAGCATGACTCATCTGTTGGAATCAAATTTATGGGAATGAGCTTTCAACTAATCAAAGCTATTGAAATGTCAACTATTTTCTTTTCTTTTCTTTTTTACCATATGGTGTAAGTTATAAAGCAGCCTTCCAAATTGTACTTATTGAGCATAATATTTAGTTGGTGAAAAGAAATGTGAAAATATGCTATTATTAAATATGTATGTATAAAAAAAATAGGTCAGTTTTTAACACTGGAAAATTGTTATTTATTATATTGATTAATTTTATCAGAGCTGTTTCATACCTCAGGAACAATGATGATTGGTGACCTGCAAGAAGAAAAAAAAGAAAATGCTGGTCATTTTAATGTTGCAACTACCAAATATATTACAGAAAACAGTCCGTATCTGTCAGAAAACAAGGAATAGTTCTCGCAAAAATAAACTGTTCATTTACTCATCGTCCCATTGTTCTAAACTAAAGTCATACAGGTATGAAATGGCAAGATTTTCATTTTTGCATACAATATCCTTAATTTTCTTTAATTATTAGCATCAAATAGCATGTTTTCAAACAGATTGGCATGTGCATTACAATGGAAAAATGTCCATCTATTAAATTTGAACTAGAAAGTGTTTTCCACTGCCTGGCTAATAATTTCATAGTAACTTAAATTGTCTCAGTCAGGAAAAACACTGAATGAATCATTCAGTTCTTGGTATAAAATGTAATTATTGCTTAAATTCTTGCAATCAATTTCCAAGATACCCGATCTGGCAGGGTTTTTCACCCTTAGTTCTTATTCTGTCCAGCTATATTGCAATATAATTGGGTACTGTGTTTTTAAGACTTGGCTTCTCCATGTCCTGGACAAAATAATAAACACCTTACCCTTCGTAGTGTACCAATGCTGCTGCCACGAATGGCTGCCAGTAGATCATCACGTGTCGACCCCTGGGCGCCTCCCAGATTATTTGTGTCATCTTTTCTCCTCAAAGGTAATATTTTTTCATCTTGAATGTTCTTGCCATGTTTGTCCCCTGTGAGTTTGTGTCCTTTATTTGCATTAGCCTGGTTGTTATCCATGGCTGTTTCTTCTTGTTGCTTGACCATTTCAGCAATTTTCCTAGTCGGCACATTCTTCACACTGTTTGGCTGACTGTGAGGTTGTTGTAAATGAGAAGAGACCAAGTTCTGCTTCGTTAGCGTCGTGTCCTTGTCGGTCGGAATATGGAATTGAAAAGACTGCGTGTTGTCCGTAGTCTCCCATGTGTTTGATTGTCCTGCACTTCTTTCCAAATTGCCTTGCTCTTTCCTTTGCTGTAGCCGCTTTTGCCTCTGGCTGTCCTGGTTGCGAGTTAAAATGGCAGTTGCGCTCATCCTTGGGCCAGGTAAGTCAAAGTGGTAGCCTAGTTTCAACAGGGTGGTGTTTTTCCTCAGCAATCTCACCATCTCCATCTCCACTTGGCCTCCACAGATATGCCGCTGGTTGTGGAATCGGAGCTCCACCAGTGTGGTGTTGTACTGAAGCGACCCAATCAAAGCCAGAATACCTTTGCCTGAAATGAAGTTAGACTCAACATTAAGGTTAGTGATGCTGCAGTTCTTCTTCAGCATTTTGGCCAAGGCCAAAGCTACTTGGTCATCCCCGTGGGTGTTGGCAATGCTGAAAACCTCAACGTGAGTGTTTGAGATTAAGGCATTAGCAAAACTCACTAAAACCCCCTGGGATATGTTCTCGATGTTGTTTAGGTTGACTTCACTCAAGGAGGTGTCATTACTCAAGATGTTCTCCAAGGTCTTATCAATATCAGTGGGGTTGCTACTTGGTCTATCTGGAGAAATGTGATGGTGGAGGGCAACTTCATTGATGCCATTAGGTTTTCGAACACGAATGCAATCCAAGTCCACAAAGTTGCAATTGCTTGACCTAACTTTTTTCTCCCCATCACCCCCCTTTCTAAACCCCTCATTTTGTTGCTCTTCATTATCCTCAGGCTCTTCACTGCCACATTCCTGTTCGCTCTTATCTGTCTGGCACTCATCCATGCTGTCCTGTGTCACCATAGAAAGGAAAACAAGGTTGAGCAATGGCATACCTCAAGCAATGAATCTTAATTAAGAAAGATTATCAACAGCTGAGACAACTGCACAAGCAATAGCTATGTTTTATGGAGGCAATGTTGCTCTTACCCAGTTCATGATGCTCTCATTAAAGAAATTTCTATATTTCAAATTATGAACTGCTCTTTGAGTTCCACTATTCTTGCAGTAAGCTAATCCTAATTATCCCACAAATCCCTCAGGAGCTAAGTTTGACAGTCCTGACTTAACTTTAACACTAATACAGTGATGTCCTGTTGAGGTTTTTTCCCCAACCTTTATTAAATAAATCAGGAGTACCCTTCGGGAGCAGAATTGAGGACACGCCTGGCCTCAGTGGACAACTCAGATACTTAGACTTAATTCATTAAGTCTTTAAAAAAAAAAAACTCATTCTTTATCCTTTTATGAAGCTGTAGATTTTCTCATCTCCCTGCTTGTGGAGACCTCCCATAGAAATGGGACTTCTTGAGTTCCCATCAAGTCTATTTTGACTAACATCATTTTATGTTGTTTTGTGGATACAGATGCTCTCTCAGAACATCTCAAATAGTACCATTAGGGGTGTGCAACTTGTCACTTGGTCAGCACTCTACAAACATTACTGGTTAACTGGTACCTCAAAGTTTAAACATTATTCAATTGCTGAATTCAGACTCTACCTCTAGCAATCTGTGAGTCTCGTCCTCCCAGTACTTCAGCAGAGCCTCTCGGCAAAAAGCGCCCGTTGGCCTCTTGGCCGTCTGGTCCTCTTGCCTTAGCCCAGTGGGTATGTTCTCATCCGGTTCCATTTCAGCCATAGCCTTCTCCAGCTCCTGGAGCTCCTCGCTGGTCAGGGAGGCCAGAAGTTCATCTTCATCGATGTCCTCATACTTTCCAAGCTCTTTTCGGTACCCAAAGTTGCTCATACTTGTAACACTATGTCTCCTTTGTGTGCATGAACTCTTACTCCGACTTGTATCTGGGATTAGTGTGAGTTTGTGTGTGGGTGCACTAGATGCACTGTTTGTCTAATCTGGGAAGCTGGTGGAGGAACTTAAGGGGAGGAGGGTGCAGCACAGAGTATCTGCATATGATGTTGCTTATCCATGGGGACACCAAGATTAGCTTACAAGAAGAATGTGAGTTCATTTTGTAGTGGCGAGACATGTAAGGCCAAAAACAACATAGGAGCTGCCCCTTTAAGGAGCCCACTGAAAGTAATCTAATTTGTGTTAAATATCCATTAATGCCAATGGTTTTGAAGTTAAATGCTAGATAAGCTCATACAAGTGTGGTGTCCAAATGCTTTTCTATATTATATATGCGTTTAATTTTTGTTTTGGCTAAAATCACATTTGAATTGACATTTTTCATTTTGTTCTAGCCTGGGGCATCTTCATATGTACAAATAAAATGGAAAAATATTAGATTTTTACAGTTTTGTTTTTCTTATGTCAGTCCATCTTGTCTTTCACCCCAATTGCACACTCGATTTAACCAATAATCATACATTATTTTTTGAATTGTGAATATATTGCTGTACATAGTCTGTACAATGCTGACTTTTATTTTTAACAGTGTAATTTAAAGCTAAGTCCAAAGTCACATGTAATAATACTAATAAAACTGATTCCATGTAATAATAATAACAATATTAAGTTTTATTAAATCTGTTGATGTTATGATGAACATGCCAAAGAGGGCTGTCTCATGCAGATGGGTCATTTTAGGAGATTGTCCACATTAGATCAGTATCTGATGCTGTGAAGGTCCAACCCGATCTCACGAGAGACCTCACTCACACCATTTTTGCTCAATCATACATATTTTATGAATTGGCCAATGAATGAATGCCCCTGACCCCGCCCCTAAACCTACCCATCACGTGGGTTTGGACAAATCGTACGAGTGACGAATCAGCCATTTTTTTAATCACTCGTACGAATTGGTCGTGAGATAGCGTAGGAACGTCTGGTCTACCTATTTGTGCAGGAAGTATTTTTCCCAGATTCTCCTCTGAAAATTACCTGATTTCATGAAAGTTGTCATTATGCAATATTGAGACTTTTTGATAAATATTCATGGCATATTAAACTAGACAGTTCATGACCTCCGGAACCAAAGAGCCAACATACATTTGCACTGTCATGATTGATTTGGTTGCACTTTTCAAAAGTTGTCACAACCATCTTTATTAGATGAAATTATCAGATGTACTTGAACAGGCACAGATAAGTAAGCCGTAAACTACAAATATGTCTAATGTTACTGATAGTTTATCGCAAGTTTGGGTGATTGTGATTATACATAAGTCAAAGGTTGCACTTTGACAGGTTGCCGAACATTGTTGATGTTAAAAGGGCATACATCTATAAATAGACATGACCTGCTTTAGTTACTTCAATTGTGATCATGCAGGTTATTCTACAGTAGAACCACAGTTTAGCAGTGCAGATGCATGTAATCACTTGTATGTACACTTGTATGTGGCACCAAGTAGACAGCAGCCTGATTTCATTGAACAGGCATCAGCCCTTTTGTTTTTATCTGATATAAACATGTTTTTGTCAACAGTTAGAACATTATTTTGTTGCACAAACAGCACCAAGACATTCCTTTGGAGGCAAAGTCATTTTGAAGTGATGCAAAATTCACATTGTAGTGTTAAAAACACTTAACACTCATACTTAAGTGTGTTTGATCTCATGATGGACAACTAGCGAAACATCGGGTCATGTCAACCTTCAAATTCAAAGTGCTTCCTCCTTAACATTTACCTTGAGAAGAGACCGTCACATGATTCTTCCATACAAATCATATTCTTTGTACATCAAGTAGCTTTTCAGTCCTGATGGAAAAGGACCTGAGTTTATGAACTTTGGGTCGCCCAGCCTTCGTGGGGTCATCTCTCTCCTGATGACTAGTCTGCAGAGGTGTTGCAGTGAACGAGGACTCCCTGAGAAAACATTGTTTTAATTACTGTAAGTTTGAATTTTTTTTTATCTAATGCTATACATTCATATTTTTGTAAGTGTAGTTTAAGTGTCCATGCTTGAACTATGTATACTGCTCACCCAAAATTTCTGTAATTTGAGCCCACTCTTTATGTTTCTTTAGAGCCATTTTCAGCTTGGTGCAAATGGGAACGTGATTGACATAGTCGAGGAGAACCCGCACAGCTTTTGCAGAGAACTGTACTAGCCAAGAGACGCTGATGAAATCACAAAACTACATGCGACAGAAGATAGAGACAGAAGTAAAGATACATAGGCCACATTTACATATGAAAACAAATTTCCATCAGAGGTAAGTTAGTTTAAAACACATCAGCTCTGTTCCAAAACCTAGTGAATTACTTGGTTACTCTACTGCTTGTTGTTAATTAATCTTTAGTCGTATAAAAATACAAATATTGTTATAAAATATTTGGAATACTTTTTAGAAATTAGCTTGTAAAAGTGTGCAGGATATTTAACTAACAATTGATTTCAATAGTTTGTTATTAACATGTTGCTAAGCTAATGTCACAATCTTAAGTAGCATCCCAGACAGCAAACTGACATTGAATCAACTTGGAAACGACGTCTCTCATGACATTGAAACAACGTTGATTTTGCTCATCGAATTAATGTTGAACCAACGTCAGACGCGGCATTCTTCAAAGCTAAATGAAAATCGAAAATTGGTTTGCTTTCATAACGTTGAAACAACGCGTTGATTTCAAGTTGATTTTCCGTTAGTTTTGAAAGAATGACGCGTCTGACGTTGGTTCAACGTTAATTCGATGAGCAAAACAATGTCAGATCAACGTTGTTTCGATGTCATATTTCCACGTTGATTCAATGTCAGTTTGCTATCTGGGATATATATCGTGTGAAATATTTTAATTCAATTTTTAAGTATTCGATGATTATACACTTACAAAAAACACTTTGTCCAATGTCTTGGGTTGATTTGGACTTTTACTTTTGGAACAAACGTTTGGAGTGCGCATTAATTGGCAACTTGCTAAGTTTTGGATCAGAGACATTAGTGGTGAACTTACTGGAATCTTCTCACTGGTGTGTTCTGAGGAGTGACCCCAAGTTGTATCGTGAGGACAACAGAAGCATTTCTCTGCATCATAACCACCATTTAACAGCATTCGCATCATCATCTCATCCCTCAAGCAGTATTGTAAGGCAGTGGGAAACACTGTGTCATTGATCTCTGTGAAGTAACAGTTCACATCTGCTTGGCTATCTAGGAGAATCCTGACAATCTCGTATCTCCCAGCTCTTACAGCCACTAGGAGGCAGCGCAGAGGATCCAGTTCTGTTTTGGCTCCAGCATTTAACAGCAACTGGGTGCCGGTCACATCTCCATTGGAGACCGCAAAGTACAAGGCGGTCTTTCGCATGTCCCCATAATTATCAGAAATATGCGTGTCCAAAAGAGCATTGACGTCAAAACCTCTGTCCAACAGGAGCTCCAAACATCGGACATAGCCTCCATCTGCAGCTGCATGAATTGGGCTCTGGCCTGAGAGATGGAGTGCTCTCTTTGTGGTTACTGGGATTAACATTCTCAGGGCACTGAAAAGAGATTGTACAAATTTATGTAAAAAAAAATATATATATCTGAAGAAAATTAGAATGGTGGGACAGTTACTCATTGACATTTAATACATAGTGTTAGCGCAGCAGTTCTCGATTTTGGCCCTTGAGATCCAATTTCTTGCAGAGCTAAGCTCAAGCCTAATCAAACCCAACTAAACAAGCTAATCAAGGCCTAAAGGATTACTAGAAGTTGGAGCTAAACTCAACAGGAAAGTGGACTTCGAGGGCCAGAGTTTAGAACCACTGGGTTAGAGGTCAAAAGCTCTAGTGGTAAACAGTAGTATATACACTCACCTAAAGGATTATTAGGAACAGCATACTAATACTGTGTTTGACCCCCTTTCGCCTTCAGAACTGCCTTAATTCTATGTGGCATTGATTCAACAAGGTGCTGAAAGCATTCTTTAGAAATGTTGTCCCATATTGATAGGATAGCATCTTGCAGTTGATGGAGATTTGTGGGATGCACATCCAGGGCACGAAACTCCCGTTCCACCACATCCCAAAGATGCTCTATTGGGTTGAGATCTGGTGACTGTGGGGGCCATTTTAGTACAGTGAACTCATTGTCATGTTCAAGAAACCAATTTGAAATGATTCAAGCTTTGTGACATGGTGCATTATCCTGCTGGAAGTAGCCATCAGAGGATGGGTACATGGTGGCCATAAAGGGATGGACATGGTCAGAAACAATGCTCAGGTAGGCCGTGGCGTTAAAACGAAGCCCAATTGGCATTAAGGGGCCTAAAGTGTGCCAAGAAAACATTCCCCACACCATTACACCACCACCAGCAGCCTGCACAGTGGTAACAAGGCATGATGAAATTGTTGCCTCTTTTTCCTATTTGTAGTGGAGATGAGTGGTACCCGGTGGGGTCCTCTGCTGTTGTAGCCCGTCCGCCTCAAGGTTGTGCGTGTTGTGGCTTCACAAATGCTTTGCTGCATACCTCGGTTGTAACAAGTGGTTATTTCAGTCAAAGTTGCTCTTCTATCAGCTTGAATCAGTCAGTCCATTCTTCTCTGACCTCTAGCATCAACAAGGCATTTTCGCCCACAGGACTGCCGCATACTGGATGTTTTTCCCTTTTCACACCATTGTTTGTAAACCCTAGAAATGGTTTTGTGTGAAAATCCCAATAACTGAGCAGATTGTGAAATACTCAGACCGGCCCGTCTGGCACCAACAACCATGCCACGCCCAAAATTGCTTAAATCACCTTTCTTTCCCATTCTGACATTCAGTTTGGAGTTCAGGAGATTGTCTTGACCAGGACCACACCCCTTAATACATTGAAGCAACTGCCATGTGATTGGTTGATTAGATAATTGCATTAATGAGAAATTGAACAGGTGTTCCTAATAGTCCTTTAGGTGAGTGTTGAGTGAAATGTATTGAATTCCGATTACATTTGGTCGGCTTCCAGTTCCAAAGTTCCATATACCTTTACTTCGATATCAGGGGTGACATAACTAACGCAACATAACTTACAGGTAATGCCCTTTGTATGCTGCACAGTGGATGGGAAGCTGCAAGGAAAGACTAGCGACATTAGGATCAGCCCCATGTTGAAGTAAAAGCTCAATGCAGTCAGGATTCCCAGAACCAGCCGCGTCAAATAACACACTGTCTCCATTTGGTGCCTGAGCATTAACATCGCCACCTGTTGTTGCGGAGGATATCATTCTGTTAGTTTAATTGTTTAAAAATGTTACTGCATTCTTCTTTTGTGAATATCTAATAACATCCTCAGTTTTTTCTTAGAAATACCAGTATTACCGTAGTGAATGAGGATGTCCAGCGCTTCGGCTTGTGCGTACTCTGCGGCAATTCCCATGGGCGTCACTCCATTCTCGTCTGTCTCCGAAACGTTTCCTCCATGTTGCAGCAGGAGCGTAAGTATGTCGGTACAGCCCACCTTGGCTGCCTCATGAATGGCCGTCCACTTTTTAGGGCAGGCTTGGTTCACCGATGCTCCACGTGATAAAAGTGTAAAGGCGATTTCAAATGAGTCTGTTCTTACAGCTCCAAAACAAAACAGGAACTTATTACAAATGCACTAAAGACACTATAGAAATTGCAATTAAGGACCTACCCAATAATAAAGGAGATTCATTTTTGCTGTTGATCCTATTAGGTGAAGCTCCATGCTCAAGCAGTGTCCTAACAATCTCCACCAGCCCAGATTGAGTCGCCAAAATCAGTGGTGTCTCTCCATCTGCGGTTTCCTCCTCCAAACTCAACCTGTAAGAAGCTTTTCAACCAAACCACTGAGTATATGAATAAATCTGACTTAACTTGAATTTGAAACAGTCTTTTTTGTTAACTCAGTAACGTCACAGTCATTTGTTCAAAAAATATGATTCATTCAGGAACGAAACAATTGACTCATGAGTGAGTCATTGAATAATTTACTCAACCAATTCAGGCTACGTCAAAACTAACGCATCTTTTACCTCTAGGTTTTGCCTTCCATCCACAATGAGCCAGCATTTTTGGCCTGCTAAAACTGAGATCCTCATTGTAGATGCTCTCTGACATCTATATATTTGAAAAAGCTGTTTTTGGCCATATTTACATTGCATGGTTCAAGTGAACCAATTCCGATTCTAATCTGGCATAGATCGGAACATCTGTGAACATGTAAGTAGTAAAAAAAAACAAAAAAAAAACAGATGGATTCCAATACTCTCAGATCTGATATGAAACGGATATGAATCAGATACGTTAAAGCTACACTGTGTGAATATTAGTTTCTGGTCCTCTCAATTCCGATTTCGTTTTAACTCCTACGGTGGCCAATGTAGTCCAAAATTAACATGGCTTCCAGTTCGACCTTGTCCGTGAGTGTTAACTCAAACGTAAACGCGAAAGGCAAAGCTTGAATTAACGGGTATGTCCCTCTTTGGCTAATGTACTTTCAAGATGGAGGGGCAACATGGCAACCGACATTAAAACCCCTTACCCGTATGTATTTTCAATGGCATATTATACACTCACGACAATACTTTATTACTTGAACAAAGTAAATATACATTAATGAGCACATATATTTTTGAAAGAACTAAGTGTTTTTAGCTAAGAATAAACTTAAAGAGTTACAGAGTGTAGCTTTAAATCTGTGGCTTTGTTTGCAAATATTTTCACTGGCGAAGCAAAAATGGTCCAAGTAACTTGCGATATTGTGTCTAAAATGTAGTTTTTTTTTTTGTTCTTGTTTATTGAAATGTATAAAAGTTGAAAACTACAACAGTGGACTTTCTACTCTAGCTCACCATAAAGTACCATCTCCAGCACCTGCACAGACTGCTGGACAGCAGCCCTATGAATTGGGTACCACCCCTTGGTATCCATCTCAGTGAATGCAGCAGGATAATCGGACAGCTCCTGCAGAGCAAAGAGATCTCCTGTGGGGCCAGATGAAATGACCTTGCACTTAGCAACGTAGCTAATTATAATTCACCCAAATAAAATCTATTTTTCAATGTGTATTTTCCATTCAACCTAATTGAATTACAGCAAGCATAAATTCTGGAGGGAAATTTCACCTCGGAATATTGCATCCAAGATCTTTTGATGTTCCACACTAGATTTATGTGCAGGATAGAAAAAGTTGTTGGTAATAACATTTGTCTAAGATTTTTGCTTTTATTTCAAGATTCCAAAAGGCAACTTCTTATGTGAACATCACACCTTCCAAGGGAGGCGATGTCTTTCCACGATTCCTGAATGCTCAGTTGGATTGCAGCATCAAGAAGCTCATCTTCCTCATCTGATCCATCCATTGTCCTGGAGGTAAATAAAAGCTTTTATGTGAACACGTGCAGAATTATAGACTGTTCTATTGTTCTGGTCATGTGTTAAGTCATCTTTGATGTCAAGTATATTGTTCTAATTCTCAGAATGCTTTCATATGACACTTTTAGCCATGTAGAAAGGTTGAAGTGTCAGTTTCCAGAAAGACGCTTCTGCTGTAGTTAAAAGGAATTCGATTCGTCCGCCTTTTTCAAGGGAGTTGTTTTCACACAAACATTTACATTTGTTCTTCTGACAGGCGGACCTCAACATTTATACACAGCTAGAAACGAACTTTGCGCTTGTTTCAAAGAAATGCCGAACTAGGGCATGCACAACCGACACTTCGTCCACCACTTCCAATGAATCATTCACGCTTCACCGAACACTAAACAAAGGCTCTAATCTCACCTTATGAAATACAGTTCCTGTGAAATCACGCGTCTCGCACTGCTGTGCCAGTACTTCAGCTGCACCCAATCTGAACTTGAGAGCCCCCCTTTCCAGGCCCAAAACAGCAACGGACATGCATCTAAATTTGGCGTTCACCTGCTCTTGTCTTTGCCATGCACACAGTGAAAGTCAAATGACAAATAACCACATGGTCACTTGATTTTTTTTCATATATGTGCATTAAAATATTTTTTAAAACAGGTGCAAATAAGAACTGTAATTTGATGTTATGGCTGAAATGAATAATTTACGAATTACCTTTTTTTATTTTAATAATACAGAGTGCAGCTACTGATATATTGTATACAGTGCAGGCATAACTTTGCAGCTGGGGAAATCCCAGAGTCACTGCATTGTGAACCACCATGTGTTTAATGAATAACTACAGGAATCTTGGAAAGTCTTGTACAGTGGCTCGAAGAAACCTTGAAAAAAAAATGCTTCAAATTATCTTAATGTTTAATCTTATACAGGCCTTGGGCAATGTGTTAGTTTTCGATGTACATGCTCAAAAGGAATGAATAAAGGACTTTGAGGTTGTATTATGAAAGAATAACTACGAATGTGAACATAAATATAAATGAGAGTTTACAAATTAACAGCATAAAGGTGTTTATAAACGCATAGCCTCATGAAATTACAAGCTTGGTGATTATGACTGTATGGTCTCTGAAAAATGGAGGGTTTAAAGAAAAATTTGAGGATAAAAATGGAAAGAGTGGGATGGTGGATAATGAGAATGGATGGAGAACAAAAATAGACTTTTCTTCTGCCTCAAAGGCCTCTGAGATTAGCTGTCCAAAAAAACAAAGAATAAATGACAGGCAACAGGCTTGATGATAACACACTGACACTGACGTATGAGTGAAAATACATTTTATTTAACATCAGAGACAGTTGCGAGATCAATCACAAGATATGTAGCATGAATACAATTAACATTATAAAAACTATTTGTGTTTTAAAGCCTCATCCAAAAATGACTCGATATGGAAAAATGGTTACTCGACTTGATATTCAACTAAATTATCAGTTAATTTATATAACTCAGTCAGTTCATATTTCTTGTAAAGCAGATAATTTCTAATCGGAGGTGGAAAGGAATCCATTATAATGGTATTGCGGAGTCTTTTAACGGTCAATGTTTTTCTGATTTCCAGACGACAGAGGTGCTTCAGGGATCGTGGGTTGTCTGAAACAAATTCAAAAGCTATTAGTCTGCATTCCCCGAGACTGGAGAACCATTGATCTGTTTCTAGAAAAGTTATAAACCAGGTACTATCGTCTAACATGCATTTATTCATTTTGGGACTATGAGCTGTAAGTTTAAGTTACTTCACATGACCCACAATGCGACTCCCATATGTCAAGAAAGACCGGCTAAACTAATAAATGATTAAATGCGAACCCAGTGAACTCACTCAAGATGGTCCATATCTCCGCCCACTCCTTCTGTTTCTCCAGGATACACCTAAGATGTGAACAGATGTGGACGTGGTCGACGTAGTCCATCAGGATCAGTACCACTCGTCCAGACAAATCAACCAGGCAGCACAAACTTATGAAGTCACAGAACTGTGATGTAAAGGCAACATAAACAAGTGAAGTTTTGTCTCCCATGAAGCACTGTAAATGTAATATTAACAATTTAGTATTATAAACAAAATAGTACCAATTTACAATAAGGTTCACTTAGCGAATTGGGCATCATAAACTAAGACTGAACAATTTTACAGCATTTATTATTCTAGGATAATGTGTATTTTTAAATATATACCATTGTTGATTTGTTAATTCATGTTTATTAGTTATGCATTAACTAATTATAATTTATACTACTTGTATATGTTGAAATTCCATAAAACTAATGTCAACTAATGCTAACTAATGTCAACAAATCAAACCTTTTTGTTAAGTATTAAAAAATAGTAAAAAAAAAAAAAAAAAAAGTAAAAAAAAATCAATTAATTCATGTTCCAAAACCTAATGGTCTGCAGCCACGAGAAAAAGTAACAGTAAAGTAATGTAATGGATTACTTTCCATAAAAAGTAACCATGTAGCATAATTAGTTACTTTAAGGCCCCAATATATTTCAAGTGAAATCAAGAACGAACTAGTGAAGCATCAAGTAACTCGCGGTTAGATACCAACTGAAAGTTGTTCATTTTCAATGAGAGGTGGTGTTTGAGGCAACTTGAGTGATAGCGACACTATGACTGCTAATAGGAGAAAAGAGCTTATTTTGATGTTAGCATGTTGCTAAGATAATACCGTAATGAAAATAAGCACTAATGTAGCATTTAAGATTTCCTTCTTGATGCTTTCTTAGGATGTGGGCAAATCAAAGTATCTTAGAAGGTGTCATAATTATGCTGCTATTTGGAATAAGTTGGAAGCGTCTGTGTATTCTTTAGAACTGAACGTTTTGCCAAAATTTTGTTATCGTAAGATTTTTACTCTATAGTCAGACCCAAAACTCACAGATATTTTGTCTTCTCCATCACATATGACACAACATGCTTTATGTGTGTCCTTCCAAGGAAACTTCATTTTGAAATGGTAATCATGGTGACAATGGAAACATTTGTCTACATTATATCCATTATTTAGAAGTAATCGCATCATCTTCTCATCCTTCAGGCAGTACTGTAGAGATGTGGGAAATACTGTGTCACTGATCGCTGTGAAGTAACAGTTGACATCCGCCTGCTTAGCGAGGAGCATTGTGACGATCTCATACATCCCAGCTCTCACCGCCACTAGGAGGCAGTGCAGGGGATCCAGGTCAGGTTTGGCTCCTTCATTCAATAGCATCTCGATGCAAGTCAAATCTCCATTTGAGACGGCAAAGTAAAGGGCGGTCCTACGCATGTCGTTGTAATTGTCGGAGATGGTTCGGTCGAGTAGAGCGTTCACGTCGAAACCTCTGTTGATCAGGAGCTGTAGGCACTTCACATGACCTCCATCTGCAGCTGAGTGTAGTGGACTCTGGCCAGATTCAATGATAGCTTTCTTGCTTGTCACTGATAGCAGTATTTTTAACACACTGTAAATAGAAATGGTATGATGCAGGTAAGCAAGTTCACATCTGTAAAGTTGTTTTGATCACTTTTACTTTGACTGTTAAAGGAATAGTTCACTTTAAAAAAAAACTCACCCCCATGTCATCCAAGATGTCCATGTCTTTCTTTCTTCAGTCGAAAAAAAAAGGTTTTTGAGGAAAACATTCCAGGATTTTTCTCCATATAATGGACTTAACTGGGCACCAAACAGTTCAAGGTCCAAAAGGCAGTTTCAGTGCAAACTGTTCAAAGGGCTTTAAACGATTCAAGACGATCAATAAGGGTCTAATCAAGCGAAACGATCACTCATTTAAAAAATAAATAACAACGTTTAAGCTTTATAAGCTAAAATGCTCGCCTTGCTCTGTTCTGTGATGCGCGTTCATGACTCTCCTGTTCGTTCTCGTTCATCAAAATTAACGAGTCTTTTTCCGAAGAAATTCGTTCATTTCGTTCATTGAATGACTCGAAAAAAGAGTTTGAACAGGAGAGTCATGAATGCACATCACAGAACAGAGCAAGGCGAGCAACTTAAACTTTGTTATTTATTTTTTAAATGACCGATCGTTTTGCTTAATCTTCTTACTTAATCTTCTTAATCTTTCGATAAGACCCTTATTCATCGTCTGGAATCTTTTAAGGCCCTTTCAACAGTTTGCAGTTTGCACTGAAACTGTTTTTTGGATCTTGAACTGTTTGGTTACAGTAAAGTCCATTATATGGAGAAAAATGCTGGAATCTTTTCATCAAAAACCTTAATTTCTTTTTGATTGAAGAAAGAAAGACATAGACATCTTGGATGACATGGGGTGAGTAAATTATCAGCAAACGTTTTTTTAAAGTGAACTACTCCTTTAATGGGGGTTTCTCCAATGTCAGGATTTTTTTTTTCATATCCCTAGGGTTGATTCTATTTAAAACAAAACATTAGTTTTATGTTGTCTTTAAATGAAGCCACCCCACCCCCCATGCAATTCAATCTTAAACTTTGAAAATCCATCATTAAAATTGATTATGATAAATCTATATAAATATTTCCAAAGACACAAATGTACTTCTTTTTTTTCTTCTTTTCTTTTTTTTAACAAATTACAGCATTCTTTTTCCTACGGAACCCCTAAAGTGACAGTGATGATACAAAGTAAAAATTCTATTTCAATTCTCTCGCAAAAGTATTGCATTTCCCCGTAAAACTCTTGCGTTCCCAGAGAAACTGTGATCGCTCAAAAACTTTATGGAAATAAAATGAAGTGGGTGGAAAAACAATATTTCAGTTAAAATATAAGTTTACCTCCCAGTTTCCCAGTTTTTCTTGCTCATTTACCAAAGCTGGAAGTGAAATGTGGGAAATGATGAGTAGAAGAAAAATAAAAAGAGAAATAAGGCGAAAAACAAGGTAAATATCACAAAGGAATAGTTTTGTGCGTTATTTCCATTCAAATTGTAATTTTGTACCTTTTCATAGAAAGTGTGAAAATATTATATAATTGTGTGTATTTATAATACATAAAATGCTAGCTGTAAAATTAGCCTAAAGACAAATATATCCAAACATTTTTTTTTTAAATGTGCTAATTAAACAGTACATAATCTGAGATCAGGTGGAAACGACACTGTGAGAATTTTCATTTATTAATAAATATGAATAAAATTTAAAAAAAAAAACTTCTCAAGTGATGTTAAATAAACTAGTGTTACAAAGCTGAGTGAAAAAAGTGCCAATAGTTGAAGAAGGACCCAACTACGTTAATGCATTTTAGTGTTTAACTAATTCAAATTATTGTAGACTTACAGGTAGTGGCCCTCGAAGGCCGCACGGTGTATAGGAAGATGCCTGGTAAAACTGACCCGGTTCGGTGACGCTCCATTTTCAAGCAGAAGGTTCACACAGTAAGGGTTTCCAGAACCAACTGCATCCATCAACACACTTTCACCCTTAAAAGACTGTGCATTCACGTCAGCTCCTTGTCAACATGGTTGGATTAAAATTGATTAACAAATACCATGGTTAATCTTGGTCTCATTTGTGAGATGAAAGGTCCTCACCTAATTCAATGAGCACTTGAAGGACTTCTAGATTGGCGCACTCTGCTGCTACACCCAATGGAGTCACTCCATTAATATCCCTAACTGACACGTGGCCACCTCGTCTCAGCAGCAACATTAAGATGTCAGTGCAGCCCACTCGTGCTGCCTCATGGATTGCCGTCCACCCCTTCGAACAAACCTGATCCACTACAGCTCCATGTGTGATGAGAGCACACACCATTTGATAAGATCGTACTCGTACCGCTAGGACAAAATAAAGAAGATTATTATAGTTGTTGTGGAAAGTACAAGCAGATACCATCAACAGGGCAACTAAATCAACAGTGAAGTTGTGCTTCACCCTGCAGAAGAGGAGACTCCTTTTTGCTGTTGAGATGATGTGGTAGTGCCCCATGTTCAAGAAGGATCCTGACGTTCTCCTCCAGTCCAGATTGAACGGCTAAATTCAAGGCGGTCTCTCCATTCCAACATTTTTCCTCTATCTCAAGCTGGCTGGAGACTGTGGATTGAATAATCATCAAAACCGAATGTAGAGTACCGATTGGACATTTTCACACAGCAACCAAATATGCTTGTCAGTTTTGTATTTGAGCCCTTAAAGGGATACTCCACTTTTTTGGAAATAGGCTCATTTTACCACTCCCCCACAGTTAAACAGTTGAGTTTTACCGTTTTCAAATTCATTCAGCTGATTTTCTGATATTTAGAAGAATATCAGTTACCAGATAGTTTCTGGTCCCATTGACTTCCATAGTAGGACAAAAAAATACTTTGGAAGTCAATGAGACCAGATACCAGAGGTGGGGACAAGTCACACATGGTCAAGTCCAAGCAAGTCTCAAGTCTTAACCATCAAGTCTCGAGTCAAGTCTCAAGTCGCAGTTCAGATAAATCAAGCAAGTCAAGTCAAGTCAAGGGTTCACCCTAAGCAAGTCAAGTCAAGTCCTGATAAGTTTCAAGTAAAGTCAAGTCACACTACTAAAATAAATAGAGGTAAATTTTTTCGATACATATTTATTTTTGCACAGAAAAGATTAACTTTTATACATATATTATGTATCTTACATTTGCTATATTAATCTTATGCATATCTGTGCTACATTAATATCTGAAAATAAAATAAAATTGTGTTGTTTACACAAAACGTTCAGAGTCTAAGATGTATCGATTCTAAGATGTATAATCCAATCTGTCTAATTCAATTTAATTGAAACGGTCTAAAATGTATGAAATCTAAAATGTAATATCTTATATCTTATATAAATGTAAAATATAAAATGTATGAAATGTATGAGAATATAAAATGCAATTTTTTTTTTAATTCAGTAGTTTTTCTTATCATAGCCAACAAATGTCTTCGGAAACTCCTTTTCCTCGATTTACTGAAACCTATATGTAAAACGCATTTGCAGCTGCACAGCCGTGTATATATCTATGCTGCATACAGACATCCCAACCTACAAGAATTCATTTCAGGGAGGTATATCTCAATGAATGTAATGTTAGGGGGGGTTAATATATGTTATATTAACATATTTAAAATATGTTTAAAATAAATATAAAATAAAAATGGTAATATGTTATATTAACATATTTTATATTTAATAAATATTACATATTAAATAATATTATGTATATTATATATTAAATTTACATAAATATTAACAAATGATTGTTTTAATTATGGAATTCTCCATAATTAACTCCTAAACTTCAGTAGAGAACAATTCTTTGTAAGGAAGGAGGGGTTTCTTTATTGTACATTTATTTGCATGTAGTATGTAGCATATGGTTTGCGTTGCTTTAAATTGGTCAGTACAGCGCTGACTATTGAGTGTCGCTAGGAAACACGTCCGCGCTGCGCTGACGAATCGGCTGCGCGGCTCGGATCATTGAACCGTGCAGATGACATGTCTGCGCGGCACGAGCTCTGTAAAGCCCCGCTGTCTCGTCCCACTTTTGGTTTGTTTGGCTTCCCATATCTCTGCCGTGCACACGCCGCACGCTATGTATGTTATACGCGCAGTATCTCGCTCTAGATTCCGGGAGATTTTAACTCATTTGCGGGCATCAGGGAGACGCTATCAATATGCGTGAGACTCCCGGAACTTCCGTTTGGCGCGGTTTGAATTGAGCAGCGTAAAGGCACAGATGCCGATATATTGATGCTGACGTCATAATATATATTTTAATTAACTGTATTGCTGTTTGTTTATTATATGTTCAAGTCATTGTCGAGTCTTCCACTTCAAGTCAAGTCAAGTCTCAAGTAACTTGTTCTCAAGTCAAAGTCAAGTCAAGTCATTTTTGTACTTTAATCAAGCAAGTCACAAGTCCTGAAAATTGTGACTCGAGTCAGACTCGAGTCAAGTCATGTGACTCGAGTCCCCCACCTCTGCCAGATACTGTCTGATTACTGATATTCTTCTAAATATCAGAAAATCGGCTGAATGGATTCGAAAACAGCAAAACTAAACTGTTTAACTCTGGGGGAGTGGTAAAATGAGCCTATTTCCAAAAAAAGTGGAGTATCCCTTTAAAGGAATAGTTCACCCAAAAATGAAAATTAGCCAATAGTTTACTCATCCTCAAACCATCCTAGTGTATATGACATTCTTATTTGAGCCAAACACAAAGTTGTATTAAAAATAAATCCTGAGCATTATAATGGGAGTGAATAGTAACAGATTTTGAAGCCCAAAAAAGCGCATCCATCCATCATAAAAGTAATCCATAATGGCTCCAGGGGGTTTATACTCGCATATGCAGAGGATAGAGCAAAAGTAGAAGTCTAAAATGAGAGTTTTTAAGTGGAAATGTAACAGGAGCTTGAGTTTGTTGCCCAGACCTATTTGTTTGAACCGTGAGAGGTGTCTACTCTCGCCTAAGCTTATGCTACACCTACAGTACGTCAATATGCCGGAACTCGACTCTTACTGTACATAAACATGTGGACGGCCATTAACAGAAGCTAGTGATTACAGTTATGGATATTCTTTTAACGAAGAAGGCCTTTTTTAACCCCCTGGAACGCTATGGATTACTTTAATAATGGATGGATCTGTTTATTGGGCTTAAAAAATGGTACAATTCACTCCCATTATAAAGCTTGGAAGCTCCAGGATATGTTTTGATATTACTTCGATTGTGTTTGGCTGAAAGAAGAAAGTCAAATACACATAGGATGGCTTGAGATCATTTGAATTTTTGGTTGAACTAACCCTTTAATAAGGTTATGTTCAAACAGAGTTATTTATGGGATTGACAAAGTTCTATAACCGAATTCAGGTCTGTAAATTTACAGAACTCACAAACACATTCTTGGAAAACCGTTTCTTGTGTGAACGGAACTACTGTAGATTCAGTCACTATTCTCCACCGGAGCTACTCCCATCATTTTTGTGTTCTACGCGCAACTCTCCAAAGCTGTTGTCGGTCAATAAAGATTTGACAAATGAACTTTTGACTCGATTGGACTTTTCACTTTTCTGGACATCACCATCTTTGATATTACTTTGCTCATTTTCGCCATGGTAAGAGAATACAGGCTTGACTCCCGTTGCACGTTCAAACAGATAGCATTCGAGACGCCACTGTAAGTTGCTGTCTGAACGGGATATTTCGAGACTCACACCTGTAAGTAAATGCGGCTGTCAATCCCAAAAACTGAAAGTGTGGACATAGCCTGTATGTTAGACCCAGTCTCGTTTTCCAGCAGCTTTTCTATGTCAGAATTGACCATCCAGGTCCAGGACTCACCCAGAACCGCCTCTAGTACTTTCCCTGATGGTTGCATGGTGGCTCTGTGGAGTGGAAGAAGTCCACTACTGTCCACTTCCCTAAAGGCTGAAGGAAATCGTCTGAGCTCATGGATGACTGCAGTATCACCTTATTGTCAGGATACATGAAGAGATTTTAGACATATCGGCGAAACTCTCTTGAGAACTTCTAGGCACCCTTTCAAAAAGGGCAGTTCTATGAGGAACTTATAAGAACTTGCAAATTCTCTGATAACTCAACAACATCTTATGGGAGAGACTTAAATACACAATAGGACAGGGGTGAGCATTCCTGCTCCTGGAGGACTGCTGTCCTACTGAGTTTTGCTCCAGGCCTGAACCAAGGTCATCCAGGGCTGCATCCGAATGCTTAGGCAACTGACTTTTTGCCTCTCTGTTCTTGGTCTAATAAACTACAACAACAAAAAAGAGAGCTTTGGTGATAACTTAGAATTTTCTAGACAGGAACATTGGGACAAGCTGGAGAACTCCGCCCAGGGGTGTGTTTCCCAAAAGCATCATTAGTCAACTATGGTTGCAAGTTCCATTTAACTCTATTGTTAATGACAGAACATGGGAGTTGGCTTTGGGAAACACACCCCAGAACCAGGAAATGATACCCCTGGATTAGGATATCTGCACCTTCAGAAGGGTCCAGAGGTCCTCAAGTGGGTTCTGCAAGTGTTGCAATCTGAGGAAACTCAAGTATCTCTTCATTTTTTTTTATGGTGATAGAACAGAAATAAAATATTTCAAGGCATTAATACATTACCTGTTTCGATTGCTGCCAGCAGTTTCAAATTCTCATCACTGGCTGAGCTTTATGAAAACAATAAGCATCTGAGAGAAAGTATTTTGCAATACTTTTTGCTATTTTAACTTTTCAGTTTCCTTCAAAGCATGTTGTACATACAATATATAGAACATACATAGCCTACCTGTATTCATCTTCATTCATCTTGTCCGACAAAATATATCTAGAAAATGTGTCCGAATCAGAGGCCATAACATTAAAGCATCAGTGACTGTTGGAGCTCATCAGAGCCGAATACAACTAAAGTAATATAATTGCAAACATGAACCTTTCATTAAACTGCAGGCTTACCTTTGTGACTTTCTTGTTCCTAGTGACATGAGCTTTTATATTCAAGCATGACCTGCTTTTATTGCCAATGAAATGCCATGCTACAAATGCCATGCATTAGGTACAGTACAGTCTGTTTCTATTGTAGTCACTCTAACACACACCTGGATAAAATGTTTTCTAGGAAGTGACACATGAGATGATTCACTTTTATTTTTTCCCCCACAATACTTTTTTAATTAAATCCCCAAATATAACATAATCCTAATCTAATCTGCAAGCTGAAACTGTGTTTCATGATTTTAGAGGCATATCACAGGCACGCCAGGGGGCAGGATCATGTCATGTGACATTAAGCTTGATTCATTCGGTAATTCGGTTCGGAACTGTTTCCAAAAGCATCTTGTTTTTAATGTTTGTGTAGTAAAGCTGGTACTTTATCGCTGTTTTATTAGGTTATATAGCCTGCATGGTGTAAAGTAAATTGTGTTAACATAATAGCTGGCCTAACAAAACAAAAGCACCGTGGTATTTCGGACATGTTAGGCCTACAATGTTTTTGTTTATTGCAACACATTCTTTGAAATATCCTGTAAATGGCATGGTAGGCTACATACACCAACAATTACACTGAATATTAATGTATATGATGGTATCTGTAGACTAAGGGAAATCCACCATTCTTCCCTGTTTTTGTTAATTAATAAAGTTAATTGTGTAAAATTATTTATAATAATGTTAATAGAGCTGTAACGATTTCGCTTCACGCTTAAACAAAGTAATTCCGCTGAATTACACATGCTTTGCGAATCGGTTCAACCGACTCGGATTCTGTTCACAAAAGAATCGGTTCAATTGATTGACTCATTTGAGAATCGGACATCACCATAGCAGCGGCCAAACACTGTCCAGACTCGGTAATAAAGACGTTTCCGTCAAATTGCTCTTAAGAATATTATAGGTGAACGTGCTATTATTGAACTTTAAGGTTTGACCGTTTAGGTGTGAGAAATGTGTCATGTCAGAGCAGCAGCAGAGTGAAACTGAACCCGCGGAGCAAAGAATGTCACAAGAAGTCATTCAGACAGAGACTGGTCATGAGGAAGATGATGATGCTGAGGACCAAAGACTTCAAAACGATAGAAACCAACAAGGAGGCGAAACCAACCAGATAATTTCCTCCAGTGATGTTGGAAACTCAACAGCAACGGGTGAAATATTAACTGTTAATTGGGCATTTTACCACAGAATTATACACTTAGAAAAATTCTATGGTACTAAGTTTTGGGCATAACGTTACGAGTATTTTGGTAATACTGTGATTATACTTTGACATAGCTATTGCTCCATAAAATGGATGTCAATGTTATATCATTAATTATCAAAAATATTTCGTTAATTAATGAAGAAATAAAACATAGCTTATTAAGTAGTGCCTAAGCATAGCTTACTTTTGTAGTACCACCACAATTTTTTAATAAATATTCAGCTCATTTCTTGTATGTTCTAATGCAATTGTATTTCTTCTACTTCTAGTTAAGATCTTGCTGATGCCAGAGAGGCACATGATAACGGTGGCCTTCACAATTGGCCTCTCAATCCTGGATCTGAAAAAACACTTCAGCTTCAAGCTGAGGGTCCCATTAGACATCATACAAATCACTTTAGACGGTAAGACACAAAAGATCGTCCTTCATTTGGAGAAATCCTGGAAATTTCTGACATTTCTGAGTATAAAAGAAAGCATTTACTCCACAACGATGTAAAGGACACATTAAAAGTATCTTGGATCTTTTTAATTTAAATGTATTCATTTATTTTTTTCTGATTTATGGCATATTTATTTATTTATTTTTAAAGATAAACACAGGATCTTTTTAATTTAGTTTTACTTTTTGTCTAGAAAAAAGTGTAGATGATGACCAGACGCTGATGGATATTGGCGTACAGCCACATGGGATGGTCCAATTTGAGATGAGCTCGCTAGACCCGGAGAATTACCCTATGAGACCAGACAAACCACAGCAAGAGTACAACATGCCGGATGTCATCACTGTCAGAGTGCAAACAGGTACAGTCGAACTTATACCTGACTAAGGCATTATGAGGATAGACAAGTTTTTGTGACAAGTTTCTGGCTTTAAGATACAGAGACATATCAGGACGTGGTGGTGGAGATAGAGAGAGCCACTCGCAGGAAGGCATTTCTGGGAGGATTCCGTCATACGGTGACCAAAACCGAGTATCATAATGCTGCTGTACAGACGATCCCTAAGAAGAGGCCTGACAGGGGCATTGAGTGCTTCAGCAGGGATACACAGGTGCACACATACACACACACACACACACCATACAATGGAGTGAAGGACTTCTTGTGCAGTAATAAAACCCATCCACTCATCTCTTTGCCTCAGTTTTTATTTATGGTAAATAAAGGAACTGATCAAAATCATATTTTATAACACATTTAATAAACATACAGTTGTATTTAAAATATAAAGTGTAGGCTATATGTACAAATATTTTGAATTATAATATTATTGTAAAATATACAAATATAATATAAAACATATTTATGAAAATTGTTTCTGTAAAAAATTAACCTTTTTTATTGTTATATGACCTGTATATACTTTTTATATAATGATATAATTATTGATTGTTTACTGAAGACAGACAAACATAGACACGCAAGGAGTTAATCTTCAGTAAAGATTTTTTAGAAATGACTTAATTGTTGAGAAAGTTGTTACCCATACATTTGAATGATTTATCACATTGAAATGTAAGACTATTGAATGTTTAGAGAATCTTATTTATATAATATTTTGGCAAAATCACAGTATTATTTACAAATTCAAATTATATATATATATATATATATATATATATATTTTAATGATTCAGTCTTTTTTACAAAATAAATAGAACCAATAAAACACTTGTGGTCACGTTATATTAAAATCACGATCCCAATTAACCCCAATTAACTGTGACATTAAACACTACCATTTGTGGTCAGTACTTTTTTCTTTTTTTTTTGTGTGTAGAAATTAACGTTTTCAACCTTGAAACTAATAGGAAATATTTCTTGAGCAGCAAACCATCATATTATGATTTCTGAAGGATCATGTGACACTGAAGACTGGAGTAATGATGATGAAAATTCAGCTTTGAATCAGAAGAATAAATTACATATACAAAACATATTAAAATACAAAACACTTCTTTTAAATGGTAATAATATTTCACAATATTACTGTTTTTACTGTATGTTTGATCAAATAAATGCAGCCCTGGTGAGTATCAGAGACTTCTTCTAAAAACATTAATGAATCTTACCGACCCCAAACTTTTGAACGGTATGTAGATTCAAATCTTAGACCAATTTGGGTTGCCGTTTGGACTGCACACCCCTAATTTTCTTTTCCATTTAACTAGACGGTGGAGTTGAAACACCAGGATCAGCAGTGCTATAGGAACGCCTCGACTCAGATGACCAAAATCGGCTGTTACGTGTCCAACATGGAGGACAAGCTCATCACCCCAGGGACTTACATCACTGCAGAAGAGTATCACAGCAAGAGATTGAGAGCTGTACGTGTGTTTGAAAGGGTTGAGAGAGAATCGCATTCATTCTGTTCATTCGCTGTTCAGGACAAATGCTTATATGTATGTTTTTCCGTAGGTCATTAAACTACAGTCACATGTCAGGCGCTGGCTAGCCAAGTGTTTCACGGATAACTTGAGACAGGCTAAAGATCAGCACCTGGCATGGATGGAAAATGAAAAGAGAAGAAAGAAAGAGGAGAAAGAACAGCAGATCAGAGATGAATATCGCCGCAGGATGAAGCCGGAGTCGAAGGGAGACTTTGATCTGCTTTATAACGCCTTGAAAAGTGAGTGTTTGTAGCCCCTCTAGAATCACCAAATGGAAGTGCAAAAATAATGACTTTATTTAGTCTCTCTGAAAAAACATAATCACACATTTAGTCCACAAAACTCGCCATTGGTTGAAACAGTGTTGCTATGTAATTAATAATAGTCAGGAGGATGCTCCGACAAACACAACCATTTTCAGTGTTTTGCAGCTTTTCAAGAACATCAACCTATAAATTACTTATTTACTCAAAATAACTTTTACAAGCTACTGTGTTTTTTGTACATTATATTGCATCTGCAACTTTTTAGCCAATTGGTGGGTTCAGCAGGTTCATGCAAATTAACTGTTTGCACATTTCCCTGCAATAAATGCATCACTGATTCACTTCACAGATGTCTTCATTTTTTTAAATACTGTTGACCATCGCTGTTTTTACTCTGTTAAACTACTGTTAATTCAAAAGATTTTTTTTATAGAAAGACATTACTATTTTTCATTATCAAGAATGCATTCAATTGATAAAATATGACAGTAAAGATATTTATCATTTTTCAAAAGATTTTTATTTCAAATTAATCAATTTACCAACGAACCTTAAAATCTTTCCACGCAAAATTTTAAGTAGCACAACATTTTTCAACATTGATTTCTTTCACAAACATAAAACAGTCTCAAACGCCACATTTTTGAGCAGTTTAGTGTTTCTAAATTAGTATTCTATTGGTTGATTTTTCTTTTTTTATCTGTTGGATTTAGCACTGTCACTGTGATTCAGAGATCATTGTTTTGTGTCCGATAAATGATGCTGTGATGGCAGAGATTGGAAAAGATTTTAAAACACATTTAACTATTTAAAGCTTTTTTTAAAGCTTCATTGAAGTTGACGACATTATAGTTGGTATGATATAAGTGTGGATATGGAGGTATGTGTTGTAATGTGTGCAGTGATTTGGATATAAGTCAGTGTGATGGTCCTTATTCTTCATCTCGGTATGTCAGAATGGAGGGAAGAGGAAGTGGAACGCATCAATGTCACCTTATCTGGTGCGGAGAGAAAGGCAGCGCTGTGCGCTCTACTGGAGCAAGAGACCCAGTTCATCTCCTCCATAGAACAGCACAGAATGGCTGCCGGCACGAGGAACCAGGAAAAGGCCATACAAGCCTTCCTCAACAAGGTTATCAACAACTAATCGGCTGTCTCGTCATGAACACACTGTGTTGTTTTAGAGCAAAACCTTTGTTTGGTTACAGTGCAAGAATGATTGGATAGGTCTATTTGATTTGGAACCAAGTAGAGCACACTATAATTGTTACAATATTACTTTCAGTAAATCTGGGCGGCAGAAGTTTCATTTGGTTTAGTATTTTCAACATTGTGTCCATTGACACAAAACACAAATGTCAGAATTTTAAAGACGTTTGTTTTTGACTTCTCTTCAGTCTGCAGAGCCAAAGAGATGGCGTGCATTTGATGGGAAGGTGACACAAATGGACACCCAGTTCACCATCAGAGCCAAGGAGCTGCGAGACCTGTACAGTAGCGTCACACAGGCTCAATTCACAAAGGACGAACGCATGGATGTGCTACTCACTCTCAAACACACTGTGAAGGTCAGTTCCACATCTGTAGTCCTAAATATGGACAAAATATAAAAACATATATTTGCTCATCTAATTTTTGTGAACAGGAACATAAATGCAAGCTGACACAGGACATAGTGGACTTGATTGACAGGGAGATGGACCTGATGATGAGGGGTGTGAAAAAGAGCAACCTGGATGGATTGAGAAAGAGGATATCAACCCTCTTCCTCCAATACATCAAAACCCCTCCGTTTAACCCTCAAGTCTCCAAACTTCTACGGGTATGTGGCTAAAACAGTGTTGTCGTCGAGACCAACTCATTCGAGACTGTGTCAAGACCATGTCTATGACAACATCAAGACATCAAGTGTCAGAGACAGTGTTGTAGTACTCGAGACTCGGACTCGTCTCGGACTCGGTCTCGAGACCATATTTTAATGGTCTTGGTCTTGTCATGGACTCTTGTCATTTGGACTCGGAATTGACTCGTACTCGAACATTTTTTTTTTTAGGACTCGGAATTATTCCCGAGTCCACTCGAGTTGAATTCAAAATATTTTTCATGATTATTAATGTATGTTAATAAAATATTTCTTTAAATTGATTGACACGCCCAGTGATTGGTGATTTTCTAGTGCGCAACAAATTGTAATAAAATTACTTTTAACACCACCTACTATGTGGCCTTTTTACCCTAAATTGATCATATTTTTTAAACTCTAAGTAAATTCAGTAAAATAAAAAAAGGATTTCTCTAAGTAAATAAAAGTAAATTAGGTAATCAACCCTCACTGGTCTCGGTCTCGACTCGGACTCGACCGTCTCTGGTCTCGGACTCGACTTGGACTCGACTCTCTATGGACTCGGTCTTGACTCGGACTAGACTCTCTCTGGTCTCGGTCTCGACTCGGACTCGAGTGAGGTGGTCTCGACTACAACACTGGTCAGAGACCATATTTTTATGGTGTGAAGGTTCTCAAGTCCACTCATGGTCCAAATACCATATTTTCAAGGTCACCCTTTTCTAGTCTTGGTCTTAACTTGGATTCAAATAAGGTGGTTTCGACTACAACCCTTGGCTAAAGTTCACCCTGTACTTCAAAGTTAATATGACATTAGCTGTAACATCACTTCCAGTTCTCAAAATACTGAAATACAACTTGAGTTTTGGTTGGTTTTCTCACTCTTCGAAACAACTCTAATATTTACCTTGCTCTCCACAGGTGCCTCGGGATCCTGCCGACCTGAAAAAGAACATCTATTTGTGTCGTGGCTGTAATGAGTATCAGTCATGCACTGACTTCGCTCTGAATACTAACACATCTGCAGTCGGCCTCTGTCACCGCTGTATGGAGTCTCAAAGAGAAGACTTCTCTCTTTACAAGAACATTCTGAGATGCTTGCGTGACACTGAGGCCGAGTGCAGCCCAGAAGCCGAAATCACTTACCTGCTGCAGGTAAAGTTTACACATGTGTTGGTGATTCATTTTGAGGGCATGGAAAGAGGCGGTTGTTTTCCGTAAAACCTGCACCAGTGAAATCAGTAGTTTTAGTAATTTCATATTTATGTTTTGCACACTGAAATTAGTCTGCGTAAACAATTAATGCAAGACTTGACTCCTACTAGTGTGGATGTGTGACGTTTTTGCTTATTAACTTGTCAAAGACACTGTTGACCACCCTTATGTATATTAAAACTAGAAATCTAACTAAAACTAAAAGCCTGTTCACACCAAGAACGATAACTGTAAAGATAACTATATTGATAATTATATTAGCCTCCACACCAGAGGATGATATTGTCCGGTTTAGTTGACTGTTTTTTAAAATGCTCGAGCTGGATGGGTTCTGATTGGCTGTCAATGTTTTTATCATTCATCAGCTGGGTGAAATCGTTCTGAAACTGATTCAGTTTCTTTGTGCAGTTATCGTTATAGTGGTTGTGGACTATGCTACTCTCTAATGTTGAGAACGATTTTTAGAATATCTTTATAGTTATCGTCCTTGGTGTGAACTGGCATTTAAGTGCATCTCATGTGAGTCTGCATGATTTTTAAAAAAAATTTTTGGTGGAAAATGTGAGACAATTGCTTAGTCCACCTTTAATACAATAGATTAAAATGAATGGAGCACCAAGTTAAAGCTGTGCTCAAGACATTTACTGTCCTCATTAGGACCAGGACCTTCGGTACCTGGTGGATGTACTTTGGGGAGCTCAGTCCGCTTTGAGCGGCTGGAAAGACCTTCATGATTTAATGCTGGTGCGCTGGGAGAAGCATTTGGACTGGAGCCCATGGAACTGCATCCTCCTCACGAAGGAAGAGGCCGCTGCACATCTGAAAATGGAGAACATCGAGAAGGTACTGTGGCTACAACTGCTTTTGAATGAGTTTCACACTTAGAATGTTTAAACATCAAACCGCTACTCAGTAAATTATATAATAGCAGATATTTATAGCGTTAGTTCACCAAAAAATGTAAAAACTGTCCTTTACTCACCCTCATGTCGTTCCAACCCCGTAAGCCTTTTGTTCATCTTCGGAACACAAATTAAGATATTTTTTTTTATTAAATCGGAGAGCTTTCTGACCCATCATAGACAGCTACACAGCTACCAGTTTGGCGCTTCAACAAGTTCATAAAGAGATCGTAAAACAAATCCATACGCAGCACGTTTGAGCTTTAACAAGAACCAATGAGGTTCATTCTCGTGTTACGGCGTACGTTTGAGCTTCAGCAAGAACCATTGAGGTACATTCTCGTGTTTTACCCAGCACGTTTGAGCTTTCGTAAGAACCTATGAGGTTTGCTCTGGCGCGTCAAGCATGTTAGGTTGAGCTTCTGCTTAAGTTCGCTGATCAATGCTATTCTATGTGAATCAAAGACTAAATTAAATCTGTTCATTATACAAAGCGATCAAGTGTTTTATGAACTTTTTGAAATGGTAGTTGCGTAGTAGTTGTGTGTCAACGGAGGGACAGAAAGATCCCATCAAAAATATCCTAATTTGTTTGGAAAGACTTGATGGTGGGTAATTAATTAATGAATTTTCATTTTTGGGTGAACTATCCTTTCAAGAACTATTAGACTAATCTAAGTATTGAAACTAAGTGGAGTAAAACATTTTTAGAGGTGAGCAGAGTGAAAACCTAATCTGCCAAAACTCTATAATCATGACTATTCACTGTACACCAGTCACATATACAGAACACATTGTCTCCCACCACTTGAATGCAAACCTATATGTCCCACCATACAAATGCCCACTCTTTTCACTTGCAGGCATACGATGTGGGATTGATCCGTAATGTTAAGCAGAAACACGCACTGTCCAGGAAGTACTTCTCTCAGATACCTGCGATGGCCGAATGATTCAGCCTGATGCCCTCGGCAAACTAACTATCGCTAAGAGGCTACCCACAATCCTGTGAGGTGCTCAGGGACATATGCAGCTTCACCATTTCTCTACTTCAGACAGTTTAAGCGTTATTCCTCAAGATCATTTATCGAATTTGAATATCTTATATGATAATTAAAACCGAGAGTTACTGGGCCTCTCTCCGTTTTATTTTCCATTCTTCGGGATCATTCATTAATGTTTATTAGTTATCATTAGGCAGTAAATGAGCAATGAGTTTTATGTTTTTTGATAACTTCTTTGGTATTTTGTTGGTAAAACAAGCAGCAACACTACAATCCTGTGAAAATTGCAGGATTGGCATGTTTTCCATTGTTAAACTTGAGTACAAAAGCTGCATTTAAAAGGGAGATCAGACAGATAAAAAAATTAAAATCTCTCCATGATTACTCCATAATGCCACCACCACGTAAGAATGAATTGAAACATTATTTCCCGGAACACTTTGAAAGCCTTAAAAAGCTACAGTTCAAGAGGTTTTAATTAGGCCTTTGCAAATGATATATAGCCTAGCTCTAATCAGGAGGTGAGCAATCTAAGATCTGCAATTATAGGAAAAGGTCAAGGATGTCCTCCTGCGTTTCCTTCTGAACAAACGTGAACGAAACCATCAGCAGCACCACAGGACTAACTGCTAAAAAGAACAACTAGCGATGAAAGGTTTGACTTTTATTTCTGTCCCTCCATGGCGTGAGAGTTTATTAGAAGAGCTCAATAAAACTGTATTTATTAGACATTTGGCTTATCATGTTCTTTGGCAATTGGCCAAACCCTATCTCTGTTGTTCTGTGATACTTAATCAACTTCAAAAGTAAAACTAGACAGAACTGATAACAAAAAGGCTGCTAATAGAGTAGTAGATGATAAACGCGAAAAAGCAAGTTGGCAAATAGGACTAAAAGATGCTTTTGTTGTCGATCTACATTATTGTAGTGAGTGATGCACTTTAAAGAGCATTTTTTGTTATTGAGTAAGAGGAATACCAGCATTTTTCTTTTTGCAGGTTCCTGCATCTTTAAAAACTGTCTTGCTTACTGTTATCCTGCTTTAACAAAGAAATCGCTTTTGTTTTCTGAAATGAAGGTATTATGAAAAAACTGGGCAGGCTCTTAGAGCAACGTGAGGTTGTTAGGTTATTGTTTGATCTTTTCGCTTAAGTTGTCTGAGTATGAATAAAGTAAGTCAAAGGTAAGTCAAGATTTTCTACATTATTTTTCACACCAGTATTGTGCAATCTTTTGTAATCTTTGAACAGTGGAAAAGGCTTTTGATCTTTATTATGCTCATGTTATTGATAACTAATTTGTGGAGTTTTATGTAATCTCTGATGGAGCTGTTCTGTTGGTTCCTTGAGAAGGCTTGAGGATTGCGATTAATGTGTAATAGTACAAGGGAAAAAGAGAGTGTTTTGTAAAACCACTGAGCCCAAGTTATCCAATGATGTTTCAAGGAAACACCATTTTGCATTTCAGATCCTTGGCAATCCTGACTGTAAAATGACAATGAGGTCATGAAGTCATAACTTCAACAAGCATCAACTAACCTCGACGACAGCTTCAGACAATTACAGATAGGTCCTGGTCATAGGCCAGCTCCTTGTGACTTTTTCCACTGGATTTTCAAGTTTTCCATTGGCACATTTTACATTATATGATTCACAAAGTTATGGAAACCTTTTTCCGCCTCAGTTTTAAAAAAAAAGTTATTTAAATCTGTAAGAAATAAAGTTTCAATTTTGAGATGTAAAGTTGCAATTATGTGAAATAAAAAATTGTCTCTATAGAAGTCATGATTATACATAAATAGTCAAAACTGTAAGAAATAAAGTCGGAATTGTTTAGAAGTACTGTAAATGAGTGTGAGATTTGAAGTTGCGATTACGTGTTAAATTTGTGATTATGGAGAAATAATTGCAATTGTAAGAGTGTAAAGTCAAAATTATGAGAAATATTTTAAAAATATTTTTTATTTATTTAATCATTTTTACTGCAAGTCAGAAAGGGGCTTTCATACAAAATTGTGAGCATTACAGTAAAAGCTTGAAAAAGATAAGAGTTTACATATCTCTTTTCATTTTAATGTATTTTTCTTTTCTTTTTTTCTTTTATGTTTCCCAGAGTTCAACTTCGAATTCTTTGGAAACAAACCCCAGTACGGATTATCACCTGCTGTGTGATTTCTGAGAGTTTGTGTTTATGAAGTCTCCCAGGTTGTTGTTTAACAGACCCCAGTACAGAGCCAGATTAGGGCCGAATATGGGAAACGGTGATGACGTTTGCTGTTAGGAGAAAAAGTGCGAATTCCAGGTCACTGTCTGTGGCAATGTCTCGTGTAAGTGGGTTTATTGTATATAATGGTGTTGCTTTTATAATCTCATATGCAAATTTGTTGTTATCTTTGGTCATAAAATGTAAATATAAATGGATCAGGTTTGGAGGGACTTACATGAGCTGGCTGGCAGGAGCCTAATCTTAAAGCTTAATCTCCATGGCCATAAGGCTTTATGACATGACTGGAATGGACCAGTAACAGGGGATGCGGATGGCACCAGGGCAAAGATTAATCAGCGGCACATTATTTAAAGGCCAGCATAAGACAAAGTCCCTAAGTTGACTCCGTTTCACTCACAGAATGAGGCGGCTATCTTGGAGCTTCGTGAAACCCCTAATCATCATTTGCACACCATTGGCATTGCTACCACTGCCACTGGTCATCAAAACAAAGGTTAGACATGCTTGTGCAGAGACTTTCTATATGGTCAGCTCTGAATGAGAATAATGTAATGAAGTAAGAATAAATGAACCTTGTCTTTTCTTATTATATTATACTGCATGTTTTCTGAAATACTTTTGCAGATCCTTTTTGCCTTTGAAATATCTTTAAAAATAACTTCAAGCAAAAGCTATTTTTTACAAAAGGACATTTTGATAGCCATATGTCTGTTTGTCTTCTAAATGGATATAAACACTGATTTCATGTCCGCTAGGAAGCAGAATGTGCGTACGTCCTGATATTAATGGCTGTGTACTGGATGACGGAGGTCTTGCCTCTGTCTGTGACGGCACTTCTCCCCGCGCTGCTTTTCCCTCTTTTTGGGCTCATGAAGTCCTCCCAGGTATACTTTCCTGAGCCATTTGCTTTACTCTTGAAAAACAAACCTGACTGCAATGTTTATGGACTACTAATGTGGATGTCATTGACCGGCCATTATTCTTTAGGTTGCCTCTGCATATTTCAAAGACTTCCACTTGTTGCTTCTTGGGATCATCTGTCTAGCAACAGCCATTGAGAAATGGGGTCTTCATCAGAGAATTGCCCTCAGACTGGTGACTGCGCTTGGAGTCAACCCTGGCATGTAAGACTTTTGTTTTATTTAGATATGTGGTATGTTGTGATGATTTATTGTAGGATCGACAGATGCAAACACTGCTTGTTTACTGTGAAATGTGTTTCACAGGTTGATGCTGGGGTTCATGGTTGGCTGTGCTTTCCTCTCCATGTGGTTGAGCAACACCTCAACTGTGGCGATGGTAATGCCAATTGTGGAGGCAGTGATCCAGAAGGTTTTGAATGCAAATGAAGAGGCTAACAAAGACCACAAGGGGGCGTTAAGTGGAATCTCCAACCCTGCTCTACAGCTTGAAGGTAAGCTGGTGCAGCTTTCATTTAACTTGAGTAATGCATCATCATTTTAACCTTTAACCTTCTATTTAAAAGGGCAACATTTAACATTAAACATCTGCTTTCAGATATTGAGGCCCAGTGTGACCAGTCTGAGAAGATGAAAAGGTAAACAGGTATAAAATTACCACAAAAAAACAAACAAAAAAAAACAACAACAACAAAACAGAAAATGTATTATATGTATTATTATTATTATTTTTCTTCTTATAGCATTGAAGCGGGTATTACGGAGACAATTCAGACAGCTCCTGAGGAACCAGACACTGTTAAGGTCAGAAATAGTACACGTTCTGACATTAAAACTCACAAACACAAAATTCTTCTCCTTACCTTAATGTAAAATGTTTTTTCTCAATAATTTAGGCACCAACTCCACCGTATAATGGGAAGTACAGGACCCGTGAAGATCACATGATGTGCAAAGGATTGTCACTTAGCATTGCCTACGCTTCATCAATTGGAGGGCTGACCACATTATCAGGAACATCCACAAACCTTATATTTGCTGAATACATCTATCAGTGAGTTCAGGACTTACCTTTAAACTGATGTGTGCAACTTTATTAGTATTAATATATTATTGGATTTGGTCAGTCTATCCATCTAAACTCACATGCTGTGAACTTTCTTGACCTTCCTCAGGTACTACCCAGAATGCACCATCATTAATTTTGGAAACTGGTTTGTGCTTTGTCTTCCCATCTGCATAATTATGCTGATTTTGTCATGGATATTCCTGCATTGGATGTTCCTTGGTTCCAAGTGAGTGATCGTAATGTCTTCTATTTAATAATTCGTTCCCTGACCCTCCTCTGTCCCTCATTTTTACTGTTTATCTCAAGATTTCATTTAAATTCATCATTTCAAATCACGCTGCCCTTAGCATTTTTCCCACCTCACCACTTCAGCTTCATCGACGTGTCTTCATTCTTCTTCACCCTGCTCCGAGCCTCCCGATCTCATCGCTCTAGGATAATCATGTTTCATTGAGCAGACATTTTCATCAACTGCCAAGATTTTCTTCTTAGAATCACTCACAGAACAGTGACGCATGGCGTCACGACAGATTGTTTGCATGCGTAGTTTAAATAGATTTTTGTCATATACAAAGATTTAAGTCAATTGGTCCACTCATCAAAATTAACTGCATGTATGCATTGAAATGGCAGTGAATGAAGCAAACAATAAAAGTATATCTGCGTCTCATTCATCCCTAGCTTTCGTGCCAGTCTGTGCTCCAGACAGAAATCCGAAAGGGAAAAAAACACTGCCAAACTGCTTCTGGATCAGTACAACTCACTGGGGCCCATATGGTAGGAACTCTTTCTTTATATTTTTTAAGGCTCTTAAAACTGTAAAATGGACTTAATTTTCACAAATATATAAAACATAATGTATTGCTCAATGGCAACATAGTTAGTGTGTAATGTTGCTGTTTGAGGATATAAGGTCAAAAATCCACATTAACAGAATCAAGAACAGACTGCCAGACTAGGGATAGAGGTGTTGTTGTGAGAATGTAAAATGCATGAAAAATAATGTTTTTTAAACAATCAAGCATTAAAACATAGTATACCCCAAAAACAAAATCAAGACTTATTAAAAGGGGATAATAGGACCCCTTTAAAACTGGAATACACCACACAAATTTTAATACACTGGGCATCATGGAGTTGCCACCTTTAAAAATAGTTCATAGAAAAGCTGGTCATTATTTCCTATATGAGTGTGGATTGTTGTGTCTGAACACAACAAAAGTGTGCAGAAACACGAAGCTTGTAGCTAGGAGACGGATGACAAATGAAAACAATACAATCACCTCAAACTATCAAACATTCTCAGAAAATCTGTCAAATCTGACAGACTCCTCCAGAATGCAAATCAGGGCATATATTGTTGTGTTTAGGACGATGAAATGCTTGAATTGCTGACCATTTCTCTATATCACTGTTTCTCTTCTGATCCAGCTCCCAGGAGATTATCACCCTGGTCATCTTTATTCTGATGGCGATATTATGGTTTACGAGAAACCCGGGTTTCATGCCAGGCTGGTCATCACTGTTCTCTGAGTGAGTGTATTCATATTTTTCAACGGTTTTTGATTGAGTACAGAAAACTCCTGCACTTCATCCTCTTCAATACTTGTCTTTAGACTTCTTATTTATCCTTTGTATGCTGTTATTTCCTCAGTCAACCAGGTTACGCTACGGATGCCACTGTAGCACTGTTGCTGGGTTTCATGTTCTTCATCATCCCTGCACACAAACTAAAAGTAGATCACTATGGTACGGCTTATTAATGTCCTTTGTGCATTTGTGAAAACCTTCCGAATGATTAGAGGCTCAGTGTTAGCAGTTTTGTTTCTGATTAACGTTGTCGATCCCTGTGACAGAGGCCTTGATTACGTGGAAGGACTTCCAGGCCTGTATGCCATGGGAGATCAGTCTGCTCGTGGGTGGCGGTTTTGCTTTGGCTGAAGGAACAAAGGTGGGATCATGATTTAATGGAAACTCATCTATATTTGTAAGAAAAAAAAAGAGAAATGAATAAAGAAGTGCAAGACAGCATTAATAGATCAATCAATTACTGGTACTTTTTACAGGCCTGGATTCAATTAAAACAGGCCCGTCTGATTCACTGGTGGCTTTGGACAGACTTGGACAGCTCAATTGCTCCCTTTACTCATCATTTTAAAACATTCATTTCTTTGTAGAAGAAATAAATGAAAAGACAGATCACATCAAAGCCTCGTAACAGCGTGCAGCCCATTAACGTCGCGAGGAGAACAACAATTTTACTGTGTCACTCTCAGTCTGCTTTGACGTTCCATTTAAGCTAATTACATGCCTCCATTATAAGACTGGCACTGAAGCGCGTCGTTTCAGCATAACGGCTCCTTCTTCATGTCAGTCGCAAAAACTTGAAACAAGAGCGTCTACTTCTTAATATTCTCCTGGTGTAGGTGGGCTGGGGTAAGGGTCTTATCATCAAGGCTCCAGCGCTGTTTTGATACAGACACCCAAATGTCACGGCAAGTCCAGTCTTTAAAATGTTCAAAGCAGAAAGGGTGACTACTGTGCTGCATTCTCCATGTCAGGCTGTCTGCATGCCATATCTTGACAAACAGTTAAATTGCAACTCCAGACTCTGTTGACAAGCATACAAAGAGATGTTGGTACATTTATCAAAGTTCACAAATATCTTGGTTGGACACTTTCCCTCACCTTCCAAAGATGATCTGACAATTTTCCTTTATTTTTCACCCGACAGATTTCTGGTTTATCGTCTTGGTTTGCTGAATTGCTGACTCCCTTGGGAAGCCTTCCTCCTTTAGCTACTGTCACCATTGCCTGTCTTATTGTTACCTCTATCACAGAGGTGGCCAGCAATGCTGCCACAACGACAATCTTTTTGCCAATACTGGCCTCCTTGGTACGTGTTATTTCAATATATGTAAAATATAATGAATGTTACTTTTATGTCACTTTTTTTGGGGGCTATTCTCATCACAAATGATTTTGTCAGGCTGAGGCAATTGGAGTCAACCCTCTATTCATGCTGGTTCCCATGGCCCTGTGCGTGTCCTTTTCGTTCATGCTTCCGGTTTCTAATCCTCCTAATGCCATTGTCTTCACATACGGTCATCTTACAACCTTGGATATGGTGAGTCCCTAGGATTTTGTTCTTGTACTTTGCATTGTAGATTTCATAATGTATCAAAGGTAAATACTTGTATACAGTAACTAACCTTTGAATGGTTCCTTGTCACTATAGGTAAAGGCAGGGCTGGGTTTAAATGTTATAGGCATTCTTACAGTCCTATTAGCCCTTACAACATGGGCACCACCTCTGCTTCATCTGGACACCTACCCAGACTGGGCACCAGTGGTAAACAGCACTGGAGTATGACCATCAATGTGAAAATCATAGAATTGTGGACAGTTTAGTAATAGAGTTACACGGGATCCCTCACAGTTGGCTGATTTGTTGACTGGGCAACTTTCACAATCCAAATGTTTACTTGTTTGGATCACTTGGGCAACCAGCATGCCTTTAGAAATACAACAGACTGAATGCTCAACATGTCTTTGCGTAAACATACACGCCACTTTCAAGTCAAGTGGCGTGTTATCTATACGCATTTTGAGCAATCCGTGTGTATGTCCACGCCGAAACGAACCGTCATCTTTTGCATGTATGTCTACGCCGTTAAACGTATGAGTGATTCCGCGTGTATGTACACGCCGTTAAATGTCTGAGCGAAATTAAGCAAAATGTAGATCTACATCTGGGGAGCGATATTTTTTTTCCTAGAATGGTAGGGGAAGACTCATAAATGGTATTGAACCCAGTGACAGGTAGGTCATATATTTATATATACAGTAATGTAACGATAGCACGGCAAAAATGGAAATACGAATTGGCGTGTCATACATACTGTACGCAATTTCATGAGATCAGTCTTGAAATACAACAGACTGAATGCTTTGGGTTCTAGGAGATGTTTGGTTTGAACATCATTGTTTATATATTTTTGTATTATAAGCAGTTTTATTAATCTTTGTGATAATTGTGTCAAATTTGTAATTCCTTTTGCCATTTATTCTTTTGAGGTGTTCAGAGACTAGTAAACGCTGTTTAAAACTGGATGCTTCGGTGAACAATGTGTGCACCATTAAACAGTACAATGTTTATACAAAATGTATTGTATATATTAAAAAAATGTCTTAAATTCTAAGAAGAATTTGTGTGACAGGGTTAGTCCCGACGGTAAACATAGCACTTAATGTTATATATGATTGTATTTTTGTTATACTCAAACATATTGTATAAGTATAATTGAACTGTATAAGTAGAATGTTGAAATTACACTGTGAACAAAGGAAAGAGTAAAGGAGTAAATAACAGACAACATCTCATGTTCAACTTCAGACATCTACTTATTACAGACTTGCACATAACAGTGGCCAGCAAATAATTAAATAAGTTACTATAAAAAAGTGCCCATTTTTAGCTTTCTCTCCTGTTGAGTTTTAAGGGCATTAGTGAGAGTATTCAATATTTTTTTAGGTCAGATAACATTGTTAAATTTACAATGTGTTTTTGTTTGTTTCAATACTATTTTAAAATTTACCTCACAGAATACTGCACTTTGAATGTAAACTCAGAGTTAACATCTATTGTTCATATGTGCTCCTTGTGAGATGTTTCTTGTTACGACTAAAACTGTGAGAAAGTTACTTTTGTCCGTGTGTTCTTTGAAAATTATTTGTCAATATAAGTCCATGTGGACACAACGTAGAGTCAAGTCAGTCTGGAGTGGACATGTGCTTCACTGTTTTTGCAAGATGAACAACAACATTTAAATAAAATACTGGTACAACCATTCATAGTCATCCTGTTCTAGGGGGATTTCATACTGATTTTAAAAAAACAATGCTTTGAAAAACTGTTAACTGAACGATTGTCTCATCTCTAATTACTGAATCCCAAAATTAAATGTTTTGAAAAATCTAGTCAGGGTGGCAGCATTATCAAAGAGATTCAAAAGGCAGATTAGCTTTGATGAAATGAGGTTACAGAGAAAAATTGTCATCCGTTTATGTCTGCAGTGGAGGTTGTTTGAACATAATGCACATACACAGAAAACAGCTCTGAAAGTATCAATCTCAATAAAATAACGTCTTCCCATTTTCATTAGGAGGGAAAACTACAATAATAAAAACATATAAGACTTCAGAACTCATGTAAAACAAAAGAGGAGGCACTAATGTGCCATTTAAATGGGCTTGGGCTACTATTTGTTCTCAAAGTGAGGCAGTGATGAGAACTAATTCTGTAATCCACCGACATTATCAAAATTTATGCTGGGATCCTCCAGACATTGTAATTCAAGGTCACTGTTCAGTAATGTCTGATTTAATGACATTCTGTATGAAGGGTCTAATCTGATTATGTATTAATACTTATTTCTTATACTTAATTATGGAGCAAGGACTATTAAGTTGAACCTTTAGGAATAGCTTTTCTCCAAGCACTGAGTCATCATCATCATATCATTTCTCTCTGGGCACACAGGTCAGCAAGCTGAATATGAACTGTGGTTTGCTTTAATTGTTCAGATATTTGTCACATGAAATTTCCATTATTAAATTAGGTTTCCCTTGACACTGGGTGAGGTGCCTTTTCACTGTCTGTGACCAATTTATTTCTGAATCTACCTTTTCACCCTCTCTATTAGAAATGAATGACTTGTGGTTCAGTCTGTGGAAAGCAGTGAAAAGGTTCCTTTAGTCAAGGCAGAAGGTGAGTGACCGTTAACCACTGTTTAGGATATTTTGTGCTTGTAATTAATGCGTGCCGCACTTACCTCAAATTATCTGTGACTGAAAATGGCTGTGAGGGTACATTTTGTAATGATTGTAATATTTTTCACTTTGCTGTCAATTCATATTGATGGAATATTTCAGAAAATCCCTTCCTCTTGCAGCCACATCTATTTTCGGATGAAGTGTTCACTGGTAAGGGCGAGACAACCTGTCACTCACGAGATCGGAGCAATAGCAAGCGACAACGATTCAGTGATCCAGTCAGTGATGGACAAAATCAAGTCCTGTCGAACACAATTTTTCTTGTTTGAGAAGCTGTTTGAAAAGGTTGAAAAAAGTTTGTCAAAAGTCCCCAGATGATCTACTATTTCCGGTAGATGTTTTGAAGTGTGGATCCATGCACACTCTAAAGGCTAAGTATTGCCCACAAAAACAGTAGGCTATGTGACAAAAAGTATGTCTGAATATAGAGTAGTCATAATAGAGTAGGTAAAAAGTACCCGGATGACCTATAGTACTTCTTCTGGCAGGAGTCTGGGGTGTGTATGATGGACACTTTACTAATAACCCATGAGGCCACGGAGAGGATTTGTGATGACACTAAAGCTGGTAGGTCACATGATAATGACAACACATTGCGAATGTAGTATAGTAAATTCAGTTTACTTTCATACTACACATATTCATAGAGCATACTTTTTAGCAGCTGTGAACTAATTACTAAAAAAATAAGTTACTAGCAATTTTGGATGTAGACACACATTGGCATTAAATTTAATTATTTCTTCCTTTTGCATAGCCATGACGTTTTGTGAATTATACACTTATATGTGCAAATGTGCAAACCAATATATTTTGGTGTAAAATGAAACAAGAATAGGCATAAAGTTGTGTCGGAATCTACAGACTGCACCTTTAAGAAGGGAACCTCCCACGTGTTGCATGTTGTCCATGCCACAGGTTGCCTACCTGTCTCGCATAACTCTGCACTCCACACACTCGCGCTTTCTTCTCAAGAGAGAGAAAAAAGAATGTGGCTCAATCCCATCGTCATCGAACCGTTCTCGAACTGACTCCGCCCTCAAAAGTCTCGCGACTGACACATTTTGTCATTCTCCCAGAAAGAAAAAAAAAACAGCTTTTTTGGTCGAGGTTGTCAGAAACCTCTCGGGTTTCGTAGCTTTTCCCACAGCTGTGAGGAGTTGTCGTCTCTTGACTGTCGATAATGCTGGACCCGTCCTCCAGCGATGAATCTGAGGGAGAACTACCACCTGAGGACGAACCGCCCGTTAAACCTGGGAAACCTGTTAAAAAGAGTACCAAACCCGAAAAGACGTCGGACGCCCCGCGTATCCAACCCAAGGAACATGTCCCTTCTCCAGCTGAGGTGGACAAAACCGAGCAGGAGAGAATTAAGAAAGAGGAGACGGAGAGGAAAATTAAACTACAGATTTATGTCTTTGTGTTGAGATGTATCGCATATCCATTCAACGCGAAACAGCCAACAGATATGGCTCGTCGTCAGCAGAAGGTGAGTGACCGTTAAACATTGTTTACAATATTTCGCGCTTGAAATAAATGCGCGCGAACTGCACTTAACCTAATAAGTCAATCTACTGATATTGGCGCTTCCAAACTTCTGTCTTTTTACAAAAGTTTTTTTTTACAGGTTTTAAAAATATTTGTAAGTCTGACAACTGCAAATTCTTGTGCATCACACTCACATGGGTGACTGAAATATGTTTATTTACTGCCCATTTACCTGTGTCAGTTATGAACTATGTAGAGGATCAAGCTAAATCAATTAAGCATTGATAAAATAAAATTTAGATCTGATTAAGATGAAATTTATCTCTGTAGCTAATTCAGTTTTTTTTACTGTCTATTGTCCCTTTTAAATAAAAGTATATTAAAAATAAAATAAAATAGTGCAAGCAAAGGTTAGTATCACGCTTTAACCCTCTCATTCTAAGTTAGAACATCTTTGATAGCTTTTTTTGTGTGCAAAAGTCTGACATCCTTTAACAAATCCTTTTTAGGTATGTTGCTTATGTGACAATGAAATGAAATCAATCATGCTTTTATTTATTAAAAAATGTGTAGTGAAATTGAGGGATGTTAAATAATGTTAAACAACTTTCTTTTATTTAAGATTAGTGTGTTTTTACACTAACTGCAACATGACAATCTTTATAGAATTTACTATTATAAACCTTTTACCATAATCCACCTGAAATGTAAATTTCTAAAAAGTTTATTATAATAATTAAATAATGCATGTATAAAAAAAACATGACCCCTGATATATGCACAATATTCCTCATTGCATAAATAACATGGCATAACAATATGACCTATTTATGATGTGAGAAAAAAAACGAGTAAAATTGCTTTTCTGAAGACAGTTCTCCAGAGCAAAAATGAGCAACTCTGTGCTCCATGCCAGAAAAGGATCTTAAAATGACCACCAGGATGTAGTGTGACCAAGAACAACTTTTTATTGCTTCATGACATCTCTTCATATTTCTGTTGTCAGATTATATGCAGCATGTGCTTAAAATGTGTACAAATGGATTTGTTACTCTGAGGTAACAGCGTGCAATATCACTGTACATACAAAAGCATAATTTTGATCATTTCAGGGGTTACTCTTGGTCACACTGCGTCATGGTAATAATTTTGATAAAGTTTTTGGTGTAGTATATTGTGCATAGACTTAAAATTCTGTCATTCCAAACCAATGCTTTCTTTCATCTTCGGTTCACAAATGAGAGAATAATAAAAAAATCTTTTTGATCATAATTACATTGATGCTATAATTCTAAGTGTCCCCATATGTCTGTGAAGTTTCATTAACAGAATATTTAGATTGTTGATTATGTAGCTGAGGCACTCTTGTGTTTCCAATAGCTGCTCTAGCAAGGTGATAAACATGACGGACTGTAAAGGGCTTACTCAAGGCAGTATCCAATCTAATATTGGGTTAGATTGGACTCGAGATTCCGTCACCAGTCGTGGTCGGGGCCTGTTCCATTGTGACGTCAAAATGTATTGAAACGCAAACTCATTTTGAGAAACTTTTTATGATTTATGGGGATTATATACAAAAATGAGTGGGTGGATTTTTTTTAATCATAATGGTGTGGTTGTGTACACACGTCCAACTCACATTTTTGTTCTAACACCGTGTAAAAGGGAATTTTGATTAATAGATAGATCCACTAACTAAATATTTGGACGAGCTTTACTGTATATCATTGAACAGCAGCTTTGTTTTGAAATTGTTTCTCTCCTTTTGGTGTGATGTGGAATCACTTATGAGAGCAAACACAGATGCTATTTTTACCAGCACACACCCACTATCTCTAACATATACAGCTTTTGGACTCATCCTATTGGTGTTTTTAGATTCTGTATAATCCATTCACTTATAAAAAAGACTGATAATAGCCGGTCATCAGCTCTGCACCTGTGGGACCTGTAAATTACATTTCCTGGTGCTAATCTTAACCTTTCAGAAATATGCCTGAATCCCTAATTTTATGCATAAACTACCCTCCCACAAACAACAAGTGGCACATGAGAGAAGAGACCCCTTTCTTCAAAATTATCTTGTGTTTTTGGTGGATTGTCAAGGGGAATTGCACCTGAGAAAGCCATCAAAACAATGTTGATTGGCTGATGGCACCATAAGCGACTATCCTGAACTAGGACAAGGGCAGCAGACAGGTAAAAATATAAGGGACAATATAATGAAATATTTGCATCAGATATAAATCCATTTAAAATGGCCATTAATGGAGATTACTTTTTGTTTGTGAAGTCAGACAGTGTAGTTGGTGCATTAATGGGGTCATGCTAGTAAAAACCAACCAAACCATGATGACACCTTATTGACTATTTAGAAAGGCACTTGCCATGGATCCTGGTATAGTGGCCTACATTAATATAATATTTATTTTTCTTTTCATTTTTAATTCATAAACCACACTACAACTACACATAAATACCTCCTTGCCAGGAGCTGACCAAAGTGCGCACGTGCTCGGACGTACACAGATCGCCGCATGTTTTCCCGCAACTTCATGAATGAACTCTGTGACAAGAAGTATCAGAATAATTAAAAACTGCGTGTAAATGGTAGTGAAGAGGTTTGCTTGTGTCATGTAAACATCTCGATTAACTTCTTACTTTGATTATTGGAAATAATCGCATTGGTGCACATGTAAACATAGTCAGTGTTCACAAATATGAGTCTATATGATAAAACGGAAGAAAGCTGAATTATGCATGACCAATAAAACCCCATGACCTCCATTGAACTTAGAATTTGATTGTTCAATCAAAATGCTTAAGGGCACAACTCCATAATAGTCAGACGAGACAAGTATTGCCCTTATTTATACGTAAATCGAGAAGAAATAACTCTTCCTTTAGTCTGTGTTGAATAAATATTCTCAGTTGGAGGAGATCTTGAGAGAAGCTAGGGGCATATTATTGATTTTTCTGTCATGGCGCATAGAAATAGCTTTGCTGCCTAAATGGGAAGGGAACCTTCCTGGCTTTGCAGATCTGATCAGGTGCTGCTCAAGTATTCCTTGATTCCTTTATTTTCCTCATGGATATGGTGCAGGTTGGGATTTGGACTCCTTTACTGTGCTGCATATGATCAGCCATCTTTCACTTTTGATATTCTAATCCACACGAAAAAAAAAAGTCAGTGTAAGTATGCTGCTGGTTCCCCCTTTACAGTCACTTGGGATACATGTCTTTTGAGCAGTCCAGAGTGTCTAGATGACTTTGTTCAAGATCTTGCATATGTTGAATGCATTATTATACATAATCTTACTGCGCTTCTTTAATCTCAGTTACCCTGTCAAGGTAACACTGCCTTTCGGAATCTGTAAACCTGTTATCGAAGGTATCATTCAATCTGAATGATGGCCGTTTATTTTTGTTATGACTTCTCTTACAGTGTTTTTCTTTCTTATACACAGAGCACATGCTGATAGACTGAAATTCAGTACAACAATGGATTTGCCCGTTTCAGGGCACGTGTTTGGGATTCTGGCACAATTTTGCCTATGACTGACACCAGGCATAATTCCTTGGATGCTTACTAAAAGTGGCTTCAGCCTGTTCCCTTCATTTGTATGTAATCCAGATCGCACTCGTTATTTGAATGTCATTGTCTTATGTTATTGCCACTGGCTAGTTCTGTAACCTGAAATATGGAAGGTGTAATAAAGGTGCCAAGAGGTGCTTCACCTGTAAATAAAACCGACATCCCCGTAGGGATTATCGCACATTACTGTCTCATGGCAATAATACACCGTCATTAAATCTCAGTTAAAGGTAAATAAAATTCAAATTCAATGAAGAGTGGAAGGTAAACTATTGCTAATCAGATTTTGTGTACCTCGTTCTTAATGGATTACTCACACGATTGAGAGAAAGCTCGTCATGGACCTGTTCAGGGCCTTGTTAGCACATTTCAGGGATCTCCCAAATGCCAGTGTGGGAAATGTTTCATATAAGACAGTTGTGTAATACTTCCCCAAGATGATGAACTGAATTATATTATGTCAGAATTGTAATGCTAGCAACATGCTCGATTGTAACACCACTTTTTCATGAAGAATACGAAACATCCTTTTTACAGTTTTCCTCATTGTCAATAAATGTTGACAGTTTGAGGTGAATAGGGTGACAAGGTGAATAATACTAATACGAGAGATCCACTATATGTTGGAGCTTAGTTACAAACTGCAGTCAAATATGTGATATAGGGGTTTCGTGCCTATACTACCCAGTTTAAGCTGCACGCATTTCTATGAGGAAAATCTGTGATTTCCCATTCTGTAACACTCCATTTCTTTCATTCATCCATTCCTTTATGGATTTTATTTGTTTTTTTGTTTTTTGTTTGCAGCCATTATATTTTTGCAAAGTCCATAGAGTTCAGCTTCAGCTTGAAATGCCCTCACTTTCTCCTTCAGTATGTGAAATTCATGGTTGAATCTTTGATGAAATGCGGACAAAAATATAATAAAATGACATTGAAAAAATGACATTACTGTATGAAACAATCAAACTGCATTGCAGTTGCGCTCACTGGTAAACCAGGGTGTTAGTTAATAATTGGTTGACCATGGTGATGGTTGTTTTTCTTAAAGTTATAGGTATAATGGCTGCCTCATGTTCCACGTGTTTAGTTCAAATGGACCTTATGGATGCTCGTGTTCAATGTTCTTCTAGGCATTGAATATCTTAGGGAGGCTTTAATTGACCCAGAATGTAATTTGATGCCTTTGGAGGTTAGGCAACAATGGTTGACAAAATTTGAACCTGAAATTCAAGATTTTTGGCGCCAGTCAAAACCAAAGTTCAGACTGGTAGCTAGAGCTCAGCTAGAAAAACTGAAGGGCCTCAAAGGAAAGATCTAACCCCGGATGCAATACTATCCCACCTGGTAGCTGAGCTAATGCTGTGCAGGGCGTTCAGACAGTGAGTGAGTAGCAGAAGGAAACAACTTCGCCAACAGAGTACAGGTGAGTAAGTGAGAACATCTGTGCCTAACCCCTTGTTGTCCAGATTCGATCCAGCAGCTAAATGTTCTAGGGAGGAACTGGACACATGGTCTCTAGCAGCCTCAGATTCATTAGTCACTGATGAACAGGACCGTTATACACCCTTGGAGGAGATGACTTCTGGGCATGCTCAGTCTCAGCATCTTATAGTGATGAGGGTTCAAACCTTAAAGGTGCTGGTTCTTCGGTGGCATATTTCTAGCATTGCGATTGCTGCACCTTGTACAGTATTTTCTCTGCTAGCGCGCAATATTTCCACACAAACTACATTTTGGGAAATGACTGCAGTCCAGTTTCTGTGTTTCGGTTCCATGTGATGGCTAGTCGACTGGCCTCCAATTTTATTAAGCATTTTAATCCCATTTTTATTCAATATGTATAAATAAGGAATGGCTATACTCGTACAGTATGTTTGCACATTGCTAATATGAGTAGGAGTGTCTGCTGAATAACTAAATCTAAATGTGAATATCTGCCCACTGGGAGACTAATCTCTGTTTATGAGCCAGTGCCAAGATTCCCTGCAGATGAGAGCTTGCTTCTGTCCTCACAAATTGTTTCCTTTCCTTTTGCTTTACACTCTGACTGTCAAGTGGGCTGAGGTTTTTTTTTCTCTCTCTTTCTCCATGCATTTATTTCATACCTTTTTCTCTCTGCATCCCTCCTTTCATTTTTCAGCTTCATTTTTTCATCTGTTCATTGTTTCCCATTTTTTTCTGAAGAGAAGCCCCATATGTTTGCGCTCATGTGCTTGCTATTATGATAGCTTATCCATTTCTTGATGGCAAACAGCAGCCTGGAAATCACCCTGATGGATGTCCCACTCATCCCTACACATATGCCTAATCCCTTAGCACAGTTTTGTGCATAGTTTTTAGGTCTGTTTTCCTCTTCTGAATAGCTGTATGATTTAGTTTATGCAAGCAGACTTGCCTCTGTTTCTCTACGGGAGATGAGTTCTTGACTCTGGTGGGGGAGATTGGCAGGCGGATGCCTCGCTGGAGGCAACGTCCTGTCTTCTTTGTCACATTTCCCTTCTCTTGTCAGTTTTGCTCTCCATGAGATGCATATCTCCACAGTGTTATGTAAGGCCATCTCCTTGCAGTGCGGCGATAGGAAGTCACAGCAAGGTTCAGTGGGTGCTCACCCTGCTTTGCACTCTGTTCTATAGGGCACATTTGGGGCAAGTTTACTGTATAAAGGAAGTTTCCGAACACTGACAGTCTGTGAGGAACTCACTGTTTGTGAGAAGTCTGCAGGTAGGTTCTGACTAGGGCTGTGTATGGAGTTCGATACTTTTTAGGTACCGACCGAATTGCCTCGATACTACCGAGTATCGAAACAAGTCTTGTTTTTCGGCACTGTTTTTTGGTCAACCAATTATTAACTAACACCCTGGTTTACAAGAACTGGAGCGCGTCACAAATGAAGCGAAACTTGGCGTATAGGATACTTGCCTCACAGACATGACAAATAGGCCTATAGACGGTCAAAATATGTCTACTTGTAAATGAAAAAATTAGAAATAAATAGTTTGATTATGTATACCATACAGAGGAATGATGCAGGAATGATGAGTCAGCGTCGCCATAGTCATCTTTGCAGTGAACACACTCAGTAGAATCGTGTTTATTAATAAACAATTAAAATATCTCCTTGCTATTTTTTCCTGACACATTTTTTCTTTTGCCAGTGCTTTGCGGCAAGGAATATATCCCACCCTCCAATCTCCTATATTTAATTGAATTCACATTTATTTGTATAGCATTTTTATATATGGTGTACATAATCGTTTCAATCTGTTTTCAGAGGCAGATGCATTTCAATTAATTTCACTCTGTTTCATTGTTAAACAATGCATTATGTTAAAGAAGAATCAATGCGCTCATTGAATTAAAGAATAGGCTACATGTTGTTAAATGATTAGGAAACATATAAAACTTTAACATTGTTGCTTAAAAAAGTCTACAAAACTGAAAAAAAAAATGTGGTATCGAAAGAAGTATTGTTCAGGAATCGGTATCGAAGCCAAGGTATCGATATATCAGTATAGAAAATTTTGTTGTCGAAAACCTTGCAAAAGAATCGACTTTGTGATAATCTGTAGGGAACAGCAGGTGCATAATGAGGCGTTGTGGAGTGGCGACAACTCTGAAATACAATTGTGCTCACTGAAATCTCCTGCACAGGGTAATTACCCACCTACCCATCTAATCTCTGTCTCCTCCTGAAAAAGGTTTAGGCTCTACCAGAAGCCAAGCAGGAACTTTGCAGTGTAGTGAATGTGCCATGGTGCATTATGCAGGGCAAAGATAATCAATCAGCTTTGCTGTCTTATCTGTACTGAGCTTCATGGTCGAAATGAATGATTTGTTTGTCCAGTTTACAATGCTATCCAGATATCTGTATGTCACCCTCCATCCCCATTAAACCGTGGTCTATTTTTTGAATGGTTTTACACAGTCAGAAGAATCTCTCTATCTAATGATGCCCATAGGGTTTGTAACATGCTAACCAAGTGCTAGGGTGTTGTTTCTTATTTAGTCACAGCCAATGGCAGCTTAATATTTGACAAACTTTGTACTGTGTCAGTGTTAGTGTTTTATTTGGATTTGCGGTTAGTTTTGTGGTTGATATGAATATCTGTTCAAGCATCGCATCTTTTTTATTGAAAAAAAATATTACATAGATTAAATAGTGAATAAATCATGGCTAAACACCTGCTGTAAAGAAGCAAATGCTTATTTAATTTGAGAAACTGCTCCCCGAACTGCTTGTCTCAAAACTGAAGCTTTTCTATTGGTGGCTCCATGATATGCTGTACAGTACTCTGCAGTCTTGTTGTTTTTGTGCATAGAACAGAACTCAATAAGAATGCTGATCCGGAAGTAAGTAATTCTGTATATGGCAATACAGAAACATTAACCTGCTTACCTGGCATGTCCTTTATGTGTGTGTTTGTGTTTCCACTACGGATCGAATGAAACGTGCTGGGTTCGGTAGATCCTTTTGTGTGAAATTGGGAATGACACTTTATATAAGCAATCATTCTGACTTTCATGCTTTATCCGTCAGCTTGCACTATTCTCTGATTCAATTGTGTGTTTCTGTTATAGTACTTTTTAAACTGTTCCTTTATGAATGGTTGTGCACATAGGTAGAAGCCAATTCACTTGGTTGAGGGTTAATGTAATGTTCTCTTTACTTACTTATTTGACCCAATATTTATCTTAAATGAGGTTATCAGTAATTTTTTCTTTCAACATAAAAGTAGTCCAGATGACATTGTTGTGTCTAACCCTCCTTATAGCTTTCAAATCTAATTTGTCCACGCACAAATTCAAAACCTTATCTCAAAATGGTCAAATTTTAGTTGATTTATTTATTTGTCTATCCGCCTTTTCATTTGTTTACTCTGAAATATTACTCTCGGGCTCCTTTTTCTCGCTATTTGTGAAACAATCAAAATATATGGCAATTCCTTCCTAAAAACATTTGCTTTTCTTGTTTTTCTTTTACACCTAATACAGATCTCATTGGTGATTGTAGTGATGTGAGTCTGTTGAGCTCAGATTTAGAGCTGGAAAATCAAGACTTCAGAGAGGGGTTGTTATGTTAGAAAAGAGTGCAGATCAGGAGATCGAGGGGTTGACTAGGTCACTTTAAAGAGTGACAGAGGGTGGAGATCGCAAGGAGGAAGAAGAGCTTGTCAAAGGTCAAAAACATAATTGCAAGCTCCTTATCTGGGTAACGGTTCTCACACTTGCCAGCATAATGCCAGAGGATGCCGGAAGCTCCCTTATGCCTCACGGTTTGTGTGACTCAGTGCAGAATGGGGGCTGAAAAAGGAAAGAGAGGAGGAGTGGAGAGATTGAGGAAGCGGATGCTGTTGAATGAGAGGTGGTGAATGCGAGCAATCGCCTATAGAGGACATCTGGTGCAGATAAATGTGCTTCAGTCACCCACCTACCCTTGAGAGAAAGCATGCCAATATATCTTTTCAAACGAGGGACATCCTCTGGTGCTGAGATGCTGCAAAGTAATAATAAGCATAGATTTGAATGAAAAATGAGTAGTGTGCCCAGCTTCAATAATTACACACGGTCAACTGGATTACCTATACAAAAAAAAGCCCTTAGTCAGAGTAGATGACATATTTAATTTGACGGCAATGAAAACAAGAAAGTTGGGGTATATGCTTGGTCACTTCTGATTTTCACAACCCTTGATTTGTTGTCTACTGGAAAATTCAGCAGAACTATTGACATCCAGGTACACGGTACAACGTGTAGAACAGACTGTACCTTTATTTGTCATTGCATCTTTTTCACTCATGTCATATTGCACCTTCAGAATCACAAATCAAGGAAAAAGGCCACAGACTGAATCAACGAGTTTTCTTTCTCAACCCACAAGTGTGAAAGGTGCCAGAATAACAAAAAAGGAAACATATGCCAGGCTTTCTGATGGGTTGTATCTGAGACTTTAGTCTACATGGCTTAATCGCATCAGTCCAACTGACAAGCTCAGAACCTTCAGAACACCTTGTTCGCTTCCCTCAACAAGTTATGACACATTCTCAAAGCATTGGGAGGGTTCGGAAATAAAAAGGAACAGCTAAAGCATGGTGTGGGTGTGTAAACATACACTCTCACACAGCATGCAGGTCTTTATCAGTGGTGAGCAGAGAGGAGCTTCAGGGCAACAGGAGTCGTGACAGACCTGTAGGACAGCGAGATGCTCCGTGGTACCTCTCCCCTACTGCTACCCACAGCTCCCGCATTTTCCCGTGGGAAAGGACCAGCGAGATCCAAACTTGACATGACAAATTAGTGTTTTCGCCTCAGCAGATGGTGGAAGGCAATTGGAAGGGACAAACATTTCACAGGACTACATCTTGCCTAAAAAAAGTAACCTTTGGTTTCAGATAGGCAAAATTGGTTTGACTTCATGGTAGACGTATTGACAACGTTTGGATTTCCGGAGGAGTTTCCAAATAAGCTCCAGTGCCAGCCTGTCAACACATCATCTCCTGTTCTCATCCATGTGTCAGACCACTGACAGTACTGTCAGACTGTTTGTCAGGATAATTTCATATGGCATGACAAATCATCGTAGGTGCATGTCCACTGTGAGAGACAATGTGTGATTTTTGTTAAAATATGTATTTGTATGGTACAGCTGCAAATAGCCTTTGTTTTACAGTAGCCTTTGTTTGCAATTGCAGAGGTCAAACGTTTCCCGGTCATCCTCTCCTTAATACGCACAGTGCAGTCGCCCTGTCCCATGTGCAGAAAAACACCCCCAAAGCATGATGCTACCACCCCCATGCTCCACAGACAGTAGGGATGGTGTTCTTGGGATGGTACTCATTCTTCTTCCTCCAAATACGGTTAGTGGAATTATGACCAGAAAGTTCTATTTTGGTCTCATCTGACCACATGACTTTTTCCCATGACTCCTCTGGGTCATCCAAATGGTCATTGGCAAACTTAAGACAGGCCTTGACATGTGCTGGTTTAAGCAGGGGAACCTTCTGTGCCATGCATGATTTCAAACCATGACGTCTTAGTGTATTACCAACAGTAACCTTGGAAACGGTGGTCGCAGCTCTTTTCAGGTCATTGACCAGCTCCTCCCGTGTAGTTCTGGACTGATTTCTCACCTTTCTTAGGATCATTGAGACCCCACAAGGTGAGATCTTGCATGGAGCCCCAGTCCGAGGGAGATTGACAGTCATGTTCAGCTTTTTCCATTTTCCAATGAGTGCTCCAACAGTGGACCTTTTTTCACCAAGCTGCTTGGCAATATTGTAGCCCCCTTTTCCAGCCTTGTGGAGGTGTACAATTTTGTCTCTAGTGTCTTTGGACACCTCTTTGGTCTTGGCCATGTTAGTAGTTGGATTCTTACTGATTGTATGGGGTGGACAGGTGTCTTTATGCAGCTAACAACCTCAAAAAGGTGCTAATCTAATTTAGGATAATAAATGGAGTGGAGGTGGACATTTTAAAGGCAGACTAACAGGTCTTTGAGGGTCAGAATTATAGCTGATAGACAGGTGTTCAAATACTTATTTGCAGCTGTATCATACAAATAAAGAGTTAAAAAATCATATATTGGGATTTCTGGATTTTTTTTTTTTTGTAAAGTGGGAGAACTTGCAAAATAGCAGGATGTTCAAATACTAATTTTCCTCACTGTATATACCGGTTTAATACCTACTCGTGGTGCTGCTTGTGAAAGGATTTTGTGTGGGCTCCTACCGTATCATTCGAGTCTGGTTCTTATTGCTGGTCTGGGGTGCTATTCTGTTTCATGTTTTGTCTCCATCAACTGCAACCTAATTGTGCCACTACTTAGATATCCTCTCATCTTTGAAATAATAGCTATAGGGAGATGTTTTCCTTTTTTCTATTATTTTCCATTTCCAATATCATTCAGCCCATCACTTGTCTTGTCTGAATGTCTGATCTTTGTTCCCCGCTCTCTATTTTTGTCTGTAAATGTCTTTAACTTTCTTTTTGCAAGTCACTCCCACCTATTCTTCTGAGTTCTGTCCTACTTGATTTTTGTGAAGTCAATAGGGAATTACTTTTCTTGGTCTTCTTGTGCTCACCTGAGCATGCTATTTCACAGGAAAACATCTTTGTAATCTTTTTTCAAAGTACTCCACTTCTAAAAACTACTTTTGCTTTGTGGCTGTGGCACATTGGCTATTGGTTAATATTAACTAATGTAGTTGATTTAGCCTTACAAGCTTTAAAATACTGTGTTAATGATTAACTAGATTTCAGTAAGTTTTAATGTACAGTATGTACAAATAATGTACAGTTAGTAAGGTGTTAGCATTGAGATGCTCTCAAGGGTGAACTTGAACTTTCATTCTCCACTTCCTGGTCAGAAATTCTTTTCAAATGTGGCTCCCGGTGGCATTTCAGGAGGGGGAGTAGTAGTTCTCAACAATTGACTGTATACTCTGTAGAAGGTCAGGAAGCTCTGTTTTTATGGTCCAATCAATAAAATGTTTCTCCCAAAATGTATTTTTTCTTGTTGAACATCGTTTCGCTTTGAAATATGTCACATTACAAAAGTTAAATGCAGTTTTATAGGCTTCAATCACAGACAAGCCCCAAATGAAGATCCCCCTTTTATACAATGACAGGAATTGGCTGAATAAACCGAGAATTTCCTTCCTGACCAGTGACCTTAGGTCTCTAATGAAAAAGGGTGGTGACTTTCACTTGGAGAACAAATGTGCAGACCTTTCAGAAAGTTGGGTTGTTGCCCTCAAATAGTGATGTTTACAACCCTACGCACCGGTATGTGAGGCACACTTTGGTTTGAGTGGCTATTTGGTGCTATTTTGCAATGCGTTTCCACTAATGGGCTTGAACAAAGGCTTGTGGCAGAGACAGGAGCAGCCATCAGGGTTGTTAGCTCTGCATGTTGTTCTGTGATAAATGTCTGCAGTGTTTCTTCTCCATTAGCTTCCAATGGTGCCGGTGGGAATCTCTGTCATACACACACACACACACACACACACACACACACACACACATGTTCTTTTCACACTCGTATTGCTCTCTTTGTTTCTGTCTCTCTCTTCCTTTTTGCCTGTTGATCCATGTAGGAGTTGTTAGACGTGGATGTTTGTTTAGAAAACCTCCATCACATGTGGCCATGTGTGTCTTTCTCTTGCAAGGTCAGATTTAACCCTCTTGTGAGTCTTTAGTAATCGATCAAATGGCAGTGTTGTAAGTTTAGATCCTAGGCTGTGTTCATAATATCATACTACACTGTATGTTACTTTTACTATTTTTGAAGTAGACAGTATACATAGTATGCATTTATGTATATACTGTATATATAACAGCGCTGGATGTGCTGGATACTGTAATATCAGCTGCATTAGATTGTTGAAAATTGTTGAATTGTTTTTATGAATGCAAAATTAAAAAAAATAATAAATAACTACATATATATATTTCCAAGATGGAGGCAATTCACTGAATTAAACTTGCATATTAGTTGAGGTCAAGTGATAACAGTGTAGCACAGTGTTTGAAGTATTTGTCGTTTTATAACACACATTTTTACATAAAAAAATAGTTGGCAGGATGCTGTGCATACAGTATGTTTTAAATTCTATGCTAGTTTACTATTTTTAACAAGTCTGAACACTGTAACAATATCTCTTAGCTCTAATATTACCCTTTAATTTGATGATTGAATGTAAATTGTTGTTAAGTACCGGTAAGTGTTAGCCTATCTAATATTACATACTGTTGTTTCAGTGAAGAGGTGCATGCATTATTGCATGTTTGTTGAAGGAGAGGTGAATGTGTGTTTGATTAGTAGGATGGGTGTATGTTTTTTCAAGGCTTGGGAGGGAGAGTGCTGGGTGACACCAGTTCCCTTACGGCGTTGTGGACTTACTTGCTTCCAGCCTCGTATTGGAATGAAGGAAAAGATTTTAATCAGTGATCACTGTAAACCATTCTAGTTTTTATGATCAAGTCATCAATTTAGTTCCTTGACGGTTTTAAAAGAACGATTCAAATAATACTGTGTATTTTAGTTTGAGAAAAGAGCAGTAAACATTGGTCAGTTTCTACTTTTGTGTTCTTTGTAAGAAAGGAAGTCATACAGATTTTGAAACAATGGGTGAATTAATGATGACAAAATTGTTAGAACGTCTAGATTCATTCAGTGCCTGCATAACAATTTTATGATTAATACACCCTTAATAGCTTCTAAATCTGTTAAATTTATCTGTTGTAGCATTTTGACTTCTTACCTTGAAACACTTGAGACATATTTCTAGTTCAAAAGTTGATTTGCATTTCTTTTACTCCTCAATGAGTGGTGGCAGCCAGTAGTCCTTTAATGATATAGGTCTTACCCTTTGTCTCTGATGTATATATAAGAAAGCATCTTGCTGTAGCTGGATTGCTGCACAGCCAGGCTGGTCCTTGGAAGCTGACTCTTGCCATGCAGTGGAAGATGTTGCCATGACGATGTGAAGAGGTTGTCATGCTCAGGGAGTGGCAAAAGCAAAACGCCTTCAATGTGAGAAAGAAGAACAAAAGAAAAATAAATTAAGAATGAGAAAATGAAGACAATCTGAGCAACAGGCTTTTGATCTGTAATAGCAAAAGAATCTAGAAAGAAATTCTTAATATTGTACGTACTAAGTGAGCAGCTGTGTACATACTGTAAGCGAGGTGGTCTCACCGCCCCTTAGACTTCCTTTGGGAGCATTAATGATGTGTATAAAGTACTCATGTTGTGTTTTCTGGGTGGTTGTGTGAACTAGAGGACACCTATAAGGCTAAAATGATTTTGCACACTACAGTAACCATTTGAGCTGTTATGTCACTATTAAAGCCACAAACCAATAAACTTTTCATTTATTTCCTTATCATTTGAATCAGGTAGTTTGAGGCTTTCTAGGTTTGGTTTTGAAAAATTGGTTACAAACTCTCTCCGCCTATCTACACTTGTATTTTGAGTATGATTCATTAGCTACTAAAGAGAGTAAATGCAATGAACACAGTTAAAAAAATGAATTATTATAATTAGGGTTGGGTACCGAGAACCGGTTCTTTTCCAGAACCGGTTGTGTTTTTGAAAAAATACCGGAACCGTGCAAAATTCCTAAGTTTCGTTTCCGAAAACGGTTCTGATGCCGATGCGATATCATCATGTGGGCGAAGTGCTGGGAGTAGAAGACGCCGTCTTATTCCTAAATGACAAAAACTTCACCACTGAAGTTGCGATTTGCTCTCACACGCGCTGCATTTTTCACACACAGACACACGCACGCTGCGCGCGCCGACCGCCGAGTCACTCTCTAGCCTACATTCTAATCTGTTTGCGCTGAGAGAGAGAGAGCAGTTGTCGATATGAAACTGCTTTACAATCACACAGTCTCAATATTTATTTGTTTCACATATTCAAATGATTTCCGTTACAGAGTTAGTGAGATTATAGTTTGAGTAAACATTGACGGTAGTGGTCAAAACAGATGCAGTCCGTATATTTTTTGTGTTCAGAATTTACTAAATATATACAATGAGCGAGTGCATCATAATGTTTTTTTTTCAAACCGTGTTTTTGTCTTATCTTGAATCACTACGTAAAGCCTGTAATAAGCGTTAATACTCGGACTTCTTGTTTAGACTGGCCGGCGGATCGCAGCTGCTGCGGAGTAGCCCAATGACTGCGTGACTCGTCATGGACATAAACAGAGAGAAGTAGCTCCAGCAACAATGTTCTTCCGCAAGACGCATGCAGTTCTGTTTATTAACTGCTAGAGCGCCGATTTATCCAGTAATGAAATAAGTAAAGTCTTTATAAATCAATCATTCAAACCATTTAAAAAAATAATCAGTTCTACACACATATGTGTGTTAAAGCATATTCTACTCCTTCTGAGAGGGCATTCTTCACTGTTGGAGATACAATAAAGGAGAGGTCTAAATTATTATAGAGAATGCAGAATTTTTTTAATTTCCTTTATATATATATATATATATATATATATATATATATATATATATATTTTTTTTTTTTTTTTTTTTGTTTTTTTTTGTTGCAAAGATTGCTTAATAATATTTTGAGTTTGTTTACATTACCAGTCTGTTAAACTAATTTGTCAAGTAGGCCTACTATAAGAAATAAACACAAAAAGGATTGTGGATTTTTCTCTTACTAATATTTTTAATTGAATGGGAACCGGAACCGGAACCGGTATCGTTTGGCGGAACCGGAATCGGAACCGGAACCGGAAAATTTCTCACGATTCCCAACCCTAATTATAATGAAAATCATTGACGTGAAAAGGATAACTGCGTCGGGCTGAAACTAGCAAAAAACACTTCCGTCATGCCACATTGTGCTGGATGTATGATAGGGCCCGTAAACTTTGTGAATTCTTTTTGGCCACAATAATTATGTAGTTAAAAAATCTTTGCCCACTACATTTTCCCTACCGCTGACCCTTGGAAAATCACCTCCACAGCAAACAATATCAGCTCTGACAGCAACCAGACTTATGTCCACCACCAAAAACCTTTTCACACAGTCAGCATCTTGCAGTAACTAGGAGTCATTTTCAGTGAGAGTTGGTGATTTTGAGTGACACGAGCGAACCCTGCATGTCTAGTGAATTTAGTATCACAAAAGTTTCAAGATCTCACGCATGTCAGAAATTGTTGGAATTTATCTGAGTTTGGTTCATAAAATGATCTGATGGTTATCTGATTCACTGTCGGTCATATACCAGGTTCAGACTACACAATATGGTAACGCTTTAGTTAAAGGTCCAATTCTCACTATTTAGTAGGATATTAGCATGCATATTACTAGGATATTGGCTGTTTATTAGTACAAATTGGGATTGAAGTGTGACTAAATGAAAGTATAAAGTGTGACCCAATATTTTTGTTTGTTACGATAGTCTCTGTCTGATTATGCGAATTTGACTCCTATATTCTTGTCAAGAGGTGGACAAGAAGCATGTCAGTCTAAACGCTGATTCCCGACCAATCATCACTTGCCGTCTTTAACAGCGTGCTTAATGTCATCGATAAGGCGTAACTAGCGACTAGAGAAAACACACTAAACAAGATTAAACGATTCCTGACGTTTCTGGTTCCTTCCTACGAATCACCACCCTGTGTTAAAAGACATTTTTGAAAAAAAAAAATAAAATTAAATATTCATTTTTAATTTAATTTTGTTTTGTCTGTTGACCAACGAATCACATTCAAAATATAACAAGTAGGGAGGTGGAGAGAGAGTTTGTAACCATAACTTTCGAAAGCATACAAGAACTTGCTGTTTTTCAGCACTTCCTGCTGACTAGGTTGACTAACACTTTATGAATTTCTGAAAAACTCCCACACTGAAGAACACATTTTTTTCAGGGATCGGTAGAGTTTCTTGCTTTCGAAACACTTTTTTCTCGCCGTCTGACTTTTTGTTTGTGTGGCAGTAGTAGCTACACATTGGCTGCCTCTGAAATAGCATACTTCCCTACTATATAATAAATACTGTATATGACAAAAATAAACATGTCCGAATTCGCAGTAGTAGGTAAAAGTTACCCTGATGACCTATTACTTCTGGTGAGATTTGTTATCAGTGATACTTAAACTGTCTTATACTTTATCACTTTTTTCATTGCCTCTCACTGCATGCCGGTGTGAGGGATATAAGAGCGAGGCTGTCGACACCCTTGAGCATTGCCTTACAAACAAGAGAGACTGAATGATTGTCTCACGAAGAGACAAGGCCGAATCAATCACAACAGAAAGTGAATAAGCCATTGAAAGCGAGACGACGGCGAATGCTACATGGAAGAGATGCTGTTGCTGTGCTGATGTCAAACAAGTGCATTTATTAATGACCGCCTCTGGGTAAATTGCTAATATCACCACAACCAGAAACATATTCACAACACGGTAAACTTGCATGGGATCTGTTTGTATTTAGAAACGGATACTAGAATGCTAATTCAAAGCTTTCACGAGACATAACTTTAGATGTCTAACAGATTCATGCCATCAAAATCAAGGATATCCTGTAGGTTGCTTCAGCTTGGTGGGAATAATTGAATTTTCAGTGGCTTTAAAACCTTTGACAGTCGTAGCACATTTCATCTGTTACATTTGCCTGAGGGCTCAGGGAAGGGAAATAAACAGAGCAGTTTGCTAAAAAACTGAAGCTTTTCAGGATCATGTTGTGTTTGGTTACATTGTATCTAAAAAATGGTAATATAATAGAGCTTTACATCTGAAATGACTATTTATGTCTTAAGAATTAATGTCCTTCAAGAGAGAGTGATTTGTGTCATAGCTTTGTGCTTGAACTTCTTAGCGTCAATGCATTATTTACATGCTTTACATGCAAACAAATTTGACTTCATTTTTTACACTTCGTACAATGTATCAGCCAAGGGTGTGACGATACACAATGTTGGGTTCACACATGAGACTTTATTTTAACACTATTTAAAAAAAATCTTTTATAACTAGAAAAGTAGTCTTTTATTAGATTAAAAATGACACAAAATGCAAAACAAGAGGTGCATTTTAAAATGTATGAATGAATTCTGGATGAATCGAGAATCAAATAATGTCATTTACGAGAGGTTTTGACAAAATGTTGATTGTTGCAGTCTATTTAAAATGATTAATTTATCTGAATTCAAAAAACTGTGAATTAATGAATCAATGACTCATTCATAAATACTTCAGTTGTTTTATTACTTGATTAATCAGCAATTTTGAATGAATATATTGAATGAATGATTCAATGACACAGTCACTTGTCACCATTAGTGGTGTAACGATTTAATTAATACACTCGTTATTTGAAGTGCCAACCATATTTTTGATCGATTCCGTACTATAAACTTATTTGTGGTTGAAAAGATTTGTAAAGCGGTTTCATCATGATTTGACTTTCTCTGGGTCAGCATCGGTTGCAGCACAGATCTGAATGTCACGGTGTGATTTTGTCAAAGGTTTAAGTGAGTCATTGTCATTTAGGAATGAGATTGTGTGTGTGTGGGAGATCAATATCTTTTAACTATTAATCGTGCAGCTCTAGTTTAAACTAATCATCTTGTAATGAATGTCACATGAGTTTTACTTTCTGAATATGAATAATCATCTCGCAGTAAAACACAAAACGATATAAATGCAATTTGACACCTTTGCTGATCAAGAATATAGCTGATATTCACCTCGACAAGAAATATTGTCATGTTTTATTCAAGATTTAATCACGAGATTCCGTGGCACGCCTAGTATCAGCATTTTGTACCTAAAATATGTAGGTTATAATCCTGTTAAACCAAAAAGTACATACTCTACTGTTCACAGTAAGATGTTTTAATGGTTTTGAAAAATGTCTTATGCTTACCAAAACTGCATTTATTTGATCAAACTTACTTCAATCCTTTGTCACATGATAATGCAATGTTGAAAACAATTTTGATACTTGATAATTTGATTCTTTGATGAATAGAAAGTTAAAAAAAACAGCATTTATTTGAAATGGAAATCATTATAAATTTTATTTAATTCTTGCAGAATAAAAGTATTAATTTCTTAAAAAAAATGAACAGATTGTGTGAACTCAGTTTTGTGGTGGGATATGAACTGCCGTCTCATGTATTTGTTTTGTTACTTGACGGCTCCTTCTATTTAGGACTTTCCAACCATAGGCAAGGTCTATGGCCAAGCTGGAAGTCAGTTTATGAGTCATAACTATGATTATGACCGTTAATAGTCCTGATTTCTGAAGCTACCTAGTCTTATGCTCCCTGTGGGTACATTTGATTGGATATAATCCCCTCCAAACAACATCAAAGAGTATGACTAATATTTGTTTGTTTTTCAACCAAAAAGCATTTTTTTTTACATAGCTATTTTTGAATAAAGATGTTTTTCCTCTAAAACATTACCGATGCATTTGTTCCACAGTTCTTGCTGATTTTGCGTCAGCTTTGGAAACGCATTAAAGGATGGTGAAAAAATGGTTTTCCCCTCATTATTCATAACCAAAACATCACTAATAATGCAAACTAGTAAAACTATGATATTTGTGTTTATGGAAAGCCATTTCCAAGTGCTTTAATAGTGAGTTGCAAATACAAAAAAATAACATTTTAGCAGAAAATGGCCGTAACACATTCTTAGTTTTACCAGAAGAGGTGCTATAAAAAGCATCAGGCTATATATCTCTTATTCACAGAAATGAGAAGTGATGCCACTGATTTACCACTGATCACATCTTCAGTTAACTTGTTTTTTTTTTCTCTTTTCTTTTCTCAGCTAAACAAGCAGCAGTTACAGGTGGTAAAGGAGCGTTTCCAGGCCTTCCTGAAAGGAGAGACACAGATTGTCGCAGATGAGGCTTTCTGCAATGCCGTGCGCAGCTACTACGAGGCAAGAATTAATTTCCATATCAAATATATACTACTTTCAATGTGTGCGGCCATTAGGGCGGGACTGAAGTGTCTATAGTGACATTTTTCATATTATCCTTTTGAGTTTATAGAATTATTGTGTTGTGTGTCTACATTGGTGAGCACTTGCTTTATTTACACAGGCTTCAAACTAAAGCTGAGGAGCCTGAAACTGCATATTTTCTAAAAGTTGGTACTTTCTTTAACAGATTTTCGACCGTTACATTTTTTTTCTATAGAGTACTACATCCACCATGTTGTTGTAGTCATGTGACCTATAGCATCGGTTGGGGTCATTACACTACCATTTCTTTTTGTAATATTATGTCTACTAGGATTCCTTCTCTTTGGTGGTTGGTTGAAGCATAAATCAAGTTTCAAAGGAGCAATTTGTTTTTTAGAGCTGTTGGACTGACCTACAAAAATCCCAGATCCAAGAAATGTTTCTTTTTTTGCACCTGCAGAAGAAGCCTAGGACTTTGCGCTTTGGTCAGCTGATAAATTATTGAAAATTGATTTGGATGAATTATTTGTGTGGACTGCTGCACGAGTGGGCTTTTTTAAATTGCTTTACCTACCTCGGTGCCGTTTTCTTTTCCTTTCACACACTCACTTTTTATCTCTATTCAAGTCTTTCATGTTCGTTTAATGGTACGAAGAGCCATGTAACGCTTACAGCAAATAACAAACAGGCAGAAATGTACAGTCTCAGACAAGCTGGTCGAATTGGTGTTTTTACCTTTTTACGTCTTTCATTGTCAATCACCCTCTTTCTTGCTTTCATCACTTTCTCTCTTAATTTCGTTTTCGTTCAGAACAGGATATGCCTCTCACGTCCTAACAGGATCATCGTGTCATATCAGTTGACTCTCCGCTCTTTTAATTGCACTGGATGGGAAGCAGCTCTTTGAAGTTTGGTCTGATAGTCGCTCAAGCACATGTGGAGGACTCTGGGTTGGCTGATCAAAGTTCCATATTGTCATTCAATGGCCGTCATGCAGAAATCAAAGCATCTTTTCGGCTTTTGTGGGTGTTTTGTGGCTTACGCCAGAGTGTTTCACCAGAGACTTGTGGACACTGGGAGTCTTGATTTGTGCTGTCATTCATTATGAAGAAGATGAAGAGTCGAAAGAAATGTCTGATGGGGGTTGCACTGAGTAGTCAATTATTGGTTAGTTTATCACTAGTTTTGTCACTCATCATTTGTAGTGCGGACAGTAAAAAAGGGTATTCATGCATCCTGTATGGAGTGCAACAGTGACTGCCCACTTCTTCAACGGACTTGGTTGCGTTTAGTACTTTTTTAACTCAAATCTTTGAAACCCCTTTTGTAGACTTTACCGAAGCAACAGAATGCTACACTTAGAATCACAGTCAATTAGTATAAGCCAAGCCAAGCAGGACTGAGATCAATTCTGAAGATCTCATAAATCACAAACACACATTTTTTATGACGACGAGCCAGGTTACCTAGTTACCTGTTGTATCTGCAAATAATCCTATTTCAATTCAAGAGTGATTCCCCTAGATAATGTTAGTTATTGTGTGGAAAATAGATCCATGCTTTGGTTTTTTGATACAAAGTTGAGATTTTGCGGATCATAAAGGGTCACATACTTAGTGAGGCAATCAGAAAAGTAAAACCTTCAAAAAAGGTTCTACACTCTCTCTTTTTTTAAGATTGCCATTTCTTACACAAAAAAATAGCTCTCATGTTTACGGTGTAAACATAACTCTCATTAGCGTGTCAGTCAAGCAGGAGCTGCCTGCCACTGCTTTCATTGATTATGACAGAATGTGATGTGAATTAAAGATGTTGGATTAGTCCCTGCAGATCTCTTCCTCTCCGCTGAGATATTTTTAGTGGGTTTGCAGGACGTGGGAGCATCCCACTGATGCTGAAAGTGCCAAAACCAAAAGGAACTACTGGAGTGAGATGGTTCATTGCCTTTGGTTTGGCTATTGGATTGCCCAGAGCTCGGTGGTTGTAAAAGAGGTTAACATCTTTTCAAATCACCATGAAATCTTATTTTTTTTATGGATTGTTAGTGTTTATTATGAAGAATATTTCGCGGTATGATCATTATCATTTTATAAATTCATGTGCCCTCATAATCTTTAATCAAAATAACTTCCCCTCCCACTTGCAGCGTCATCTCTTCTCTTCTCTGATGACGTGTTTAATGGCACGACAACCTGTCAATCACATGAGATCCACCAATAGCAAACCACAGCCATCCAACTGGTCCCACCCTTCTCCTTCAAGAAGCAGTTTTATTTAGATATACTGTATGTTACAATATAAAAGAAAAACTATAGAAACATAAACGATAAAAAATTATATATTTTTTTCAGTTTTAAGCATTTCAAAAATGTATTCATTTATTTACCTATTTTACAGTGTTTTCTAATTGAATTCAGGCCTTAGTCTGAGAATACTTTTTTTTTCACAAGCTTCAATCTCGCATTTGCAGATCCTGTAGTTGTTTGTTCTTGATAAAGGACTGATAAGGAGATGTTTAGTTCTTGCTTTATGCAAGTTAAGCTGCATACAGGCTCTAAGCTAAAAAAGGTAGTGATTTAGAATGCACTTCCTTTTATTACACTGAGGACCTGTCAAATCATCTTCAATTATAATATAGCTATTATGTGTGAACAGAAGAGACGCCATTTTTATCCTCTGTCCTCAGCCTTTGCCATTTATTGATAATGGCAGCTTTTCGTTGTGTGCAGCATCAATATGTTGCCATAGACTCATTTTGATCAATAAGAACATCAACCTTCCCATTACGGCCTAATAGAATGCAAAATTCATCATTAGGGCCCCATATGGGTGGTATTAGCCTGAAGGTTAAAGTTCAGGTATGCATATAAAGATTATATAGATTTCACGTAACAGTGACCATGGAGTTGGAAAGCTAAACCATTTTATCCCCTTGGTGAGGCATTTTACATGGTTGCCCCAAAGGCAGGCATACCTATTACTATTGATTTAACTTGTTTTAGAAATTCAAATAAACCCTCAAACCTGAGCCAACCTTGCATTTAGTGCATCTCATCCCTTCTTCATTGGTACTTAGTACATGAGTGATCATATGGCTTGTTGGAGAAAGGTGTGCTATTACTTTTCTCTAGAATATATAAAACTCTAGTTTTACTGTCTGACTGATAAATGCCAAGAAATAAAGGTATATTGACTTGGATGCTTATTTGAAATGATTAAATGGCTGGAGGAAAGTTGTTAGAAAATAGGTGGTTCAGTTTTTGTATCATTCATGTCACTGATTTCAATAATGTTATCTTCTCAGTCTCAGACATTATTTGGGCAATAAGAGCCCTTGTGGCAGTATAGAATCAGTTTCACATAACGAAAGATAATTTTGAAGTAATCTTCAATTCGATAACACAGTTTCAGTCCAAATGGATTTAGAGATTGAAACGGTGCTCTCAGCTCTGAGATAGGCTCTAAACCCTGATTAATCTGGCTATATCTTGTCTGAACCACTCGCACTAGCTGACTAAAAGTCTAAAGGTGCGGTCACAGTTTTATGGGGAAAATGATCCATTGTTAATTTACAGTAATGTAATGATGAATGAAGTACAACTCACACTGAAGTCACTTTTAAACCAAGCATAGTTTGACCAACATAAACATGAGGGAATCTGCATGGGGAACTTTTTTGCACCTCACTCTAAACTCCCAAACGTGTGGTTTCCTATTGAAGGCTGTTTTTACACTGCATTTCTTAATGCACTGATCAGACTTTTGACCATATGTTTTTTTTCCAGCCCGTTTACATTCACTTTATACACGACTGGTATCCGATATCTGTTTACGTTAATCCCCTCTCAAAATGATTCCATTGATGATCGCTTTACTATGTAACATGGCCGACCCTCAGTTTTGAATGGCCGTACTAAAACTATTTTATAATTCTCGTCGGGTGGCCATGATAATTTAGGCTACCAGTATAGATAAGTTAAAAGCTGTCATGGATTTTGCAGCACAACGGCTATAGACTGGAAAATAGTGGTTATTTTCGTTTAGCCTGTTATAAATCGCTGTAAGATTTATTTTATTTGAAGGAATTAATGAAAGAGCGCAAGAGAGCGGGAGAGAGAATTGCCTGCACGCGTCTCTGTACTGTAATAATCCTTGTTAGTTTGTTTACAAAAACAGCGAAGTTATAACCTCATTTGCTGAGGAATAGCCTATTCACGTGGCAGAGGTTGAAAACTAATTTATATGCTCCTTAATGTTTCTGTGTGTGCAATTTCTTAACTATAAATTTTCACCTTAGTAAAAGAAAAAGCTGTGAGTTTTAGTGAGAGCGCATACAGGCACGTGTGCGTCCTTAATGCGTCATTAAAAAGCTATCTAACGTGTTTCCCGACCCTCGCCTTGTGGTGGCTTGGAATGAGAAAGGGGGATCAGATATACGTGTTTACACGCAGGTTAGATGTCCAGATATTAAATATGTATCTGATTTAAAACCACAGTGGCTCAGAACTGATGTGAAAAAAAATCATATCTTATGCAGATTTTTGTGTTTTAAGCATGTGCAAAAAATTCTGATCTGTATGTGGTGTTATTAAAAAAAATCCGATTTTTTTTGTGCCAGAATTGACTGGATTTTGCCTGTAAAATCTACTCATCTTATTAGCCAGACCTAATTTTGCCTTTTTTTTTAATGCCTTATTAAATTGGACAGTGCACATGAGAAAACAACAGGATGGAGCCGGCACTTGAACTCGGGTCGCCTGAGCTACATAGACTAAAAGTCTGGTCCACATTGCAGCTTATTCTGGCCAAGAGCCACCTACTGTATTTACACATATGCCGCCTGACTGACATGTGATATGACACGGTCAGTCATGGTTTGTTTTGATCTTACATGCTGTTTAGTAGTGGTTCACTAGATGGCTCAGAACTTTAAACAATATATCAACCTATTACCTTGTAATCAGCCAATCAGGTAAGTGCTTTCCAGTTTTCTATAGGACAGGTCAGTGGATGGACTGTAAACTAGTTGACTCGTGACTACATAGTGGACATCTACACAGTGGAGGTAATGAAGAATACACACACCAAAAGCATTTCACTGCATCCTCTGCAACTTATTGTGGAATTAGAAAGAATATTCTAAAGGTCAGGAGAACTGGGGGAGAAACTGGCGGCCAGATATGGATAAAGGGTTGAGAATCAAATCGATCCTGGGGTGCATACTCACCATTTGACATTTTACTTCCACGTTACAGAGAGTTTTGCATAAGTTAAGACTCACATATTCTTCTGGCACCCCAGCAGTGTTTAATTGGCATTCCTAAATAGTTTGGTTAATTGCGTTTTCTCTAATTTGCCTCCTGAAGCTGTGATTTAAATTTAAATTGGACATGGTAATCGCATCAATTAAAAACGTGGAAACGCCATGGTCTAAAAGAAATTATATCAAGTAAATTTGAACATTTTTTTTTTCAAAGAATAAAGGGTCCGTCCAGGCTAAAATGTCCACTTCAGAGCCCATCACCAACGGAAATAAAATGCCTCCACAAGATCAACCTTCAACCTCTCTCTATTGTTATGGAAAAAATAGCCAATCATGCCGATTCAGGTCCCCGCAGGTTAGAGCACTTATTTTCTCAATCCTGTTTATGAAAATGATTTCAGCCGTGCTCGACGAGGGCAGACAGGGCAGGAAATTAGTGTTGAGAGGCTGTATAGGATTTGCTGTATTGTAGCGATTAGGTAATGAAGTCAGCATTCTCTCCCTATAGACTGGCTGTCTGCGTCGTCTGCAGGCCATAACCAGTAGTTATAAGTTATGATAAAATAAGCCTCACTTTATGGATGGCTGATTGTGTAATGTGGCACAGTGGGCTGTAATTTTCCATGATTGTGTCGTGCAAAAATCCTGTACCCCTTGGACTCCAACATATAATCCACCACAAAAAAAAGTGTGTTTAATATTAAACTTTAAAGGGTTAGTTCACTCAAGAATGTTCGCTCAAAAAAGTGTTCTTGTCGCTTCATAACATTTAAGGTTGAACCACTGTAGTCACATGGACTATTTTAACAATGTTTTTACTAGCTTTCTGGACCTGGAAAGTGATAATTGTGCTGTCTATGAAGGGGAAAACTCTTGGATTTTATCAAAAATATCTTTAAGTAACATACCAAAACAACCAAAGAACATTTTTCGCATTTTTTTTAAATTGATCTGGATTAATATTGATTGAAAAATGAAATCGCTACTACTAATGTTAAAGAGTTAGTACACCCCAAAAGGAAAATTCTGTCAGTAATTACTCACCCTCATGTTGTTCTAACCCTGTAAGACCTTTCGTTCATCTTCGGAACACAAATTAAGATATTCCTGATTAAATCTGAGAGCTGGATCACTCCTCCATAGGCTTCTTATGGGATCAAAACTGGCCGGCCCAGAAAAGTGACTACAGTGACTCAATCTTAAGTTTATCAAGGGATGAGAATATGTTTTGTGCGCAAACAAACAAACAAAAATAATGACTTTATTCAACTATTCATTTCCTTCTCTGTTGGCCTCGAGATTTCATGTACAGTAGTAAAACTGTGTAAAGCTTCTAGGTTGTACGTCAGATGAAACATGGGTTGTGAAAACCATTTTATGTTCACTCTGAATTGTAGGATTTCTTGCAAGGCAGTTAATAGAATTCCCCAAAGAAAGTTCCTTCCGCTAATTATATCATTTTGGGGTACAGGATCGAAAGGATTTTGTGCAACCTCACCAAAAATACCATATCTTTGGTTGATTTATCATGCTGTTTGAGTTTTGCACATTACATTTTGACCAGTCCCTCTGCTTCTGACTTTTTCATCATTGTCTTACAGAGTATCCTGAGGAATCAACAAGGCTTTGCCCTTAGTCATGTTCCTAACACAAACACGCGAGACAAAAGACAGAGTCCCAATGTGTTTGTTTTGTTACAAGTTGTTTGCCCTTTAGCCAGGACAGAATCATTTCTGTACACATTCAGCCCGAGGTTGTCATGATCTGATTTTTTTTTTTTTTTTGCCACCTCCACATTCTTTCTCTACCTCACATTTGTTTTTCACTCTTCTCATGTGTTTACCACCCAGAGGTTCTCAATTGGATTACCGTGCGACAGCATTGCAAACAGAATAGCTGCAGGCGCCGACTTTGAAGGCTGTCAGAGCCATAAGTTAAAGATTTTTTGCCCTCTTTCTTTGTCTAAATCCCATTCTACATTTCTTTCTGACGTACAGTTACGTCGTTTTTTTTTTACTTTGCTTAACTTTAAAACTTATGAAAACCTTCCTATACCTCCTACTTTTCTCTCTTTCTATTTTTGGCTAGTCTCATACATTACTTCATCAGTTCACAGATTACTTCAATGTACAATATAGGGCTGGGCGATGCAGCCTAAAAAAAAATCCCAGTAATTTTTTACACACAAAATCCGATTTACGATTTAACTTACTTAACCTACTTAAAACTTGTTAAAACTTGTCAGATTGATTCTATCAAGTTTTAATTTTATTTTGTTTGGATTTTTCCTTCTGGGATTTGATCTGGATTTCCCTCTTGGGGTTAAAGTGCTATCAGAAACAATAAGCCAAAAAGACAAGGTGGCTTTTTGTAATCAGTGAAAATGTAACATAACATAACATAAAAAAATAAAAATAAAAAAACTTGCTTCACAGCAATTGCAAAGTGCATTGTGATTGTCAAAAAATTTGGTAACTAAACATAATTCTATTAAGTTTAGTAACAATGCAATGTTTGCATGGTACAATGACTGGTAAACTACTGTTTTTATTATTGCTTGACTCAATTTCATTTCAATTCTTGTGATTTGATTCTGATCTTGATTCAATATACATTCCTTTGTATAAATTTTAAATTTTATTTTTTTTATAACAAATGTTTTAATATTTTAATGATATAGGTAAAAAATATAATAAATATGTAATATAGTTATAATATTTACCAAAATACTCCCCTCTATAGCAATGTTCATTTGTGTATCTCTATGGAAAACACGAGCCCGTTCTGAACTACGGCAGCCCAGAGGGGAGCGTCGGCGGATGTTGAAGAGAAAAACAATTTACATTCAAACAAATCAAATCAGTGTAAACTACACATTCGAGTTAGTATTAGATTTATTGCCCACCCCTAGTACAGTAGGTCTGAGTAGTATTATGGGTTTTACTAGAGAAGAGCCAATTAAATAGTTGATTTGACTGGTGGTGTGTCCAGGCATGGTCCTCATTACTTCCAGTCGCTCTCATTTGGTCTCTTGTTTTTCTTCTTTTACTCCTAGAAACTTTCCATAGTGATATTGTGTCTTGCCCAAGCAGTTTATCAGTAGGTCCCTTTTTGTTGCCAGTAGAAACTTGCATCATACTTCTTCGAAATGGCATCAACAATTTACAAAACATCACATCGTCAGGTTTGAGGAGATTCCCCATCATATTTTTTTCCTTGGGGTATGATTGAGGCTGGAAAAGCAGCACAGATTTCTATTCAGATGTGAGTAATCTGACTGCCAGGAGCGAGTCCGAAGGCAGAGCTTGAGTTCACATGAAACTCGATAAGACGAAATCCTTGAGTGAGTTTGTGAAAAGGGACAAACACAATAGAGATATAAATGGAGCAGGGTTTGTTGGGTTTTTTTTTTGCCAGTGGGAGATCTGACTCAACATTCATATTCATGTAAATACACATGTAAGGGAATTGCTCATTGTTCTAGAAATCAAACAAAAGGGTTTGAATCAGTGCGTGTCATGATGAGCGACTCTAAAGGCGTCTTCAGTTTCGCAGTCGTTTTCTCAGGCTCTCGAGCAATGAGCCATCCTATAGTTGTTCATGGAGTCACTCTCGCTCATCTAGGGGGTGAGAGAGCGAGAGAGATTTAAATGTTTTTAATGTGCGAACAGCAGGTATGTTTTATTCATGGGGAAGCATATACGGTCTGCCACACACACAGTCTTTCCCAGACATTATAGGAGATTTATAAACAATCTTTAACTTTTGACTGTTGAAAACTCTAAATTCCAGCATTGAATTGCAATTGACCTATGGCTAAGCCACGCCCCCTCCACTCACTTGGTCAACATTCGGGGACAGGCGCTATGGCAGCTGTCACAGCAAGAGACATTTCACAGGAGGCAATTGGTGATTTTTGGAGGCATAAAGATTATATATCATCTCGAAGTCACCTAAAGGGCCTTAACTATGCATTGGGGGGTTATATTAATAATTTTATTGTTGAGAAGGTCGATGAAAAGCCTCTGCTCCAGGCAAAAAAGTACAGGTCACAGTGTAAACGTGATAAACCGCATATCCTTGCCATCACCGTTTGGTGCTACAGTATTTACATGCATCATTCAGCACAAGATTGTTAACATTTGTTATCTCGGTTATTTACAGATTAGTTAATGAAGCTAAGTGACATGATAGAAGCTAACGTTAACGTTTTGTAACGTTAGGCTAATGTTAGCTTAACGTTACGTTAGAGATTTTAAAGATAACGTTCAAATACGTTGTTGACTTAACTTAGAACAGATGTAGACTATAATTTGTTACAATTTAAAAAATAAAACTAATATGCAAATTAAGAGCATTGAATGATAATTTGAGCACTGCTCTCAAAATATCATCTAGGCATGTTCCGCCAAACAATGAAAGCCATTCAGGTGTGGAATGAGTATGTGAGAACACTTTAAAGTTATCGATAAGGTTACTGCCTTACTTTTAGGACAATACTCATGATGTGGTCTATTTGAAACGTAACTACATTTAAGTGTTAATAATGCCTGTTACATCACCTCTCAAAAATGAAAATATTTGTCATCGCTAAACCTTTTCTGTTGATGAATCACCCTCCTCGCTCTCACACGCTAGTAATCTCTCCCCTCCTCACGTTTATGGCAGACACGCCGCTCCCCATGAAGTCAAATACGCCATATATAATCTCCAAGTCTTCCTTCATAACCTGCTCCCTACTGTTATAGCAAGGCAGCTCGGCCACGATTCTTGCTCTTATCTACGATCTTTCTTATGACTTTTTCCTTCGTTCTTCTTCCAGGATTAATTCCTCATATTAGCTTTAATTACACAAATGGCTCTGTATCTTATGAATCTCTTCATTGCAGACGGAGCTCAGCTTTGCACACCATTGGTTATAAATAATTGAATGAGATTTTAAACCACCAATTAAGTCAAGCAGCAGGGAGAGAGGAAATCCCTTGGTGGGCGAGCCATTAGTAATAATGTTTGACATTTTCACCACCACAAAATGGAAGGATTGGGCTCCATTGTGTAATTGCAACTGTCTGCAGAGGTGTATATTATATAGTAATGTGGTACAGTTTGGACAGATGCGTATGAGGAATGTAAGCAAATACAACTTTTTGAAACCGTTTGTTGTTTAAAGATATGAGGAAAACTCCAAACGTTTAAGGACACCGATTTTCTTTGTGAATGAATAATGTATCGTAAATAAATGTTCTTCCTTAAAATACAGGGTGCATAAGTCAGGACACCCCATGTTAAATTCCCATAGAGGCAGGCATATTTTTATTGTCAAAGGCCAGTGATTTTATGGATCCAGGATACTATGCATCCTGATAAAGTTCCCTTGGCTTTTGGAATTAAAATATCCCCACATCATCACATACCCTTCACTATACCTAGAGATTGGCATGGTTTTATTTCAGTTAGCCTAATAGCTGGTTTGATTTGCAGTGAGAGATGATCTTAGAATAGAATAGATTAGATTAGATCACAATATATTATTCATTCACAAAGGAAATTGGTGTCCTTAAAGGTAGGAGTTTTCCTCATTTTCTTAATAAAAGCATTAAGATCAATATCGAAAAGATTTTATTCCTCTTTTTAGTCACCTTTAGCATGGGTTTGTTCACTTATTCTAGGCACCGTACATAATAAGTATATTACACTTAACATTATAAAAATAACTGACACATTGTAAGGAAATTCATGATGTCTATTCAGGATTTTTTTTAAATCACTTTCCATATAGGCAGACAAATGTAAAATGGAAAGTTTGATAGATTTTCCCATACTACACACTGACTTTATAACATAAGGCCTAGAGAGGTTAGTAAAAAAAAAAAAAAAAACAGAATTGTCTAGTTGCATCAGAATGATTTTGCTAAATTCAGTTTCTAAATGGCACAGAGGAAATGAGCAGGCCCTTGTCCTCCCAGCATGCCTGCCTGTCTGTCAATTGACCTGCGTGTCCTTTTTGAGGCAGGAGGAAACTATTAATTTTCTCTACAGGAAAGTAAGCCACTTATTCGCTGACTCATTCAGGTACTAAGAAGCACTGCAAGATATCCAATATCAGTGTTTTTTTGCCACCGTTTGAATGGGCTTTTTAATGGAACCAATGTACTATTCATGGGCGAACAAGTTGGTACGTTTTAAATTTCCAGGAAGGAAATTTCAAGCCTTTTTTCCCCTCTCATGTCAATTTATTGTACGAAGTTGAGCTGTATATTTTTTGTATTGCATGTATCTCTTTTGATTCAAGGTAAGTACTTCCAGACGCAAATTTCAAATGGACCTAAATGAACATTTTCCTCAAATCTTAAAAAAAAAAACAACAAAAAAAACAAACAGTATAATCTCTACAGGTATCCAAGAAAAGCATTTTTATTTGGAATTTTCCTATATGAGGTCGCCTCCTGTTGCGCACCAATATCTGTCATCTTACCAGATCATAGCAGTTTCGACACAGATATATTCCCCCGCCTCCTTGAGACGAGGCAGCTGAAGTGTCTTTGTTCTGCTCCATTACTCGCGGTTAGGAGCTGCGATTCGTCTCCATCTGCTGCCTCTGTCGCGCCTCACCAACTTCGGTTTCCCCCAGACACGGTCACCGAATATAAAAAAATGAAATTACTGAAAAGTGGCGAAGTGTTTTCATGGTCTCATGTGCAGATTTGCCAGTCTCTCAGTGGGGCCTTTTCTCTCTCTAATGAATCATTGTGTTTTCTGAATTTAATTGAATTTTGGCTTGTTACTTCAGTTCGTTCCTTGTGTATCTTTTGTCTGTAATATGCGTATATGGACAAGTTTATGGAAACAAGTATGTAATGTGCTGTAATCTTTCAGGAGCCTCCACCAAATTTGAACAGGAATTTACAAAACTGTTGAAGCAATTATAATAATGATTAAAAAATACTAAACACATGCCAAATTCTTAGAAACGTACTTTTTGTATTGCCGTTTGTTATCTACAGAGTTCGAGGTGTAAGAGGTGTGTTTAATGCACACATTTAGAGAATTATTCGTTTACAAACTATATTACATTTTGTTGGAGTTGCACCACATGACGTAACTATTTTAATCAACAGCATAAAAAAGTAAACATTTACTAAACTTTGAAGACTTGTTGACCCTGACATATTTACTAATCATTTTACTGATAAATAATAATAATAATGCCAAATTACTCAATATTTAAAAATATTTTCTTGAAAAAATATTTTAATTAAAATATATATTTCTTGTTGTATCACAACAATGTATTTTAATTCAGAAATTCAAACATTTTCTTCAAGTGGTAAATTGAAATGAATTAATTTTATTTATGATCTGAATTTATAATGCACTTTTAATGCATTTTTGAATGAATGGGTGTCATGCCATTGACGTAATAATCTCAGTACCTCAGTATCTTAAAGTATGTCTTTGCAATACTTGATATGAAAAGCTTTCTAATGTTCATCTTAATGATTAGATGGATTTACCCTGTCTGTTTCTTCCGACAGGGCTTTCTGAAGAGCGAGCGAGTGGCCCGCATGGTCCAGGGCGGAGGCTGTTCTGCCAGTGACTTCCGTGAGGTCTTCAAGAAGAACATCGAGCGTCGTGTACGCAGCCTGCCCGAGATCGACGGCTTGAGCAAAGAGACTGTCCTCAGCTCTTGGATCACCAAATACGATGCCATCTATAAAGGAGAAGAGGACCGGCGGCCTCAGGGACGCATGCCCTTCAGCGCTGTGTCCGAGCTCATCCTCAGCAAGGAGCAGCTTTATGAGATGTTTCAGCAGATCCTGGGAGTCAAGAAGTTTGAACATCAGCTGCTCTACAATGCCCTGCAGGTCAGTAGTAGCTGAGTTTTAAGGGTCTGAAATGTTTTTTTTAGTACTGGATGGTATTATATAGGGCGGTATAATAAAGAGTTTGGGTTGTATATTAACGTGCATTTGGGAAGACATGTGCCAACCAACTTTCCAAACATGTAATGTTTGTCAACAGAAGAGAAGCTATATGGGCTTCCTGCAGTTTTCTGTCAAAACAAAAGTTTGATGGTTTAACGTTTGAAAATGAAGAAAATAATGGTGTGTTCCATTTGTGCCCAGAAGTGGGAAATTCCCTTTTATCTGGAACGCACACTCAAGTCAGAGTTGCTATTGGGAACGCAACAATCCTGACTTAAGAATCTGATATTGCTGCTCAGCACATAAACCATAGTGTAACCGTTGTAATATATTGTTTATTAGCAGTTCTTTTTGTCTGTCTCACAAAAAAACTCAGTGGTGCACTCATTACTATCCATCCTCTTCTTCATACAGATTACTCTTATCTGTATGAATAAAAATGATGGAGTATTTAAGGAAAAAATGCAAGTGATACTTTAGCTTCCACACTCTTCCGACCAACACTTGAATATGCGGCTAATAATAGCGCACGTTTATCTAGGCTAACGTTAGTGTGAGCAGCCAAATAAAGATGCTACTTACTGTACGTTTCAAGTGATAAACCATATTTGAGGTTGATGGATGAAAAACGAACTTTTGGATTTCCTGTCCGTTGAGATTTCAAAAGTCTGGGAGTTTGACCGTAACAGCTTAATTTCTGTGACTTTTAAAAAAAATGGCTGATGCCACAATTCAGAACAACAAGAAGTCATAATTATCAGTTGTGTTGGATTTTTTTTTGCACAATCCTTCTTTCAAATAAATGTCTCAGGAAAAAAATCTGAGTTTTCAAAGCAGAGTAATATTGATTTTTCATTGTTCTCTGACATTGTGTCATGTTCTGTATAGTGTTAGAAAAAGTGCCCAATTTCCCTGTATGTCCTCAAAGGTGATTTTACAAAGGACAGAAATAAATTGTTGGGTCACAGATTCCTTTTAGCAGATTTTTTGGACAAAGGATTTTGGTCCCAGTGTTCGCCTTGCATTTAGAAAAGGTCCGCTGGTACCAAAACGTTTAAGTCTTTTTGTGCTTTTGGTTTTTTTTCCCCCAAAACGAAAGTGAATTGCATATCATACATTATTATTATTCTTCCCTCAACTCGGATCAGTTTCCCTGTCCCCTTTGCAGAAAAACAGCCCCGAAGCATTATGTTTCCTCCCCCATGCTTCACAGTAGGTGTGGTGTTCTTGGGATGCAACTCTGCATTCTTCTTCCTCCAAACACGACAAGTTGAGTTTTTACCAAAAAGTTCTATTTTGGTTTCATCTGACCACATGATATTCTCCCAATCCTTTTCTGGATCATCCATATGCTCTCTGGCAAACTTCAGATTGGCCTGGACATGTACTGGCTTAAGCAGGGGGACACGCCTGGCACAGCAGGATTAGAGTCCCTCTCGGTGTAGTGTGTTACTTATGGCAGCCGTTGTTACTTTAGCCCCAGCTCTCTGCAGGTCATTCATCAGGTCCCTCCGTGTAGTTCTGGGATTTTTTTCTCACCGTTCTCATGATCATTTTGACCCCACGGGATGAGATCTTGCGTGGAGCCCCAGATCGAGGGAGATTATCAGTGGTCTTGTATGTCTTCCATTGTCTTACAATTGCTCCCACAGTTGATTTTTTTCACACCAAACGTTGCTATGGTACTGACAACCAAACCTGAATTATTAACTTTTAATAAAATAAATAATGATTTTATAACGATAAGTTGTCATGTCATTTTTTATTTTCATGACTTTCTAACGTTTATAAGGGCAGTTAATACAATTAAATTGAAGGTAGATATTGAACTATTGACCACTATATCACATTTTTTAGCCGACCTGACATGTCAACGTCCTCAGCAACTTTCCTCACGCAGCATAACCCTCTTCAGAGAGATCATACAGAACTGACAGAATCGAACTTTAATCTCTCCGCCATTTTTGTTCTACCCGCATCCGACGCGTTTCACTGTGTAGTACGACGTCCGTTGGGAACGTATTGCGAATTACGGAGCTGATTTCAACTGCCAGTGTGAAGGCGGCGTGAGAGCCAGAAATCTTGCTAGTTTGTGGGTGACCAAATACTTATTTTCCACCATAATATACAAATAAATTCTTTAAAAATCCTTCAATGTGATTTCCTGGATTTTTTTTCTCATTTTGTCTCTCATAGTTGAATATCTATTATGAAAATTACAGACCTCTCTCATTATTCTAAGTAGGAGAACTTGCACAATCAGTGGCTGACTAAATACTTTTTGGCCCCACTGTATCTCAAATTAAAGGCTTACGAATGACAAACATCCCAGGACAAAAAGCTTTTCTTTCGTAATTGAATGATTTTTGACAATTACATGTTGTGTTGTGTTGATTTTTTTCCCCCGATAACCGCAGTAAGCAGTTTGGTGCCTTTAATCCTTTGCCCTTTACCTTAATCACCTGAACACAGGTGGCTTTATCCCATCATCAGCCTCTTTGAAAACACCTCAGAAAGGTCAGGGGTTGATAGGAAATGGTCCAACTGGCTTGCCCTCCTGTTATCTTTCACTAGCCTTTCCCCAGGGGACAGGAGGAGTAAAAGAGATGTGGTGGGTGGTCTTCACTGACGTCTCTTTTCATCGCAATTGCAGTTAGCAGATCAGTGCAATTAGGCTGGTTGAGCCCAACATTAATTGGCACGTTTGGCATCTAACTGAGATCTTATGTTTGGGTAAAAGCAGGGGACTTCACATTATGCTTAATATATCCTTTTTAAATTATCTTCGATAATTATTTTATTTTTAAATAACTATCTTATTTTTATTTTTTAGCTATTACCAGCTATTCTTCATCTTAAAATACTATTCTGGGTTCAATACAAGTGATGAAGCTAATAATTTCATCCCTACATTTGTAAAAAAACAAGCAAACGTCATTTTTACGGTAACACTTACAATGGAAGTCTATTTGGCAAGTGTACTGAAAGGTTTAAAAGCTGAAATATGCAGTGCATGGATAACATACTGTATATTAATTGTAACCTGCAAAAATGTTTTATTTGAGCTGTGAAACTGTCTTGGTGGTTCTTATGCGGTTATAATTGGACAGACAAGCTTAGTAAGCAATTTTGTCATGCTAGCCTCATTTTAACACGTAATGTTGAAGTATTGTGGCAATAATATCAACACAATGTGTTTTAACATGAATTCAAGTGCAGTGTCTTGCTGGATAGACTTCCATTGTAAATGCATGATTGTAAACACAATTTGCTTTTGACAACAAATGCTTTTGACACAACTTGTTTTGAACCTGGAACATTCCTTTGAATTAAAATGACCTAACATTTATGTTTAAAAAAAAAAAAGTGGGATTTTTTTTTTCTTTCGGTTTAAATGCTGTGCCTCTTGTGTTCGTTTGTTTCGTGCTGGGATCTGTTGTCATTAAGCACAGCATTGCTTTCAAACTGCACATCTACGATCCAGAAGGCAGCATGTAGTTTTCTGAAAGCTTGCACACAGATGTCATGTACATTTTCTGAATCCTCTCTTCATATTTTAAATTGACTAATAAGGTGAAATTGCAGCCTGGTGTTAATCTCTCTCAGCGCTTATTAAGAATTTAAGCACCTCTGTGCGTTTTATGGATCCGTGTCAGCTGACATTTTAAAGTTTGTTTGCTTGCATGATGTTAGATTCGGCATTAATTGGTGGCTCAGCATTCGATAAATCACTCATGCGCATGTGTTTAAAGGGTAGAGATGTATACATTTATGAGTGGTCTTGTAAATAATACAAGGAATAATGTAGAGCAAAGCAAACAGAGTGGAAGATAATGACTGGGGCCGATTTAGAGATATGCAGAACAGCATATTTTCAGATTGAATTAGTCAGTCTCTTAAAGGAGCTCTGTCATCTTCAAAATGCAATGCAGTGTAATGTATTGTACAGACCATTCCAGGAACAACCCCATTATAAAAACCCATAGGAAAAATCAAGGGAATTGGTATTCTGGGTTTTAAATCCCGGCACCACTCCATTGTTACCTAATCTGTTTTGATGTGCTTCTAAGGGAAGCCCCTCTCAAAGTAATACATTGCCTTAAAGCACAGCTGCATAAAAAAAGAAATAAAAATCTAGATTAACTCAGTAGTCAATTTCACTAATTGACTTGTCGACCATCCTGACCCATCTGGATTTTAAAACTAGAGGAGTCTTGAAATGAGATGATGATGATGATTGGGTGTTAAATATAAAAAAGGAAGGAGAAATGAGAGGATATGGGGAAAAAAGGGGGAGGGGAGTCAGTGAGAGCTATTCTTGGACCTTAACGTCCTCTGCCATTTCCGTCATTGATTATTATCTTACACTCCTGCACATTAACTCAACAGCTTTCTGTTATTTTTGTACCTTTACACTCACTTGCATGCGTGTCCATTTTCAGCCTCTTTCATAAGGCTGAAAATGGGCAATTTATGCATAACATGCCCATTAAAAACATGGAACTTTTGTGTGTAATATATATATATATATATATTATACCATTTTTTTATAGGTCATAATTTTTAGTCATCCTTTTTTGTCTTCACAAGATAATTTCAAATTGTCCGGTGGTGTAAGAAAAGTCTCAATTAAAATGCCGTTTTTATTCTTATATTTAAAATTTTTATAGAAAAATGGCAACATATTGTATTAGATGAAATATAGCAATTTAAACCATGTGACAAGTCAACTTTTCATATCCATATATCAGTGTTTTATGTTGTCAATCACGATGATGTACCTGCACTTAAAGCTACATTCCCTGGATAAATCATATATATCATTTTCACTGCCAAACACTTCTTTAACAACTGGTGCATTGTTCGTTTTGATTTTCCTGCTCGATCTGTCTTGCTTTAAACGTTTAAGTGTTTTTCTTTGATAGCTGCTCCACCCTTGTGTCAGATTATTTTACGGAGTGAATGGCGAGGGAAGAGAAAGAAGGAAACCGAAAGAGACTGGAAGCATGACAATTGAAATGTCAGTTAATGGAGGGTGTCACACAAAGGAAGAGGAAGATATGTAACAGGACTAGGAGACAGCGGCAGTTGAGTGCAGAGAAGTGACAGACTGAGGGGAAAGAGTGATGTGTTTGAGTTGAGGTAAAGGTGGATGAAACAAAGATCAATAACACAAAGTAGACAGATCAAGGGAGATTGATTGGATACTGTAGATACAGACTGAGACTAATGGAAGGTAATGAGAAGTAGAGAACAAAGGTAAAAAAAAAGAATATTTTTGGATAAATAAAAAAAAACCTTGTCTGGTACGAGTAAAGTAACGAGTAACGACTAAATCTTAGTTTTTCAAACTAGTAACACAACACATTACAGCTTAAATAAGAAACATTCTTATTTACTTTCCCTTCATTAAAGTTATTTATCCAGAATATCCAGAGCTTGACATTTTATTTGGCATCAAATTAAATGAAAATCTGTTTTTAAATTATACGTTTAGTTTTAACAGTTTTTGTTATCCAAATCTTACAATAAAAACGACGTATTTTCTCTGGTGACGAATGACCAACCTTTCCAATAATTTTCTTACAACTGACTCCAAGCTCACATTTATTTTTGCAAGGTCCACATATCAAAATCCAATCAACATCTGACCCTACGTGTCACAAATCAGAAGAAAAGAACTACTGTTTGCTTTCATCGCGACTTTAATTTATCCTGCTAGGGGCGAATTTGAACCTGTAATATTCTGTAACTAATCTGAATGGAAGACAGAAATGGACAGGAAATCATGGGAAACTAATCTTATAAATCACATCATCTCATGGTCAACCACAGATGACCACATTAAATCAGTCAACTGATCAATAAATCAAGCACCTTGTGAAGTGTGGAACATCTGGTTGGGCCGTGTCTCAGGTGGACACATTGAGAAATCCAGCTGTACCCTTCTGATCAGAGAAGCCCTTCGCTGTAGCCTAGCCCCCCCCCGCTCTTTTCTCAGCACCTGTCATCATCTTTCTAATGAACACATTCAGCCTGGCCTTGTCATCTCTCGTTAGCTCGCCGTAACGGGGCCGGAGGACGCGCCCCGCAGCTGAGACACCGGGAAGAGTAATGAATTACCACAGCGATACTCATATCTGTCTGACAGGGTGAGGGCGGACCATCAAAAACAGAGTTGGTGGGTCACAGTGACATCCCACTGCAGACACTTTCTGACTTAAACAGGAATAGTTGACTTAAAAATGTTAATTCTATCAGCATTTACTCAAACATGTATGAATTTCTTTCTTCTGCTGAACACAAAGGAAGATATTTTGAAGAATGTAATCAGGCAGTTAATGGAAGTCAATGGGGTCCATCAACTTTACCATCATTCTTCGAAATATCTTCAAAATTTGCATTTTTAAGTCAACTATTCCTTTAAGGCTAACAATTGAGTTATAAAGGTTTTTCTTTTATTTGAATTAATTTTACTTTTTCATTTATATATTTCGAGTATAGTTACATTTAATGAAGAAAAAAAGATAAATGAAGATGAAGGAAGGTTTGACGGGTTTGGAACTAAATGAGTGTGAGGAGTTCATTTTTTTGAGTGAAATAACCTTTTAACATACTTGTATTTAAAGAGTTTTGAATCGATTCATTGAAATAAATGGTTTAACAGAACTTGTTTGTTGTTGATCAGTCCTTTTAGCTACTGAAGCTTAAATAAGAGATTATTTATTAAAACAGAAACATGTAAAGCTTGTATTAACAACCAAGTAAAAAGCACAATTCTTTGATATTTGATCCAGCACAGTCATTAGAAATGTATTGTGAATATTCATTAAAGTGGCCAGAAAGCACAGAAAGACGACCCATACTTTTTTCCAGTTTCTTCTTCTATTTCTTGAATAAATCTGTGTGACTGGATATGGCTGCCTTTTAATTGGTTTGCTAATTTAGATGAGGGGGGGGTAAAGAAAGCTCGGGGAAGATTAGAGCGTGACAGCGGCATGTTCCTCTCCACGCTGGTGATGTCTTTCATTAGGGCACTCTTAAGGCTTGTTGTTATAGAAATTGTTGCCAAACTAACCAAAACAGAGCAGCTAAAGAAAAGTGAACCAGTTGGTAACACGGCAACAGAAAAGCATATGTGTGTGGCTCTGGGGAGGTAATACGTTCTCCTCAAACGAAGCCATTTTAATGCATTATGAACACAAACCTGCTGTACTGTGCCGCTGATATATTTCAGCGGGATGTCCGTGCCGCTGTCCGTGTTGTGGCAGTTTTATTATTCTTTTTTTTAGCCACTGTTTGCGTCATTGTGCTGGGAAATGGCTGATGTGGTCATTCTGACTGTCAAAACCAGTAATTCATGACAGAATGATCTGCTCAGCTGGGGACATTTCAAACTTTCAAGCTGCCAATCAAAATAGATTTGCAAAGCTTACTGTATTAAGGGCAAGAAAAACATCAGTTGTCTGCACTCGGACATGACCATTATAAATAAAATTACTAATATTATCTTAAAAAAAAGTAATTACAAAAATGAAAAATTATAAAAGTACAATTATTGTTTGTTGTGACTACTACTATACATGCTATAATAATTATAAATAGTATAATTCCATCTATCCATCCATTCTTTATGTTCTGGTTTAATGAATTTGATCATATTACATCTAAAAATTAAATTGATTAAAATTATGTAAATGACATCAATTTGCAAAAATGAAATTACAGTAATGTTTGTTGTTAATAATATTAACAATAAAAATGTATATTATTATATATGTTGTATTATAATTTTACATTTAATGCATCATTTTATATACTGTATATTTTTACTTTTACATTTTTTTTCTTCAAATTTTACAAATTTGCATTTGATTTCATAGTAGCTCAGTTTGATATTCCTTCACATCAATTAAGAGCAAATCATTAGGAATATTAATTACATAAGCAAATCTACGAGATTGTTAGGATATTAAATGAATCTTGTGGTATTCTGTGGAAGTAACAGATGGGTCATTTCATTGGAACTTTGTGTAATTGACCACAATCTGATTGGCCCTGATCCTCAGGTCCCACCTGATCTTGATTAAATGTCACGTTTCTTGCAGTGTGCATTCAGACATACACAGTACAGTAGCTTACAGTCTAAATAGTGTGCTGAGAGCAAACACCAGAGTTATTAGTCACTAATTAGTCATAAATAAGCTATGGATGTTGGTGGTTATGTGATTTTACACAGGCTTTAATTACCTGTCTGAAATAGATGGCAACGTTCATTTTTAATTAGTGGCCAGTATCCACTAATTCCCTTAGAATGTTATTTTAATTATGCGCTTCTGCATATATTGCTCGCTAAATAAATAATATTCTTGAAACCTGACCATGAAAACCTCTGTGGTAAAATCAAACCCACGGGGAAGTGTGCATTTATTGTATTTGCGCTGTAGCCATCAAAGTGAAAATGTTGTTCACAATTCCCAGAAAACTGCAGCCATTATCACATGATTATTTGATCCCACCCTGACCTTGACCTCCTGTTGTTGGTGAGGTCGTTAGGTATATTATTAGTGGATTTTAACTGTGGTTTTCTTTCCTGTGATGCTCTCATTACTTGCTGTACGTTTCACAGGTGCACTTTCTATAACATGCATTGGCCTTTTACCATCTGCGTAGATGTGGCTAACTACATCATTAAGGCCTCCCACATGTGACCAGAGCAGCGCCGGACTGACGGAGCCTTCATCTGGTCTGCTTTCTCCCACACGCTCCTTGTGTGAGATTTTGAGGCGTTTGTTGATTTGCATATGTTAATAGAATGAGTCGATAATGAACGTTGATGTGATGGGAGCAGTAGATCGGCTCAGCAAAGCATGGCCGACATCACCCGGCCTCATTACAGAGAGTGTCACACTGCTTCACTCAAACAATGTCCTGATAAAACCAGATCTGTGCATGTTTTTCTGCTGTTTAGAAAATTCCTCCATAATAATGTGAGAGACAGACAATTATTACTTCAAGTTATCTCTGCTAAAGGTTGTTCTACAAGCTATTATCATGAGGTGGCTTTTATATTTTGTCCCGGTTTTTGTTAAATAATGTGTTGTTCCTCTGCGGTTATTTACCTAATATTTAAGACGTGCTAAAGACTGGAAGATTATTTTCTGGAAGGTTATATTTCTTATTACGTATGTCCTGATATGTAAAACCATTGAATTCAAAAGGGTGTACTTTCTTTTTCACGTGACTTTAGGTTGTCGCTAGGGCTTTCTGAGTGGTTTATAGACCTCTTTTGCGCCGCCGTCACAAATACGTCACAGCGTTAGCTGGGGGCAAAACAAACGGACGACTGGTGGCGGCTAATACAAACCAGCACAGATTCGGGTACATAATTATTAATATTATTAAATGTCATCTTGTTGTGTTGTTGGGTGCAGGAATCAATGAAAAATTAATATGGCGTATATCTGGAATTTTTATTTCTAGAAAATATTTACATCATTAAAATTGCACCGTAATGTCACTCTTTTACATTGTCGTCTTCTTCGCGCTTGGCTAGGCAGATCTGCAGATCGTACTACACAAGTCTTGTACGTGATTATTCATCACATAGGCATCTAAAGATTTTATGCTCTCGGTCTCTCTACTGTTGTCAGGCCACTCGACTAGAGGTATATATATATATAATATAAATATACTGTATGTGTTCTGGTGGTTACTAGATGGTTAATAGGGTGTTTTGTGTGGTCTTATAGACTGTGGGTGGTTACTCTAGGGTGTTTGGAGGGTTACTAGGTGGTTAATAGGGTGTTATGGGTGGGTTATAGAGTGTGGGTGGTTACTAGGGTGTTTTGGGGCTAATTAGGTCATTGCTAGGGTGTTCTGGGTGGTTTATAGAGTATGGGTGGTTGCGTTCAGGGGGTTACTAGGAGGGTACTAGGTTGTTCCAGGGGTTACTATGTGGTTGGTGTTCCGGGGGTTACTAAGTGGTTTCTAGGGAGTTCTGGGGGTTACTAGGTGGTTACTGTGATGTTCTGGGGGTGACTAAGTGGTTTCTAGGGATTTTTGGGGGTTACTAGGTGGTTACTATGGTGTTCTGGGGGTTACTAAGTGGTTTCTATGGAGTTCTGGGGGTTACTAGGTGGTTACTGTGATGTTCTGGGGGTCACTAAGTGGTTTCTAGGGAGTTCTGGGGGTTACTAGGTGGTTACTATGGTGTTCTGGGGGTTACTAAGTAGTTTCTAGGGTGTTCGGGGGTGGGTTATAGAGTATGGATGGTTACTAGGGTGTTCTTGGTGGTTCTAGCGTGTTGCAGGTGCTTTTATACAGGTAGTGTGATCATTCATACTGCATCTGCAGTGAAAACTGCACTAGTTTAGTTACCTAATACTTTGTTCAAATCACCAAGTATGAGCCCTTGCAAGTGCCACCTAATTAAAAAAAAAAGCTTTGAGCAAACTAGTAGGGTGCAGTAATAGTGCAGCATGAAATGGGAGCGGAGTCCACCCTACTGCCGCCGCAGGGAGAAGAGCTTATCAAGTGGAAACAGTGCTATGGTGGGGGTGGTGTGTGTGTGTGTGTGCGTGATACAGAGAGATTTCCCACTCATGGAGAGGAAACCCTGCCTTGACAACATGCCAGCAGTGCTGTGTGGGTGTATTTGTGTGCCACTTTGTGTGTGTGTGTGTGTTTTACACTCCAAAAACGTTTCATTTGAGGGCATGCCATAGCCGCTCAGTGAACAGATAAAGACATTAAACGTTTTTATGATCTCATATTTCCTCAGTGCGGCCTGTCCAAGTATCACCGCAGCTTCATGAGGCTCAAAAGAGATTACATGACTAATCATGGTTGTTATTAAGCTCATCTTTTCTGTCTTTTCACCACAATCAGCTTTGATCTATCCAGATCTACCTGTGGGTTATGGGTTTAGTAAACCATGAAAAATAGATAAGCTTTGTCTTCTGTTCCCGGGCAGCTTGACAATGTGGACGAGCAGGCGGCACAGATTCGCAGAGAGCTGGACGGGCGACTGCAGCTCGCCGAGAAAATAGCCAGAGTAAGAAACCTTTACCTGCTTCTATCTTTACAGTGAAAACACCTACGGATTGCTATAAAAGAAAAAATCATAATTGTTTGTGAGCATCCGTGTGCATTACTGTAGATATCATCTTGTGAGGTGGCGTTAGTTTATTATGGAGTGCACATCAGTGTTTCCTTAAATAAGAAAAACCTGGAATGTTATAAATAGGAATAAAAAATAAATGGATAAAAAAATATATATTTTTTTTTATTTATTATTAGTTATGATATTTTGGGGGATATTTTGGGGAGTAAGTAAATTAATAAAAAAAAAATAATACAATTAAATGTAATAAAAAGGATTTGCAAAAAAATATGAATAATTGTGCTATTATTTAGCATATTGTGGAGTAAGTCAGAATTAAATAACATAATATAAAATAGCAATAAAAATGAATAAATAATATATTTTTGTTTTTAAACACTTTTTTTTTTTTAACATATTTTGGACTAAGATAGTCATATTTGGACTCAGTAAGTGTGTTATTCAGAGCCATTATGGAGTAAATGATAAGCATTACATTTCAAAGATGCTATTTGATAGCATAACCAGTATTAGTGCGTCCTAAATCGAAGTATGTTTTAACACTTTTTATCCGTGTTTGTAGTTTCAATTCCTCGTCTAACTCGCAATGGGTCGCGGACAATATTAGTCATCAGAGTGTGCAAGGACCGAAAAAAGTAGACCATCCGGGTATCTTTAGAATACTCATTTCAACATAATCTGATTTGGGATGCATTAATTCTAATTTCAAACGCTATTTAGGATGAATATGTGAATTGGAACACCAAAAAGACCAGAAATATATGGGTCAGGTAAGGGAGACATCCAAAATATGTAGTGTTGACGTGCCTCCAGGAACAGGGTTGGGAAACACTGGGTTAGGCTGTTCTTTGGATTATTGTGGACTAATCAGTTATATTTTGACATAAGTGAATGGGTGAATAAATAAACAGTTAGTTAGCATATTGTGCACTTTACTGTACGTGTAACAATGTTCATTGTGTTTTGTTCTGCGTCTAATAGGAGAGGAAGTTCCCAAAGTTTATTTCCAAAGACATGGAGATGATGTACGTGGAGGAGCTCAGGTCATCCGTTAACCTGCTGATGGCTAACCTGGAGAGCCAGCCTGTGGCTAAAGACTTCAAGCCCAAAATCAAGCCCAAACTCACACCCATGAACAGCTTCCTGGACATCGGCGACGAGAATGACTTGCCCCTCTCCAAATCCGACGTGGTGCTGTCATTTAGTCTGGAGGTAGAGATTGATAAAGATTTCATCAATCATTGCTTAATTTGCAGATCACCATGTTAGTGATGGTTTTTATTTACAGTAGCAATACTTGCATGTATCACATTATACAGCTACAAAACGTTAGGGATTTTCGAAATGATTTTTTCAGAATAGATCAATCAGTGGTTTAAATAAACTGCTAGTTGCCAAAAAGTGGTCTGAATCTAAATAAAGTTGAATTGTCGCTCAGTCTGACCGTGTGGTCTTGTGACTTGCTCAGATTGTGATCATAGAGGTGCAGGGGCTGAAATCCGTTGCTCCAAACCGAATTGTGTACTGCACCATGGAGGTGGAGGGAGGAGAGAAGCTCCAGACCGATCAAGCCGAAGCCTCCAGACCACAGTGAGTATGGTGTTCGCAACACCTCTACAAGATACAGTTTCTGTTCACCAAAGAACCCTGAAATAGGTTTCCACAAAGATATTAAGCACCACAACTGTTTTCAATATGATCATAATAATGTTTTTCGTGAGGAGCAATTAAGCATATTAGATTTCTGAAGGATAATGTGACACTGAAGACTGGAGTAATGGTGCTGAAAATTTTGCTTTGCATCACAGGAATATATTACATTTTACAATATATTCAAATACTGTAGAAAAAAACTGCTATTTTTAAATTGTACTGTTAAATTAGATTTTTTTTCCACTATTGACATGTTTACTGTACTTTTAGACTGTACTTGAAAGTAAGGCTAGCAAATCCAAAGGTCAATCCTCAAACAGGGTCATGCAAGGTCGATATAGGGCAGACTTAAACAAATATATTTCATGGATATCCATGTAATTAGATTTCACAAACGTAATTCCGATCAACCGGCTCACTTGTCACGGCGTTCGTGGTTTGACTGGTCCAGACTGTTTTCCAAAGATGGCTCCTGCCTGTGTATATGAATCTGTCTTTACACATCAGTACATGTCTTTGCAAACATTTTTTTTGTGTTGCAAGTGCAAATGCAAATGAAGCGTTATCTAATTAAATATGTACTAATTTGCATATATTTCTAGAACAAAAATCTAAACATTGGATGAAGCCAGGTTCAAAGTTCTTTTTTCTTTTTTTTTTGGATATCTCTTTTCATCACTTCATAAATCTGAAAACACTGCCAAGAGCAAAAAATAAATACATTTCAAGTTAAGTTTGGTGTATTTAAGTGCTAGTGGAGATTTCTGGCTTAATGTTTTTGCCTGTAGTGTCTCGCCTTAAGCAAAACAGATTAAAAAAAGTAGTTCCTATATACATTTAGCAACATTTTTTCCTTCAATGCAGAGAAAACTAGAGAAAAAAAAAGAGTTGAGCTTTTTCTTTATACATCTACAATTGCACTCGCATTTACAAGACACTTAAGACAGAACATTTCAATGTGCAGTTTGAGAATTTTTGTCCTAGAGATTGCAGACTCCCTAGCCAGTGCACTAACTAGTAGCTGAATGAGACGCACCATATTTAGAAATTGGATTGAATGTGAATTTCAATGACAATGTTTACTTAGGAGCTTGGACGTTTTTTCCAATCAATACAGAGTCAGTTAACACTTCTCCCCCTCATTTTTGGATTTCATCTTATTGGTTTTATTAGGTTTCATATTTGTTTTTTGTTGAGTAGTTGTGGAGTTAATGTGTATTTATGGATACGGTTACTTTAAAGGGTTAGTTCACCCAAAAATGAAAATTAGGTCATTAATTACTCACCCCCATGCTGTACCAACCCCGTAAGACCTTCGTTCGTCTTCAGAACACAAATGAAGATATTTTGTATTAAATTTGAGAGGTGGATCACTGCTACATAGGCTGCCTAAGGGATTGAAACTTGACGGCCCAGAAAGTCAATGAAGGAAAATGTTTAAATATTCCATGTGACTACAGTGGCTCAAGTATAAGTTTATCAAGTGACATGACACGCTTGATAAACTTATAGTATTTATAGGAATATTTAAACATTTTCTTCATTGACTTTCTGGGCCGTCAAGTTTCATTCCCTTAGGCAGCCTATGTAGCAGTGATCCACCTCTCAAATTTAATCAAAAATATCTTCATTTGTGTTCCAAAGATGAATGAAGGTCTTATGGGGTTGGTACAGCATGGGGGTGAGTAATTAATGACTTAATTTTCATTTTTGGGTGAACTAACCCTTTAATTAAGTAAGTAAATGGTGTTCTTAGTATTTTAAGGGGACTTTGATTGCTGACTTGAACTGATTGCTACTTTGACCAGGTAAATCCTGGAGTCTTTTTCTCCAAGAGCTCTTGAATCAATCTCACCTCCGGGAGTTCCACTATAGGCGCGACATGACGAGGAGGAGGAACTCATCAAGCCTAGATGAGCTTTTCTCGCTCTCTGTGAAAGGCAGGTGGCCTTTAAGGATGTAGCGTTACTTGGAAATATGACTCAGATCACACTCATTTGGCCGGTTATTCAGCAAGATATTCTAAATGGATGCAAAGAACACAAAGTCTGGAAGAAATGGCCCATTGATGAACAGCTTGAGAATTGATGTTGCTTTTAATTTTGTTTAAAGGAATGTGGGTCATTTTTTATGGGCAGAGGAGCTGATCATGGAGGAATACACTTATGGGGTCCCTTTTCTTTTCTAATAACTTTTCCTCGTAGAACTGAAAGATTAAACTCTCCACTGCAGATCTCTTGAGTTTTAAAGATGATTATTCTCAGTGGCTAGTTTTGTCGACTTGAGCGTGTTGCACACAAATGCGACTAAATTAAGAAAGTAATTTTAATGCAAATTATGTATTGCATCATTAAACTGCTTTTTTATGAGATGCAAAGAACTGTTGTTTTGTTGCCTTGGCAACAGTTTGCTTATTAAACGGTCCTCTTTTCTTGTTGTGGGGCTTCATACAGCCTGTAATTTTCGACCAGTAACACAAACAGACCTCCCAAAATATCCTTCCACTGAATGAGCTTCCCAAGGCGGTTTTGGGCTCTAGATAATGTCAACAAGAGTGAAGACAAAAGGATCTCCTCTGTCATTGTCATTGCCAAATGCTGAATCCCATTGAGATGGATGGGAAGGCTAATAGATAGCATTGTCCAGATATTGCACACATTCTTGGTAACATCATTAGGCCTATAGACACCCAGCCGAGGTTCGCACAGAGGTTCAGATACCAAGACCGTCTAACCAGACGGTGATTCAGCTCAATGTTTGCTATAGACACACAGTCTAGACTAGCTGTGAAAAGTGTGCAAGTGTGCTGAATCATGATTCTAATTTGATTTAAGAGATTCATGCGTTCAGCTCAAGTGTATAGTTTCTTCATCAATATCTTCAGATCTCAAATGCTATAAGCTCAAGCTCAACCAAGTGGACATACAGTACAGTTTATCTGCATTACAGGTCTCGTTTGAGTTCTTATACTATAGAGAAAACATGCTTGGCTTGCCATATGACGTTCAGAATGCTGTCTGTGGGCTTGATTGCTTTAGAAAGCAGAATAACTGAATTAGATGTGGGAGCCAACTCCTACAGTCAGTTTGCCACAAGCAACTGTTGGTCCGCTTGAGAGAGAGATTCAGTTGAATTATATTGTTGTGTGTTTACTCAACTATAGATATACAGTATGTCTGTATTTTATGGTGATCTTATCTTAGAAACTCACACATAGACGCACACTCATAAGCTGATATAAATGCTGTTTTGATTTTTTGCCTTTAGAGTCAAATCCATGTTTTAAAGTCATGCTTTTAGAGTCAAGTCTTGTTTTTTGGAGTCAGTTTTGGTTGTTAATTTGCCATTTTTGAGTCATAATTCGTTTTTAAGCCTTTTGATATGTTTTTGAGTCTAGTTTTGGTGTCGCTTTAAGGGTCAAGTCATGTTTTTTGGACAAAATTGTTTTTATGTTTTGGCTTTGTAGTCAAGTTATGTTTTAAACGTTATTTTTAAAGTTCATTTTAAAATGTATTTCAATAGATTTTTGTGAAGTCGTGTATTTTGAGCCAAAAGTCTTGTCTTTGAGTCAGTTAAAAATGATCCAAAATTAATTTTTGAGTTTTTAATTTTTAAAATCCGACTTGCCTTAGCTCGATTAACGACGGAAAGCTTGTAATAATGTTTTTAATTCCAGTGGTACATTCTAGCGTGTCTTTGCGTCAGCGCATATAAAGAAGGAGTCTCGGCTATTAGGCTACATTGCGTGTGAGGATGTTGGAGGTGGAGATTTATAGCCTTTTCTCACAGCACTTGATATAATTAAACGTATCAATTTGATGGCAGATCCAGAAAGATTCAAACGACAATCATCAGTGACAACAGATTCACCCGATGTAAAATGCAAAAGACTTCGTTCAGACTTCGGAGTGGCTACAGAAAAAAAAGAGACTACAACCGGACATGCGAAAACAAGGATAAATATCGGAATGGCTTTAAAGGGTTACTCCACTTTTTTTGGAAATAGGCTCATTTTACAGTTAAACAGTCGAGTTTTATCATTTTCGAATCCATTCAGCCGATTTTCTGATATTTAGAATAATATCAGTAACCAGACAGTTTCTGGTCTCATTGACTTCCATAGTAGGAAAAAAATACACTATAGAAGTCAATGAGACCAGAAACTGCCTGGTTACTGAAATTTTTCTAAATATCAGAAAATCGGCTGAATGCATTCGAAAACGATAAAACTCGACTGTTTAACTCTGGGGGAGTTGTAAAATGAGCCTATTTCCATAAAAGTGGAGTATCCCTTTAAATGTAATTGAATAATATATTGAAATTTTAATTAGAATCTTATTATGAATATCATACTTGTTTAACATTGAATAAACAGTATAAACACTGGGGGGGAAATGCATAACAAAAACAAATAGATACTTTACCATTCCACATACAACTTGAATCAAATAAAGACAGGAAATATTCCATTGGGGGTCTGGAGAAGTGGTGAATGCAAAATGAAGTCTCCTATTGTGACGGCTGATTTGTTTTCTTCTGCTACAGGTGGGGCACACAAGGAGATTTCACCACCACACACCCCCTGCCCGCGGTCAAAGTCAAACTCTTCACTGAAAGCACTGGAGTCCTGGCGCTGGAGGACAAAGAGCTGGGCAGGGTAAGACAAGTGTGTGTCTGACTGTCTCTCCGTCCGCCTTTGAGGTTTACAGCAAATTTCCTCTGTGTTCCATCTCCACAATGTGCTCAATAATTAGCTGATGTTGCGGGAACAGATGTTCTGCACACAGTGTGTGTGAACCGTGATGTGGGTGCACATGTGTCCGTATGTGTGCGAGGGGAAATCTCCAGTCATTAGGGCTCACGCTCCCACAGTAACAGATGGAGACTCCCCATTAGAGACTCGCACCAAACACACTGCACCTCCTCCATCCGCCGTCTCTCTCCGATAGTAACCCTTTTTTTTCTCTCGTCTGGCGTCATCCCCTTCACGCCTATTTCTCCAGCTGCCCATCCAGGTGTGTATCAGTCCTAATCATTTCTCTTTTTTTCTCTCTTTTACGGTGTTGTTCTGTCTAGGTGGTCCTTCACCCCACCACAAACGGGCCCAAAACAGCAGAGTTTCACAAGATGGTAGTGCCTAAGAACAGCCAAGATGTGGATCTGAAAATCAAACTGGCGGTCCGCATGGACAAGCCCCCCAACATGAAGCATAGCGGGTACGTCAATAATGAGTTCTTGCTTGTTTATATTATATAAGACAACAATGCACACATTAGAACTATAAAGAAATTCCATGGATAAATTACATTTATTTCATAATATAAGGGTCTATTCTCACATGTGGGGAATAATCTGTATTATTATATAAATATAGAATTAATAAGTCCTTAGCTAACTGTACTGTATATAATTTGTTTAGCATTTGTTTGAATGTTGTTGTTTTTTTTTCTTAGTAAGAACCCATTCAGCTCAAAGCAAGTTTACATGAATGAAGTGCATTGGGAAAAGTGTGAATATAGTGCCATCTTGTGTCTGGTGGTTGTATATTTCATTTATTGTTCTTGTGAAGTTTACTTGGACTTCCAGGAGTCTCTCAGGAAATGGTATCTTGTCTTGCAGACTGACCACCCCCAAGATTATTCATAAAATTCTCAAAACTAGCTCCATCTACCCCCTTTCACACAGAGATTCGGGAAAATACAAATTTTGTCCTGGGATGGTTTGATTTTGGTTCATTCACAATCACACTGCCAGTGATTTTCTAGAATCTGTACATGCGTTCACACACATCCCGTAAAGATCCTTGACATCGATATGACATCAAAATTAGATAATGAAAATGAAAATAAATAGCTAAATAAAATAAAAAATGTGGCAACATTTTAAACGTAAGTAAAAAAGCTTTGCTGGTCAAGAAGTCAGATTTGATATTTTTAAAATCATTGAAAATACTAAACAATATATAACAAATTAAATAAATGGCAACATTTAGAAAAACATTAGGAAATTGGCAAAAAGATATAAAATGATTTATTTATTCATTTGTAAATTACTTTCCCCCACTTTTTTTCCCTAACCTAAACAGCAATGTTTTTAATTGAATGAATTGTAAATGTTAGTTAATTTTATGTCAAAAAATCGGATCCTTCTGGCTGTTAGTTTTCACTCATAGTTTCCAAAAGTGAGTATAGCAGCAGAGAAGATGTGCGGGACCAGCTGCTGGGGTCCTTCCCTGAGCGGGACGGGGTCAGGGGTCATATCAGTGCCATCAGCCTGCTAATTACACAGAGGCCCTGCGTGATTCCTCTATAGAGCGGCTCCCTGAGAGCCCTGTCCTAATTGGCAGACGCCTCTTCAACCTGGAATTACCTCTTTAGCAGATCACACAAGACATTGCAGAGGACGAGGACCATTTACATTCTCACACAGACTTGTGCTGAGACATGTTGATATTCAAATTTATATGATTGTGACATTTTATACAATATTTAATGGCTTACTTTACCCTCTTCTTATTTAGTGTAATATTTTTAATGAGTAATGACTTGAATTTCAGCCTGTTTTTTCTTCGCAAATGTGGCTTCGGAAAACTTGGAATATGCCACACAAAAGAGAACATTTTTCTGCCTTATGATACTCATTAAACATACAATTTTTAAATTAAACATATTATAAAATGAATTTCTTTATAATTAGCTTGTCAAGAATTTAGCATCATTTTCAAAATTTGCATCATTAAATAACATTTGAATAAACATTTGGCATCAGTAAACATAAGTAAACCCGAAATTTTAAAGAAAATTCTAGTTAAAAAATTCTGATTTGGTATTTATAAAAGCAGCTGGATTACAATGGAGGAAAACAATAGATTTCAAATTAAAACTTATAAGTAATGAACATTCAAATAAATAGCTACATTAAAAACATTAAAATGTGTCTGAATTAAACATAAGCAAAAAATGTTTTTAAATTATATATATATTTTTTTATATTTTTATAATATTAAAATATAAAATGAATTTTTTTTCCCTACCAAATCAGCAAAGTTTAAATTAAGTGAATTGCACATAATAGTTTAATTTTCCAGGTAGACAAATATCTGATTTGTTCAACAGGTCTCTTCAGATTCGCAAGACCAAAATCATACCATTTCAGTCTTAGGTTTTGTCCAATTGCTCATATACCCACCTGATGACTGTCCCAGAGCTTGGGAAGAGAGGGAGCGGGAATTTCAGGTTGAGTACACCCCATTAAAAGAAGCCATCTGTTTATCAGCAGAGCGACTGAAGAATTGGGAGGCATTCAGTTTTGTGGAGTGACCCAGCGTGGCCCTGAGAGAGAGAGAGCTGCCAGCTCTAGTCTGATCAGTCTGTCTCTGTCTCACTTGCGCTAACTCCCACTTTCTTTCTCCCCCATGCTCCTTTTTTTTGTACTTCTCTTTGTACCCCTATAAAACCATCTTTGCCCTCATTCGTTTGAGGGCCACAGCTCACATTAAAGCTCTTTTTACACAATCACATTTTTCTCTCATAAAATCTTCTTTAACCTTTCCTTTCGTTACAACTGCACATTGCATTTGTGACTCATTGATTTGTGTTATTGCTTGACATGTTTTATACTACCTATTGCTAAGACAGAACGTTTAATAAGACGCTGTTGTTTTCATTTTATTTACATTCTATAAGAATGTTTATTTAGATTTAAAAATAAATTTATTATTTTTAGTTTTAGTAACAGTTTTAATTTTAGTAATTTAAATTAATTGCCAAATGCAACATTTCAATTTTAAAAATGTAGTTTTTCATCTAATTGTTGTATTTTTTATTTGATTTCTGCTTGTAAAATGTTTTTCATTTTTATGCAAATTATTTGCATATCAGTTTTTTTTATGTATATAATGCCAGTAAATTGAATGACAGGTTATTTTTACACCACAGAGAAATCCATTCTGCTTGTGTTTCACAAATAAGGCCCAAATGATTTTATCTGCAATATTGCTGTTCAACCACATGGGGGCACTGCTACCGTTGTAATAACATCTAAGGAAGCTGTAGTACTGTTTAATCTAGCTTTTTACAGTCATATTGGCATAAATTGTCAGCTTAACAGTTGTATTATCACTTAACGTGCATTGTGCAATTTATAAGTGACAAACTTATTGACTTTTCCTGGATGTTAGTAGACCATGAGAACAGGCCGGGGTGATTTAACTAGTTTTTATAGCCTACCAACAGGTTGAGCACTTTCTACTGAGTAGGTTTGAATAAATTATACATCATATCTGTTGCAGAGGAGTCTGATTCAACATGTGTTTTTACAGTGGTTCACTGTAAAACGTGATCAGTTGACTTAAAAAAAAAAAAAGTGAGGAAAACCTGTTGCCTTAACAATAAACTTTATTATTGCAGCTCCACACCACTGATAGATAGTGTTGATAACATGAACTTTTTCATTATAATCAGACAAATGTGTTTTTTTATATTATTATTATATATCTGATGCAAAGTCGGCTGGAAAGTGCCTGCGTTCACCCGTAGGTCGTCCTGCCCACCGTTTGCCGGCCATTGTTGCCATCTAAATGGGATCATGTGTATCAGAAAGGTGTCGGAGAGTGAGCTGAAAATCACTTTCACAAGTGGATGATTACCTCTGCCACATGTTAACCCGGATTGGCCCGCTTCCTTGCACTCATTGCTCCCTCAACCTTGACTGGAGATTTGTTTTTTCTCCTCATGTGTCCATTTATGAAGAATTGATTTCACCTCACCCATGTTTCTGTACACATCCTTCTTTTTTGCTATCTTTTCAAGAATGTGTGTTAATCAATAGCCTACGATTCATTCTCCGTCATTCAGTGAACATGATAGAATTCAGGCTTTTGTGAATTAATGAATGGCAGCAACCAAACTCCATAGACTTCCTATATGGGTTTTATACCTTGGCTTGATAATTATGGTCTTTTTAACGTGATTATGTTTTCCTCATGTCAATTCGATTTATCCATGACACTCATAATGTGTTTTTCTCATAGGTATCTTTACGCTTTAGGTCAGCGAGTGTGGAAGCGATGGAAGAGGAGATATTTTGTGCTTGTTCAGGTGGGTTGACATCCTAATTACATCTTTAGATTTAAATCGAATTCATTTGTTGCAGGGGAAAAGCACTTATTTAAGCGTTTTCATGTTTACGTATGGATAATTTGTTTTTCCAAAAGAAAACTCATTTTTTCGTATTTATTTTAGTTTTGTAATTCCATTGGTTTAATACAAAAATAAGCCAAATCACTATCATACATAACCACCATCTTCCAGAGGTGATGGCAGACATTTCTGTTTACAATATTTTACAAGAGAACAACGGAACTGGTATCATTTGAATCATCAGGTTGGCTTGTTTAATTTGATGTGTAACACACACACACACACACACACACAGAGCGAGAAATATGGATTTCTGTTGTCGTAATAATTTTGATTAGAGTACAATTCCACAAAATGCAAAAAAAGAAATCTTTTTTTCTTTTCTATTTTTTCTTAAAATCTCCTCTCTCTTTGTCTTCTGTTGATCAGGTGAGTCAGTACACATTTGCCATGTGCAGTTTCCGGGAGAAGAAGTCTGAGCCGCATGAGCTGATGCAGTTGGACGGGTATACGGTAGATTACTCCGATCCGCAGCCAGGTACACACACACACACACACACACACACACACTTCAACACTAACCAGTTATTTAGAAACTGTCAAATGATTCTGTGCGCAATTACAAAATTGGATGAATAATCATAATTACAATACATATCCGTGAGCCCTGTTTTAAATTTGAATTTTACATTTGAAGGAAATAAATGACATGGGGATGAAGTATTGAAGAAAACCAGAATCTGTTTAATTACAGAGAACAAAATAAGGGGGAAACAGCATTTATAGATTCAGAATATCCTGTTTTTAAAATAATAATGTGCAAATTAATTCAACATGCCTTACACTGTAAAAAAAAAAAGATTGTTGGTTTAACTTAAAAAAAAATAACCTGGTTGCCTTAAAATTTTAAGTTGGTTGAACTGGAAAAAGTGAGTTCTAATCATCAGAAACTCAAAATAATAAGTTATCTCAACTAAATAAATATTTAAGTTGAATTGACAAAAGAAAAAATGTTGTGATAACAAATCTTGAAAATATATTTTTTTTACAGTGTAAGGGAGTATCGTAAAACTGATTTTATCATTTTATAATTTATATGTCAAAATAAAAGATATATTATAATTTTTTCCAGTGTAATGTGTTGTATATTATAAATACATATTCATAATACATATTTATAATCTCATATTTATAAAGGGAGTATCGTAAAACTGATTTTATCATTTTATGATTTATATGTCAAAATAAAAGATATATTATAAATATTTACAGTGTAATGTGTTGCAGATTATAAACACATATTTATAATCAAATTATAAATATTTATAATCTCATGGTAATTAATCCATACATTTATAAATGTTTATGAGTTATATTATATGCATATTTTATGATATTAAAATAATATATTTTAGATTTCTCATCTTGTTAATTAGAAAAAATCTCTACAGCATTCTTATGTGAGACAATTCTGGCCTAATAATTGCGTTGTTTTTCATGGTATACAGTATAAAATGTAAAACGCATTCATTTATTTGTTACATATATATTTTTTACAGACATTATGTGTGTAGTAGATGCATAAATTGAGTGTTCTTGAACTGACTGATACGGATCAATTTGCAACAACAACAACATCTCTGCAGGTCTTCAGGGGGGTAGAGCGTTCTTCAGTGCTGTCCGAGAGGGTGATCAGGTGGTATTCGCCAGCAATGATGATCAGGACCGCGCTCTTTGGGTCCAGGCCATGTACCGCGCCACAGGCCAATCCTATAAACCACTAGCGCCCGCCCAGAACCAGCAGAACTGCAGAGGAGGAAACGCCCAAAAAGATGCCCCTGTGTCCTTACTCAGTACGTCATCTTTTATTCATCTCTCAGATGCTAATCTGATCTTATTTACTAAGCATCAACGACATTTTGTTTTTTTAATGCTCAAATTTAAAACCTCCCGAGGTTTCTAAACGAATGTGTGAAAATGAAGAGAAAGCGGGCTTTTTTTTCTGCCACCTTCAGCTGTCCCCTCTTGAATGGACTTTGAAATTGGAGGTTGTGGTGACCAGCCATCGATCCATTGGGCCGCTGCACAGACACAGTCTAAACAAATGTCAGCGGGGGGCTTGAATAACCCAAACACTGCTGCTGAGTGAAAGGAGGAACCTTTACACGACTCAAATGCTACAGTTTGCTCACTTTCAACAAACAGGGAGTGAGTTGAATGAGGTTTATATCATTATCTCTCCCGAAGAACCACTCTGAGAACTACAGGGCATTCATTTGGTGCTAAGGCACATGCCTCAAAACTAGAAATCACTGTAAAGCATAGTTTTTATGATCGCTGATGGTAATTTTATACTTAAAAAATGGCTTCTGAGTTATGAATAAAGTGTCTTCCTGAAGCCTGCACCAGCACTCGACTTCACAAAGTGGCTCTACCTTTGCAAGCGCAGCCATTGAGTTTCATAAAACATTTTTCAAGGTCTCTCACACAGCAATATCTCCGAAATTGGATGCAAAAGGCACCTCGAATAATGGCGAATCGTATGACAAAGCATGGAGCAGTTCCTCGGTGCCTGTCAGATCACGGACACAGCGCGATTGTCTGTTCTCACCGTGCGAATACCATTGAAGCCGCTGATAACTTTGGTATTCGGCAAATGAAAAGGTCACGCATTCTTTCAGAAATACTTGAATTTTATGGTGTGTTGAAAAATGGCATCCAACGAATTCAGCTAAAACTCAAAAATCCGGACCCATTCGATGCCTGTTAACAAAATCCAGCGTGTAAGTTATTAACTCGCCCTGACATTGGACTTCCTGATTGGCACAGATCTCAGCATTGAGCTGTCTCACTGCCTCATACTCAACCGTCCTCTCATAGACAGATCTGTGTTTCACGTCAAAGGCTCGGGTTTCATATCCAAGCGTGTGAACACCGATGTCCTGTCCTGCTTCATTAGTCTCCCCAACTCTGGCTGGTTTCACTTGAAGCGACCCGCCAGGCCATACCTGCGATATCGCAGTTGATACCTGTCATAAAGCTCCCTGTCCTCCTTGTCGGGAGATGTCAGATGGATGTGACTGCTGACGTGACTCCTGGACCGGGAAGGCACGTTCCCGGCCCCTTCAGCTGGGATTAAACGCGACGACGCACCCCCTCCGCTCTGACTCCGTGGACAAAAGCGGTAACTTCGGATCAATGTGCTGCTCCTGTCAAACCCGATCCGTCAGCCTCGCAACGTGGATCAATACCACGTCTCGCTCCTCTTTATCTCCTTTTGTCTCTTTTCTGTCCCTTTCTCGATGTTATGAATGTAAAATGACCTACATGGAATTAAAAGGGGCGGACAATGGGGCCGACTCTTGTCGATTGGAGATCGTACTCCTGCTCAGCCAACAAGTGATGTTTTTTTGGGGGGGGGGGGACCAACAAATGCCCACACTGCTTCCAGGCACGTACGGGGCTTTTTTCCCCATCAATATGAAGTCGTTGGCATGCCAGAAATGGCAGCGTTAATAAAAGCAATCGCTAATGCTCGTCTCAAGAAGGTGCCGCCGGCCACGGAGGCGTCAGGAGATGTGTCTCAAAAGCCTTGGTCTTTTGTGGTCCTTGAGAAGCGAAGGCCCTCGCTCTGCACATGTGGGCTCTCAACACGCCGCCAGCGAGTGTTAGGCTTTTCACAGACCTCCCATTAGCCCATTTTGAGGACGCTTGTGAAAGGACTGGAAATGAACTTGGGCACACTTTTAGTGCTTTCTCCTGCTTTTTCTGCCTCGCGTCTTTCTTTCCTCTCCCTCTTTCTCTGACTTGCCCTGACCCCTCGGCCTCTTCGCATCATGCCCGACGTGTCGGCTTTTTCTCTCTCTCTCTCTTCAATTTCCTCGTGTCAGGAAGTCTGAATGCAAAACGGGACTTACCGTCGGCGAACGTGCGCTTGCGTTCCTCCTAATTACAGCGCCTCTCACAAAGGTGCGCTCCTTTTACTCAAGGTCGAGACTCAATCAGCGAGTGACATCACTTTCACACAACTCACCTGTCTTCACCAGCCACCGAAAATATTGCTTTAAGTGCTCGGGAGTCACGCGTTATTGTTTAAATGCTGTTTCCACTGCACGTTTAATGCGCTAAAGATCAGGGCATTCAGCCCGTCGTAGCTTAGCAAACATCTGCCCTTTATTTTAAAAGCCGGTTTGAATGCAAGGGGTGTTCGATTGATAAATTAGAGCACTTTGGGGCCGATATTTATGTGGGCATGTGGACAAAGTGCTAATATTTTACAGCCACGCTTCCCTAGAGCCTGCCAGTTTTTTGCTGCTGAAATGTGGAAAACTGAGTTTCACAGCATAGCTTTGGCCAAAAGAGGTGAAATGCAAACACTCGGGATGTGTACGCAGACGGAGACTGTGTAAGCAAACACAGATTGTGGTCTTTTACGCGATGTTTCAAGGTGTGAACCGTCACTGTGAAAAGTAGTACGTGTAAAATTCTTTGAAATATACATTTTCCCAATGAATGTCTTCATGTATTAACAGCACGAACGGGCATTAACTGGCCATCTCTTATGGTGGAGATAAGATTCGCAGCACAAAACGCCAGCGCGTGCCAGACTTCTGACTGTGTGTGTTTCTGGCACAGGTCTGGAGAAGACTCAGAGACAGGGAGTGGAGGAGCTCATCTCTGCCATGCCCTGCAACTTCGACCACACCAGCCTGTTCTTCGTCCTGCAGAAACACACTCTCGCACATCGCATGAACGACTCTTTTTCCTGCCTGGTGAGCTGAGAGAGCACAAATCTGTGTGTTTTTATTTGAACAATCACACATATTATGTGATGGTTTTTTTTTTTTATTAGCGTGTCCTCTGAACTATTCTGGTTACTTTATGGCTCCTAATATATGTTTAGGAATTGAGAAAGAAATATTTTGGGGATGAATCGGCAAGTGATGATATAATTTGCAGCGTAAATGTACAAATTTAAGCTGTATGTGTTTGAATCTTTAGGAATCATTTGTTTGGGAATTGATTGGGCACTGTATGTTTTTGATTTAATTGAAAATAACCAGTTCATATAAGTAATTAATTTGGATGCTGGACTACTATGGTTGTGTTGGATGTTTTGGATTCATTGGAAGAACTGACTCAAGAACCATTCATTTAGTAAACAGTTGGACTACTCTAGTAGCGCTGAATCGCTGAAGAACAATTCATTTAGGAACTGTTTGGAATATATTGGTTGGGCTGTGTGGTTTTGAATTGGTAATGAAAATAACTTATTGGTAAGAATCATTCATATTGGATTCCATTGGGTAGCGTATGTTTTGATTCACTAGATTCACAAGAATCATTTATTCAGGAATTGCTTGGAATTCACTGGTAGTGATGAATAGGTTTGATTCACTAAAAAGAATCGGCTCGTCATTTGTTCAGAAGTCGGACTACACTGGTTGTGTTGAGTGGTTTTGATTCACTAAAATGAACTGGCATATAATAATCATTCGTTCAGGAATTGATTAGACTACACTGGTTGTGCTGTACGCCTTTGATTTACTAAAAATAAAACCGTTTCATAAGAATAGATTGGGTTCTGTCTGTTTTAAAATGAGAACGTTTTAAATGCATTTGCAAAATTAGCATAACGTCTGTTGATTCCATTTGTGCCTGCTCGTGGGTGAGTGATGTGATGTGTTGGTGAAAGTATAATAGAGGAGGGGTTTCTACTGTATGACTGAAGAGGAGGGATGTAGCCCTCCGGCTGAGTGAGGGCTCACGGTTAAGACAGGGATAAACACTTCCAATCAATACAACCCAAATAGGAAAACCATCCACTTGCATCCCGTCTCCTCCATTTACTGCCTTGAATAAAAGATTCCTGCTGGGACTGAGTTAGTATGTTTATGCCTGTGTGCGTGTGATGAAATTGGAACAGGCGTTAGGAACATATGTGGGTAAATAGTCCACAATGGACTACAAGTTGGGTGGAGGTACACAGCCAATGGTGCAAATTAACTATATATATGTATATGTATATATGTATGTATATATATATATATATATATATATATATATATATATATTGTTTTTTTACCATTTGCTGTTAACACCCTCACTTGTCCAGCCCCACTCCCCCATCTCTCTTTTCGTCCCCATTGTCGCTTCATACCTGCTCTGAGTGAGCACCTTCTGTTATCCATTCAGCTTCTGAATGACTCTGTCTGCGTTTGGCTCTTTGTAAAGACTCCCCAGCCTTTGTTCAAACTTCTGTGTTCAGCTAAAAGGGAGCCACAAAAGCCACCTGAATGTGCTGCTTTTCCCATGCCTTCTGGGATGTGACATCTGTGGGGGAGTGGGCCTGTTTTCAGGGGATCGAACGGTGGGGGAACGGATTTTTCACATCCATACTATGTGATTGACTACAAAATGTCTCTTATATAGATATATTCGAGAGTTCGGTCATCTCTATCTTTAGATTCAGATGAGGTTTGTTTTTTTTCGCAATCTTTAGGATCCGTTTGTTCAGACAGTTTCGGCAATAAATGTTTACCTGCATCAGTTGCTTTTGTAATGTAAGCACATATACATTTTGTCAAATTTGTCAAAAAAAACTGCTTGAAATCCAGTCGTAACAAAAAATCAGGTTTTAATCTGATTTCACAACACATTTGGGATCATCGAAAACATCAAAAAAAATTGTGTGTGTATATGTATACTGTGTGTATATATAAATACAAAACATTTTTGATGTGTTCGATTCAGTATGATCCCAAATGTAGTGTGAAATCATATTTATATACATATTCATATTTAGATAGATAGATAGATAATTGTAGTATATTGCATATACAGTATATATATATATATATATATATATTTGCCTTCAAGTCTCAGATTTTTAAGCTTAATCCAAAAAAAAGCTCAGAATCAATAAAAGTGGCCTGAAGGAAAATCAATAAGTGATGCTGTTGTAAGGCTCAACTTTTTTCTTTTCTTTTTTTTGCGTCAGCTGCCGTTTGATACAAGGATTAGGTTCAGTGAGCTGTTGGTGATTCAAAGACCAATATTTGGATTTTCTTTCCTCGTAACTACAGGGAATGTGAACACTGGATTCATTGGACTGTGTGTGCATCCTCAGAAATGACTCCAAAAAAAAAAAAAAAAAAATGTGTATATTTGCAATCAAAAAGTTCAGGCTGTGAATGTGTCCTCAAATTAGGGACCGTGATGAGCAGTCATGCTCCAACCTTAATATAATTACTCACATCCCTTTCACCCTCCATCCCATAATCACGCAGTCTCCCTGTGACACACTCCTCCATGCTTGCCCTTATTAACAAGCCATAATGGCCTATAGATGGTCCATAAAAAGCTTTCTATTACTGTCAGTTACTGGAGGAAATAAAGTTATTCAAGCCTTGACCGCACAAGAGAATCCAGCAGGAGAGGCTGTGGACTTATAAGTTGGTTTGTCAATTATATTAAAATAAATGTTTGGGTTTTTTGAAGGTCTGAAGTGCAAATTTTCAAATGTTTTGTGTGTGTGTAATAATTTCTGTATACATTTATTTACTCTGTGGCAACAATAAATTCATATAGTATAAATATATATTCAAATCATAATTTAGAAATACATTCTTTTTACTGATTTTGAAAATCCAGTTTATACCATACAGAACTTAATTTTGTTTTTCTTAGTGAACTTTTCTCGTATAATATATATTAAGCCAAAAAAATAAATTGGTTTTGTCGTCCACAAGCAAGGTTTTGTCGTCAGTCTCCTTCTGTGTGTGTGTGTGTGTGTGTGTGTTTGAGAGCCAGACTGGGCCGTGTTGGTTAGGATGATGCTGCTGCCGTCTCAGTCGGTCGTTAGCGGTTAATTGAGCGGTAGGAGCCAAGACACGAGCAGGCCATCTGTTTGCCAGAGTGGAACATCTTGTGGCACTCGGCTCGGCGCTGGGCCACCGTGCCTCAGCCCTGAATGGTGCAATATTAATAGATCTGACCAAGACGGGAAGAGACGGACTGTGACAAAGAAGAAAGTTGATGGAGGGAAAAAGTGGAAAGATGGGCGGTTGCTCAGGCCTTGTGTTGTGTTGTTTTTTTTTTTTTTTTTTTTTTGCTGGCCCATTTTGGAAAAAAGTTAATATTTCCACTGGTTCCATACAATTATTTTTTGTCAAGTCATTTTTCGAATTATTAAAATTATTTAATTAAGTACGTTTTTGCATTTCGCAAGTTATTGTTGAGATTCAAATTTAAGAGTCCAAATTTTAATAGTCATAAACATTTATTTTTATTGTGCTTATTTTGCGTTTTATTGCATGTTAAGTGACGGTGCACAGGTGTCACTTGCATCATCATATATGAGATTTTTTTTTTTCTCATATTTTATTTTTAGATGTTCATAGTAGTATGTTTTACAAGTAAAAGTCAATTTCAGTCTTACACATTTAATTCAACATGTTAAGTGGCAGTTCTTTGTAATTATTTGTGAAATATACTAGCAGTATCTGAGCGACGATTGTTTCTACAACAATAATAATATATATATATATTTTTTTTTAAATACTCCACTTATGCTTCACCAGATGAGGTTCTGGAAGAAAAAAAGCCCTCCTTAGATAAACTTCTGATGACAAATTTTCCCCAGAGGTCAAAGTTGTCAGAAAGCTTGACAGATGTTTCCTTTAGTGGATGGTTTGTATGTCTATAAAGTTACCAGCCAACTGGTGAGTAACTCAAGTTTATTTAGCTCACCAAAGCCAATTTTGACTCAAAATTAAGAGTTTATGCATATGACTGTGGGAAAACACACTTTTGAGATTGCAAGATTGGCTGCTTCTTATGCACACACTGTATTCATATAGTATCTGTAAATATTGAAAGGTTTGAAAGGCGTGTGGCTGTCATATAAGCACTTAGCCGACATTTAGAGTAATGCAAATAGCAATATAGAGCGGGTTTGCATAGGTCAGACAGACCGTTTGACAAAGAGACGGAGCTATCGAGTGCACGTGTCTCAAAATACACCGTGCACCAGCTTTGTTGGAACCGTGCGTCACTGGACTTTAATGAAGCTCGCTGTCTTTGCTCCTGACGAGAGGTCGGAGGGTCTCGGTATCTCGCGTGCAACGGTCCCTCGTGACTGCCGGTCTCCTGTGAACGTCTCAGACGTCGCAGTTCTCCTTGATTCGCGGCCCTCCGCACCGTCGTGGGCGAGCGGCCCCCTCAAAGTGTTAATTTGCTAACGTTCCTTCAGAGAAGGCGTCTTAATTAAGTTTGTAAGATTCATGCCTAATTTAGTTATTATGTGAGGGATGAATGAGCTAATGAATGCAACAGGAGCCTCGCGGCGATCTCCACCCGCCTGCATTACGTGTGACTTTTCTGCCTATGAATTAATTGTTTGCACTTAACCTTGCACTCGTTTGTTTAAATGTTTTTTTTTTTTTGGGAGAGCTCATCTCGCACGCTGCGGTTTGGATTTTTTGTGTGTGTGTGTCTTGGCGTGAAATGAGAGGCGTGCTGAAATTAGACGCTTCGAGATCAATTAGCGTAGCAGTGTTGTCGAGGAGAAACTAGGTACGGGTGTGACTTCACGGAGGTCCTGCTGGGGTCAGCGGCGTTTTTTTTCCTAAACTTTTTCTTCGTTGTTGACTGTGGTGATTGTTACTTTTGGCCCTCAGATGCAGAATATGTTGTATGCCGTTACTGATCTAAAGTCCAAAATAAACACTCACCAAATGCAAGTGCTAATTGAGTCTCTTAATAATACGCGCTTTTTTTGCTGTGAGAATGATGCTGATGTATGTGATGTGTGAGTGAATCAAATGAAAGACATGTGATATAAATGTTCATGAAAGAAAATTGTTGTGACTCCCATTTTGTTATATTACATACAGCTGGATATTTAAAAAAAAAATGGCATATTTAATGTAGTATTATCGAAATATACATACATTGACATTTATACATGCATACATACACGTGTATGTATCCTTCAGATGTAATACGGGTTTTGTAATCAATTATTATTGCTGTTTTTTTTTTTAGGATTCTTTAATGAATAGAAAGATTAAAAGATAACATGATTTCTGATAGATTTCTGTCAAATAAATGCTTATGTTATGTTTCGTTATTTGGCTGAATAAGATGGCTGAGGTCAGGTAATTTCATGCTCTTAGTAAATGTGTTTTATTGTCATCATGTTGCAGGGTTGGTTCAGCCCGGGTCAGGTGTTTGTTCTGGATGAGTACTGCTCTCGATACGGGGTGAGGGGCTGTCATCGTCACCTCTGCTACCTGAAAGACCTGATGGATTTCTCGGATAACAACGCTCTGGTGGACCCCACCCTCCTGCACTACAGCTATGCCTTCTGTGCCTCACATGTCCACGGAAACAGGTATTAGAAGACGTTTTTGTGCACATTTTCATTTACATATATGCATTTGGAAGATACTTTTATCCAAATTGACTACTTGACTTGACCTAATTGAATTAAATGACTTACCAGTTTTGGCTTTTCCTGGGAATTGAACTCATTACCTTGACTCATTACCAGTACCATGCTGTACTGTTTGAGCTTACAGAATGGCTGAAGTCTATCTGAATCGTAATCAAATTAATTATTTAATTGTATTTGTATAAATATATACAGTATACATAGAATAAATTTAAATATTACTTTTTTTGAAAATTATATATTATATATATATATATATATATGTGTGTGTGTGTGTATATATGCATATGTATGTATGTGTGTATATATATATATATATATTACAAAAAGTAGCTTTAGAAAAACATTTTTATTTGATTCAACATAGAATTTGTTACACAGAAACTTTTAGATTACAACAGCCTTTTTTTCAGAAGCTGCATCTGAATTTGCTATTTAGATATATTTACAGACCAATTATTTGCAGCTCAGAGGTGGCATGTATGCATTTACACTATAATTACAATTGCATCAATTATTTAATGAGATTAATGGGTTTTTAATGGGTATTAAAGGGAAAATTCATCCAAAAATGAAAATTCTGTCATCATTTATTCTCCATGTTCAAACCTGTATCTTTTGTGGAACATAAAAAAAGTTCATTTGAAAAATGTCTCATTAATATACATATATATATTACAGACAATTACTTACTTATTTCAGATGGGATAGTAGATTTTTTTATTTATATATATATATATATATATATATATATATATAACTGTAAAATAATTTTTAGTACTGTATACATTTACACATTTTATTGATGCCGAGATTTTATCTTTGTTCATTGTCATCGGGAAAGTACTTTTATATATATATATAAAACTGAGAACGTGAAAAATGGTGTCTTATCATTTATATCAACAAACACTTTAGCAATGCCCTATAGCCCTTTCAAACAGCAAGGAACATTTGGTTTCCCAGGAGGTTGTGCATTTTGAATTCTCGCGTATTAAGTGTTTGAAATCAAGGATTTCATTTGTGTTGGACAAATGAGAAGTCCCACATGTTTGATAGATCACAAAAAGGAAGAAAAAAAAAAACACACACACTCAGAATGGCTTTTGTCCGCACATAATGGGTGGGCATACAAAAGGAACGAGAAGACCGAATAAATACTTTAATCACTCGGGAGGCGCTCAGCGTGGCAGCCATGTTCAGCATCACTCAGAGAGACTGAGAGCGTCTGCTTGGCAAATTAATTAATGTTTCTCTATTATCTCAAAACGCAAAGCAATTAAACCGTAATTACAGAGTCCATTTGTGCTCCTGCTACATTTGAATAATTTCTCTTTGTAAGGCCTCTGAGGATCAGAATTTTATACACGCTTGTTTTCTATAATTGATTATGCGAATTATTGATGGTTTGACATTACTTGCAGACTAAAATAGGCTTGTGTTAGCGGTAAGAGCACTGACTGCAGCTCGTAGTATGAGCAATGTCCCTTGTCCACTTGTTGGCGAAGTCCTTTGTGTTCTCGTTTACTGAAAGCTGTTGGTTTTCCACTTACCTCGAATCACCCGTCAATTGACTGATTAGATGTTAAATACACACGGATGTGCTCCTTCTCTTTGATGGCTAATTTAGTCAATTAGGAACAGTAATGATTAGCCTCTCAAGATAATCATCAGTTACAAATGAGGAAAATTGGCATGAGTAGCTTTTTGTTGGAAGGGGGGTGTTGTTCGAATAATGACAGTTCAGCCCTGCAGTCGTGTGTAGAAGAGTGTTCATGGGAATATATCGAATTGTTGTGCTGTTTCTGCTTTGGTACTTCGCTACTACCCTTGGCCATAATTCAATTTGACTTCTTTATGCAGTCCTGGTCAGAATTATTGGCACCCTTGGTAAATATGAACAAAGAATCCTGTGATTTTTTTTTTTTTTTTATTAAAAAACACATCTCTAATGTGTTTCTCTAATATATATTGGCCACAATTAATGACACGATTTTGTTCCATACCTACTTTTGCCAAGATAACAGCTCTGAGTTTTCTCCCATAATGCCTGATGAGTTTGGAGAACACCTGACACCTGAAGATCATCTCTCCAAGATCATGTTGGTGGTGCTTTTCTTCAATTTAGCCCACTCGTTTTCTGAAGGGTTCAGGTCAGGGGACTGGGACGGTCATGGCAGAAGCTTCATTTTGTGCTCAGTGACACATTTTTGTGTTGATTTTGTTTGTTGTACTGATGGAAGATCCAACCACGGACCATTTTAAGATTTCTAGCAGAGGTTTTGATTTTTTTATCCGTTTGGTAGAATCCAAGAGACCATGTATCTGAACAAGATGTCCAGGACCTCCAGCAAAAAAATCCAGCAGTATATTTAACAGTGGGCATGGGGTACTTTTAATCCCTGTTTGTACCAACCCCTATTTTTACTTTTATCTGACCATAGAACCAACTGAATATGCTGGATTTGTTTTTGGAGGAAAGCAGAAATGTTTTTTTCTTGAAATCCTCCCAAACAACTTTGTTTGACTAGACTAGTCTTTGGCCAGTCAAACTCTCCCCCTCTCCATGCATTTGGACAATATAGAGACGCGTCCTCTTCCAGACAGATTTGTAACATCTTTAGTTCATTGGAACTTCTTAATTATTGCCTTGACGATGGATGTGGACATTTCAATGCTTTAGCTATTGTCTTACCTTCACTTTCTATTTTGTGAAGCTCAACAATATTTTGCTGCACATCAGAACTATATTCTCTGGTTTTACTCATTGTGATTGATGATTGAGAGAATTTGGCCTTTGTGTTTATATATTTATGTAACAATTTCATGCTCCTAGTCACCCTGGTGTGCTAAAAGAACAAATTAAATATCAATGGGAATATGCTTGAGATCTAAATATGAGATATTTTACTCATAAGAATTTCTAGGGGTGCCAATAATTGTGGCCAATGTGTTTTGGAGAAAAACATTTATTTTCACTTTCAATTGTTTTACTTCAATGAAAGAAAAAGGATAAACAATGCAGATTTATTTTCCAAGCTTTCTTTGATCATATTTATCAAGGTTACCAATTATTATGACCAGAACTGTACATGAATTCAGTGTTGGATGTATTAAAGGAAATTCAATAGAGTACCAGTTAAGCATTGTTGTTCAGAAGAATAAAAGAAGATCTTTTCTTTTGAAATTCCTTTCAAAAGTACATGACAACACAGTACAAGTAATGTGTAACTAATAAAGCATTTCTTATATATTTACAACAAAATATTTCAATTACCTTTTGCAACTAATTCAAGTTATTTTGTTATACCATTTGTTGACTGACACCTCCTCTGTCCCCACGTTAAGAGAAATCATGAGTAAGTGCAGAGGCGTTGTGTGAACATGTTATTGTACTTCTAGACTAAATGTAAGCCGATTAGCCGATTTCTTTTCTGCTGACCATCGATGATTCAATTCAACCATACCAGTAAAGCAAAAATTACTTTAGATGAGCGTTTTATTTTAATCTAATGTGAAGATTAGAAAAAACAATAGCCTTAACCCTGGTCCAGAGAACCTCTCATCTTCAGCTCAGATGAAAATGCATCCGCTCAAATGATCTAATGCATCAGTCAATAACTCAAGGAACGGTTTTGACAGTAAGCCTTTCTGACGGTGAGTGTGCAGCTTAAAACCTGTGAAGATTGTCGCCATCTTTATCATCACTACTGATCTTGCGCCCACCGACTCCAATAGCACTACAGAGACCACACACTTTTTCTGCAGTCTTGGGTCTGGGAATTCATTTGCCCTGTAGGGATTTTTTTTTAAATGGATCAATAAAGAGTTGTAATCCGTGTGTTAGTGATGCGCAGATCACAGTTATAACAGTAATATCAGACTAGCCTGACTTCGTCATACTCTGGTACTCTGAGTCTGAAACTGGTCCGTAGGGCTTTGATTATGAGGCGTGTCTTAACCGAACCACGAAAAAAAAACCCTCTGCACTCAATTGAATAGTCGGTAGACCTACAACCAATCAAAGCAACGCAGTAAGTCAACTACTTTGCATAGCGCAGTTTTCAACTATAGAACTTAATTATTTTAGTAAATTAGTAAAATAACGAGTGTTGCTTCTTTTACTTACTCCTCCATGATGAGTGCGACCAAAGGAGAAACCACAACGACCACAGGCTTTTCATTACGTCCCATCTCCTTAGCGAGCTGATAAGTTACACTTTTGCCGAATCATGTAGGAAGGACGGCAAAAATATCTTTCCGATCGACAAATGCCTTGATTTCAGTTTTCTGTTTGTCTATTAAAATGAATGCGCTGTAAATTGATTTTACAACATCTACACATCTCAATTCTCCAACTTTTACTCAATTAAGACTTGTCCTTTATTGTGATGTGAAATGAAACCATTGAGTCATTGAGTAAATTCTTAGATTTTAGGTAACGGTGTGTTAACCGAGACTCCTTTCAGACATGTTTGTCAGTGCAAACATCCTTGTGGCACATTTCAGTCTGTGTCGCCTGTGTTTGACTGACAGATGCACCCTGGGCTCGACGAGGCTTGGGACTTAGAAGCAAGTACGCGAGAGCAAACGGACAGGTGTGTGAGATGAACTGGCGAGGGCGTGCTGACAGCGACGAGAGTGACAGTAATCACAAGCTAACCTCTTTCTCACCTGTCAGTCTTTCTCTCCTCTCTCGCCTGTCCATCATGCTTGGCTGCCCCATGTGACAAGAGTTACCAGTCGGCACAATCAGTTACTCACTGTAAACATGACACGCATCCAGGTCCTCACCCTTTGGATTGTCACTTCTGTCTTGTCCATTGGGTCTTGATTTGATCAGGATATACACCAGCCAACCCATCTGTCATTGAGGATGGAGTCCATTTGTATACTCTTGTAAAAACTGTAGGGTTCTTGACTCAATATGAGATACTGAAGTACATGTGTAAAAATCGCGATTCAATCTGAAACCAGTATCTCATATATTTGCTTAAATTGCCATTTTCATTATTTTACAATACCACTTAGCCATCTCGGGATATCAATTTATATATATATATATATATATATATATATATATATATTGCGTAGCCCTAGTAGCCAAGACAGAACTCTTGCAAACGCACAGCTTTGAAACTAACAACCAACTTCTTGGTCTTGGCACGGACGGACTTTCCCAAGACTCCTGCCGCTGTTTAACTCTCTTTGACTGGCCCCGGACAGGTCAGCGTTTCTCTCGTCTTAAACACCCTCGCTTCATCAGGCGCAAACAATAAGTCGGCCCCCTAACAGGGCAGCACACTGCACCCGCTCCCACTAGGACTGCCAAACATGAGGCAGCGCTGCGTGAGGTGGAGGGTAACAACACTTTCACTGTGGTTTCTGCACACTTGAGTTCCTTCACTTTGAAATGAAGCATCTTGGAGCTTGTTGTGATTGTGCACTTATTGTATATCTTACATTTATGGTTTTTTTTTTTTGGCATTCAAAATTGTATATAAATGTAAATTATAAATATTTAAATATATCAAATATTTTTTAATATAACATTTGAATTTGCACATTTATTATTTTGTTTAATTTATTATTTTAATTTATTTTTATTCATAAATTACATTTTTGTCACTCAAAATGTTATATGTATATATACTAAATTATAAATATTTTTTTTATAATTTAGTACTTTTATTTTGTTTAATTATTATTTTTATTATTTATTTTTATACATAAATGTATTTAGTTTTATAAAATGGTAGTTTATTTTACAAAGAATATGCATTATATTATATTGTATTTCCAGTATAATAAAAGTAATAATATTCTATAATTTATAAATCAAATATTTAAAAAATCTAAATGCGCACACACACACACAAACTAATATTATTATATTAATAATAGCAAATATTACAGTAGTTTAAAAACTTTGCACAAAACATGCATAAAGTTTTGCAATAATAGCTGAAAATTGTGTAGGTATTATAATTATGCAGAAGACTCCAAACATACAGTATATAAATTCGTAAACACTTTTACTGGAAAATTATACCAAGACTATAAGATGTCATTCATGCAGTTTCAACATGCTTGACAAGCTGAAGTTGGCAATCAGAATTTACAACCAAATATCACAGAAAATTCACTGTTTACATTTTTCAAGGTATAAAACTTACACGCACACGATCAACACGACATACAGCGACGGTTCCATCAACTGGCCCCCGACCAGTGGGACATCCTTAAAACAGAGCCACGAATAATGATAGCAAAAGTGATGCCTTCCTCAGCAAACACCACTAATAATGTTGTGTTATGTAAGGTGGAATTGGATGTGTTTCAAGGTTTGAAGGATTCGTTTTGTATTAGTCAAGTCAATGGGAGGATGTGTGAATTGTGAGAGACTTAATTACTGACTGAAGTCGCAAGGCTTTGGTACTCGTAGGTTTTGGTGATGTACTGGGAGCTACAAACAAGCAAAGACTTAAAACTAAAGCGATTCTCCCTCATGCTAACAGTTCAATTCCCAGGCCTCTTGTTAGAAGCAGTTAAACTAAGAGGCCTTCCTTAAGAACTAATGAGCCTACACAGTATGACAGACAAAGACACTGAGATTAAAGGGTCGATGTTGAGTTTATACACTCCTTAGCCTTTACCATAATGCAAAAGGGGGATTTTTTTTGTAGGCGCTGATCTCTCCACACCCCCACACCCCCCCATGCTCGCGCATACACATCTTCTGCCGCTCTTCACACTCCCTCTTTGTGTTCTCTCGGGATTAGCTGGCTCTTGTCAAAGAGAAAAGGCGGATTTCATTTAATGGAGAGAGGGATTTGCAGAACAGACAGGTTTACAAGTTGCCTTTACCTCTGCGTGTAAGGAAAGCGCTTTCTCTACAGCGCTAAGCTGTGCCATTCAGAAAGTGTGGAGGGTTTGGATAGCGTGGCACTGCCCATTGTTGAATGTTAAAAACTGAAGTTTGGAATGATTACTTTAGCGATTAAAGTGCAATGCTGAACATATGCTGGCTATATTTGATTATTGCAGTTACTAGGTATAAACGAGGTTTAAATCTGTGACTTAATTTAAATAAATAGTAGATGATTGAAACATTGATTTCTTCCTAAATAGAATAAATATAAAATAATGTTTAGGACATAATGCAAATTTCGTTCAAAATTTCAAGAATGTCTGATTTGAAATCAATTTTTTTCGATTCATTTTTAATCATGTGTAGTCTTGTTTTTCTTTTCTTTTATTTAATTGTGAATAAACATCCTAATTTATTAGTCTGATATCTTCGATTATTGTGAACATTATTCAAACAAATATTAAATGAATAAAATATAACATTAAAAAGGAGACTCTTTTAAATTATTAAAAGAGTAGTTTTATGTACAAAATCCACGAGATTTGATCTTTTAAGATCTTTCCAGTCGCTTCTCTTCTTGCATTACCTTGATATGATTCACCAAGGATACATTTATTTTGAAATTCTTTTATTTAAGAGTTTTGGATTGCAAAACCCTGCTGAAGCATTGTTCGGTTCAGCTGGAATAATTGTGAAACTTACAACTCTCTTTGAAAAATCTGAAGTACAGAAGTACAGGATCCAAGGTCATTTGAAATGAAAGAACAGGTGTTGTAAAGAATAAAACAGAAAATTGAATGTTTCTTCCTTGTTTTGGCAGGCCGGATGGCATGGGCACTGTTACAGAACAGGAGAAGGAGGAGTTTGAGGAGATCAGGGGCAGACTGTTGACTTTATTGGAGAAGCAGATCACACATTTCAGGTAAGATGAGCTACCACATCCACTTCATCTTAATAATGTACATCAATTTATTATCTAATACAGACACCGTCAACATTTCTCACATTATCACAGTTTATTTGCTCTAGTTTAGAAAATGGAAATAAAATATGACAAGAACTCAAAGTTATCAACTCAGTTGATATTTCACTGGTTTTGGCCATCCTTCTGTTAGACTGTCTCACAGATGAATTAGGTTGAATAGCTGTCAGTTGTTGCAATTAGATAATGGCACTTTAGGTCAAGCAATGCTTAATTTTTTGGAGTCTGTGGTGTAAAAATGTCGCATTAGCAATTAAAGAAAAACACTCAAGTTCAAAGTATCTGAATAATTTTTGGTCCCAAATTTTTATACGTTTTACTGGTAGTTCACTCTATCAAGAATTTTTGGGTCTAATGTCACAGTTTACTTTATTTTGCTATCCTCACTTACAGAAATGAAATATGTCCTGTACTTACGTAAAAAAAATATTTCTGGTGTCTGATTAATTTTTGGGTCGACTGTATATTAAAAATCTATTTTTTTGATATTGTCAGCAAATTTCAAGTCTATTTTGATAAGGTTGCAAACATCAGGGGGAAAAAAATGATAAATGAACTATAATCATGTAATTACATTGTAACAACAGTGTATTAACATTGTAATAACTGGTCCCTGAAGCAAAACCAGTTGAATTTCAGTTTACTCGTTTACCAGACCCCCTCTTGATTGGTCCTCGTTTTCAACCGACCTCCCGCTGGCCCCCTCAGTAGAGTGCTGGAAACACTAGTAAAGCTTTTGCAGCAGAACCTAATAAAACCACTCCAACAAAAGCTACAAACAGCATCTCAGATTATGCAAATGGGACGGCAGACAGAGGCCAGGCCGGTGCGGGGCGTGCCGGGGATTAAGCGCGGGTCCCAGCCCAAGCTGATTAGACCTTGTTGAGTCACTTGGTAAGTGTGCCTCTTGCCCCAAATGCACGAAAAAAAAAACACGCCGAGGGCTGTTCGGGTGGACTTTCACACCTGTGGTGTGAGGCCTTTATGAGAAGCACTTCTCTTTCACCTTCATTCATCCCATTTAGCATTGTCCCGTACGTACGCTGACACCTGTCCCTCCTCAACAGGCTTTGGAAAACATCTCTATTTAAAAGACGTAATTATTGTCCCATGATAGCTGAGAAACAGCGGTTTGTGACTGACTCCTTCAGCTTGTGCTCAGTCTTCTTTCTTCGATGCCTTTCGTTAATTACCACTCGAGTTTTACCCCTTGTCTTCTTTCCCGTAGGTACTGTTTCCCCTTCGGGCGACCGGAGGGGGCTCTTAAAGCCACACTCTCTCTTCTAGAAAGGGTGAGTGTCCTCCAATTAACTGTGAATGCTTTGCACCTTATATGCATGTCTTGGGTGTACTAGCATGTGCTTAAAGTGAAATAAATGAGTGAAAAGTGTCATTCTTCAGGCTCTGATGAAAGACATCACCACACCTGTCCCAACTGAAGAGATGCGCAAGATAGTTCAGAAGTGCCTGGAAAAAGCTGCGCTCATCAATTACTCCCAGCTGACCGACTACGCCCAGATCGAAGGTTCACACAGAATACTTTTCAGGGCTCAACAGTAAGGATTTTTTTTTTTTTTTGAGAAGAGAAGAGAATTTTGGCTGAACACCTGCCAATGTTGTCACATGGAATATTTAAACATATTCTTCATTGACTTTCTGGGCCGTCAAGTTTCGATCCCTTAGGCAGCCTATGTAGCAGTGATCCAGCTCTCAAATTTAATACAAAATATCTTCATTTGTGTTCCAAAGACGAACGAAGGTCTTACGGGGTTGGTACAGCATGGGGGTGAGTAATTAATGACTTAATTTTCATTTTTGGGTGAACTATCCTTTTAAATCTCCACTTAAAACAGGGAATTCCGCCCGCTCATAGTTACATTTTGGTTACCCATACATGGTTACCCTCAACCTAAAATAGGTTTGACACCCCTGTACTATAAAAAATATTTTCAACGTAATTAAGTGTACATGCTGCCTTAAAATTAAATTTAGAGTCAACTTGAAATGTGAAGTTGTCACTGTAAAAAAATCTTTTCATGATTAGTAATCACAGCATTGTTTTCTTTTGTCAAATCAACTTAAATAATTTATTTTGTTCAGATAACATATAATTTTGAGTTTCTGATGATTAAATCATTCTCCTTCATTGTATTAACTCACTTTTTCCAGTTCAATGAACTTAAAATAAACCAACAATATTTTTTTACAGTGTACTCAGTTAATACAGTCAGCTTTTTTGATGGTGTAGCTGGCCAAATCCTTATTGTTGAGCCCTTTAGCTCTATTAAGTTTAGTTTGTGTGAAGTTTTGATGTGACTGTTCGGACGTCTGTGTGTCAGCAGATAGCAGCCAGGCGTCTCCAGAGAAAAGACTGGAGGACATGATCCGACTAGGAGAGCTGTGTATTGAGGTGTTACAGCAGAACGATGAGCATCACTCTGAGGTAAGACCTGCAGTATCTCTTGATAAAGCCCTGACTATTTCCTGCTATGAAAGCCTTCATTTATTTTCATCATGTCTCTGTTATCAACGCTTATTTCTCGTATTAAACTCAACACCAGCACCTTTTTGTCCATAATGAATCCGCAATCGATCCTTTCATATATCTTCCAGTCCTTTACAACACAGGTTAAAAACCCACAGTAACATACACAGAGAATCAATCTTTGTTTATCATCGGGTCTTTTGGTTTTGCATGTTTCTCCAGAAGGTATTGCATGATCATTTCAGAGCGGTCTTGTGATCATTTACCGTCTCGCTGTCCATTTACTTCGCCACGTTGCCGTAACAGCTGTTAGCGAGTGACAGCTTACTCGTCCAGTGCCAGCTCATAGTAGCGGCACAGGAAAACAACGCCCACGGCCCATCTGCACAAGGCCAGCGCCCGCTATGGCTCTCACGTCAACTTAAAAAAAAAAGAAAAGATCAAATGAAATTCATCAATACTAGGTGTTAAGGCTTCGTAGAAAGCAACAGAAAGCATTTTCCTTACTAATAATGTGGATGTAGACATCTGCTGGCAAGGTACCGGGCTATTTTTAGGCCTCAAGCTTTCAACAGGTGTCACAGATGACAGAGATAATGATGCCAGAACGCAGGCTGCGCCTAACAAGACAAATGTCCCACATGCTGTCACTAAGGAAACATCAAGGTGTGTGTGTGTGATGTGCTCAGATCTACGTTAGTAAAATTATGGTCACACAGTAAAGCATTGTCTAATCAAATGTGTTTTACATGGAAAGTGTATCTATGTTCACTATGCTTAAGAATGTGTATGTCTGTTTGATATTTCTCTCTTTCTTTACCTCTCCTATGTTTGTAATCCATTAGGGAAGAGAGGTAAGGTTCATCTTATATTTCACTCTCACGTTGTGTTGTGTCATTTAGCATTTGCACCTCATTTATTTTTATTTATCATTCATGCTTTTACATACAAAACAGACTGGGTGTCATTTAGCACAAAAGCATTTTCACACAGAAGTCAAAAAGTTGCCCTCTTTTTTACACTTTCTAAATGGATCTCCATTAACCACTGACTCTAATATGTACTGTATAAAAATATTAAATATACTGTAGGTCAAATGTTTTTGGGATCAGTAAAGCCCTATTCACACATTCTCGTTTTCATAAAGTTTACATTTCCCGACTTTTGTCGCTTGTCTCGTCGTTTGCACGCCCTCATTCTGTCGCCAACGGTCACTGTTGCTCGTGTCGTCTCGATTTGTTTCTTTTTTTGAGAGCGAAAAATGTATAATTTAATTCCGCTAGGATGCATTCAATTGTTCACAAGTGACATTTATAATGTTACAAAAAACTTCTATTTCAAATGCCGTTTTTTTAACTTATTATTCTTCAAAGAATCCTGAAATATGTATCGCAACTTTTGACTTTTCAACTGCTAATAATAAGAAATGTTTCTTGAGCAGCACATCAACAAATTAGAATGATTTCTGAAGAATCATGTGACACTGACGACTGGGGTAATGATGTTGAAATAATAAAGACATTTTAAAATTAATAGGTCTATTAAAATAGACCTATGTTAAACTCTGTACAATTCAATTTAATGTTGTACACAATATTACTGTTTTACTTTTTTATGTTATTCGTATAGTACAATAAGATGATAAAAGTCTCGAATAGTTTCGTTAGTATTTACATATATTATATTTTTCCAGAATATCATTTCTGCATCAAAAAACATGCAGTCAAGGCTGAGATTGTGGGGTAAGACCTTATATGGAGATGGTTTGGGTGTGTACTATGCTAATTACTGAGGGATCACGTGACACTGAGAATGGAGTAGTGATGCTGAAAATTCAGCGTTGCATCACAGGAATAAATTACATTTTAAAATTCAAATAGAAAACAGTTATCATAAATTGTAATAATATTTCACATTGTTATTGTTTTTACTGTATTTTTTAACACATAAATGCAGCCTTGGTGAGCAGAAGAGATTTTACCGACCCTACATTTTTGAATAGTAGTGCAGCTCACAACAGGTTAGTAACAGGATCGACTAGCTAACCATCTTAGTCTATTAGTCTATTATTAAACTATTCTTTTTTACTTTATTGGTGATGGATTTTCTGAGTATGTTTTAGACTAAAATGGATATAGCAGAGATTGACTCACTTGTCAGCTCAATGCTGTTCAAAACCTGCTTCTAAAAGCCCTGAAGACAAACTCCCTCAAGGCCAGCGACTGTAAAACATCTAGTCAGACAAGAGTGACGTTCACCCCCTCCCCACACACACACGCGCGCACGCTCAGATATCCATACACAATAGCACCCTTCAAAAAGTCTGCATTCTCCTCTCCACCACATATTCTTCACTATGACTGATTGCACTTTTATCCCTATAATCGCTTGATGCCGACCGCTTTGGATGAAAAGTTCTTGGCTGCAAAGAATACAAGACAACATGAACTGGCTTTCTTTGATACTCTCGATTTAGTTGGCCGCTGACGTCCCCAGGAATGGCTGAGCGGAAGAATGCAAAGAGAGAAATGCATTGATGGACTTGGATCTTTTCAGAAGGGCCTTCGACGGTAGACAATAGGGAGCTCAGCACTATGTCGAAAGACAGCACTGAATTTTTCCCTTTTCTCAGGGGAATTCAGGAGGATGTATGAGCTCTTGTCCACTGCAGTCGACCACAAAAGACACGTGGATGGCTAATTGTCCTTTTTTGATCTTTAGCCTTTTTGATGGCAGTATTCTGCTACTTTCTAGTTCCCATTTCCAAACGTAAAAACGTATTTATACGTGCATCTATTTGTTACTTTTAAAATTTAAATCAAATTCAAATGTTATTTCCCATTATTTCTGTAGTATAGAAAACATTTCATGATCATAGGGAATTTTTTGAGTGGTCTCCATGGCATTGCTAAAGTGTTCTGTGCGGTTGCAAGGGTATCGGTCTACATCAAAGCAGCCCAATCACAAAAATCTACTATTCCGGTCCCTAAATATGCAAAATCGAGTCATTTCAATGGGAATTCGTAACGATCAGGAATTTCGCCTAGGGGTTAAACATTTCCCCATACAGATTTTACATCAAATTAAAAATGGTCACTTGAATTTGCACTGTTGACCAACTGGAAGCCGCTTGGTTTGAAAGTGTTCGTCACGACAATAGATGGAGCTTTTTTTGCCAATGAAATTTTGTTGAAACTTCACTAATGTGACCGTAACTTAATTCTATTGTATTTATGTGCATCTACACTGTAAAAATGGATTAAAATTTAAATTAATTAAATTAAATCAAATTCTTTCATTTTTTGATGTAAATGGTAAAATAGTTCTTAACAAATACAAGAAAATACTATTTCAGCCTTTTTACTTGGTAATGTCACACGTTAAATTCAACTTGTTACTTCACGTTGTAATGATCTGCGTTTTCAGTATACCAAGTGAAAATCATTAGTCTAAATTGTTCAAATATATACTGATAAAATGTAGATGTAAAGCTGTACAAAACCATGCATGCAGGTTTTGTAAAGCCATTTTCCATCTCGATCTTTGTGTGGTTCTTTTCAAGGTCCCATCATTTTATTGATTGTCTTCTACTTGCTTTAATTCCATGTTTGTATTGTCTTTTGTTGCGTGTTTCCAAGTACACAATGCTTAGCCCTCAGTATTGCACCCTGTTCCTCTCTACACTATGCCTTTTGGCATTATTGTCTGTGATTGTATGTTAGCATTGGTATAGAAGACGTAGCATATTTTCAGCATGTTGAATGAATGATTTATATAGCGCTTTCATATGAATGTATTTCTACTGTACACCCAAAGCGCTTTACAATCACATCAGGGAATCTCTCCTCAAGCACCACCAGTGTGCAGCATCCTCTTGGATGATGTTACACACTGTATGCTAGTTACATATATGGGTGATTCTTTTCCAATTAGGTGAACTTTTATGTCCATTGGGATGATTTTAAAGGAGCTGTATGCAAGAAATGTATTTCAATTAATCAAATTTTCCCTGTTATGTCACTAGACATTAAGAAATCATGTTCTTTTCATATACTTACATCACTGACAATGGTAGTACACCGCTCTACAGTAATTTGAAAGTGATTGCAGTACCAGTTTTGGCCAATCTTGCATATGGCTCCTTTAAGAATACATTTATTTAAAAAAAAAAAAAAATCTTGTTTTAATAAGCTTTATTACTTGTTCTATGTAGATAATATATAAAGAATGCATATTAATTCTGTTTAATAATTGTTCCTGATTTTAAAGTGTTAAAAGTTTACAACTTGCCAAAGTTTCCCAATTTTTATTTCTCTTTTATACAATTATAAAAAGTATTAAAATCAGGGAAATTTCTACTTTGCATTTTTAATCTGAAAAATGAGAGCTTAAAATCACTGTGAAATCAAAATGGGCAATTCTTATATATTGGATGTAATATTCAACGATTATGTCATTACCATCATCACACATACATTTTGATAGTTGTTCAAGTCCATGATCAGATCTTTGTTCCAGGGTTATTATTGTTAGATTAAAAGTAAAGCCATAAAAATAAAATAAATGTTAACTAAAATGAAATATTATTTAAAAATGTTCAATTATATATAGTTTTTTAACAAGTTGCTCTGGCAACATTTCTCATTTTTGTGTATTTAACTTGAAGTGCTAAAATTAAATCAACTCAAATTATTAAATTAAATTAATATTTTCTAAACTGCTAAAAAAAATGACAAAACGCAACAAATTAAGCGAAATCTAATTCAAAATAGTATTTTTAAAAAATGATCAATTATCCTAAAATAACTAGTACCAGGACATGATAAATGTTTACATTGAAAAAAGTCAGAAGTGTCCCTAATTGAAGAATATAGTTGTTTATGCATGTGTGTATTTTGCAGGCCTTCTCCTGGTGGCCAGAGGCGATGGGTGAGCACGCCGAGACCTTCCTGTCGCTCTACACGGTGGACATGGACTCAGCACTGGGCGTCCAGCCACAGGACTCCTGGGACAGTTTCCCCCTCTTTCAGCTGCTCAACAACTTCCTCCGAACTGACCGTGTGTAGTGTCTTCATCTTTATCTTAATATTCAACATTAGAATAAGAAATAATGTGTTGTTTCAACTTTATTTTAAAAAAGTATGTGCTCTTGATTGACTTAAAATATTAAGTTTAGGTAACTTAAAAGTTGTTGAGATAACTTAAAGGAGTAGTTCACTTTTGCTGATAATTTACTCACCCCCATGTCATCCAAGATGTCCATCAGTCGAAAAGAAATGAAGGTTTTTGATGAAAACATTCCAGGATTTTTCTCCATATAATGGACTTCACTGGGTACTTCACAGGGTACCAAACAGTCTTTTGGACCTTGAACCATTTGGTTCCCATTGAAGTCCATTATATGGAGAAAATCCTGGAATGTTTTCATCAAAAACCTTCATTTCTTTTCGACTGAAGAAAGAAAGACATGGACATCTTGGATGACATGGGGGTGAGTAAATTATCAGCAAAAGTTTTTTTTAAAAGTGAACTACTCCTTTAAATATCCAACGAAACTAAAGTTGTAACTAATTGCAGCAGAGTTGTTTCAAAGCAGCTTTACAGTGATAAATAGGAAAATAATGATCAATGATGCAAACAAAATTCAATTTTGCTATAAAGCAGCTCTAAAAAAAGACAATAGTGTAATTATTCAGCTAGATTTAGTTCAATAACTGTGTAAAGTTATCAGTAATGAAATGAGTTCAGCTATAAGCACTAAGTTTTGTTTTTCTTTCTCCTTGCTCTTGCATTGTTTCTCCCCTCTTCTGCTTGTCCAATGTTCTGATAGCATGTTCTCACTGCTAAGTGTGCTAATTAACACCAGTGTTGCTTTGGAGAACAATACTTGTTAGGAGAACAGGTTAACATGCTGCCCTGTTATAGTCAACACACTCATTAGATATACAGTGTGATCTGTTAATGGCTCTGGAGGGTCAATTATTCAGGTCAAACATCTGAATCCTGCCAAAGGATTTTATCTATTATTGATAGAACAACAACTACAGCCGGTTAAATATTGTTTTGCGTGTCAAACAGAAGTTTATTTGGAATATATATGGTTGGTTATCTAGGGAGAATGACAATGGAAATGGCAGCCGGTAATAACACAGACAGTTGGCAGAAAGATATAGGGAACTCCCACGCTCTTTCATATACAGTATGAACTTTCTTGAAGAAGATCACTTTGCTTTTCCTCTGCCCTGTTCTCATTACATTAATCTCATGGAAATTAATTCTAATGAGGGAAGCCTGATGGAAACATGTTGGAATATTTGGGGAAACTATTTTAAATTTGGTAGTTTTAATGGAAGAATTCACCCCAAAAGTATTGATGTTGTTTCAGACTTTTTATTGTGAAACTCCAAAGTTTGGCGGAATATTCACACTGCCCTTTTTCAATTTTTTTCAATATGAAGATCGGAAGTGCTAGCACTCAAACATGACAAAAAAAGTCCAAATTTTTGTCAAAAAAAAAAAGTTTACCTTGAATTACCTTGAACTTTTCTCACCAGAGTCGTCTACTTAAGTAGGCACTGAATACATCACATGTTATTTCAGATGCCAGATGCCCCTAAGTAGCAGATAACACTTTGTAGGATATTACGAATTTTGGACAGGGATTCGTTTTAGTTGCGACTTGAGTGCTTTTATAGTTTTTAGTGTGTGCACATAACAAAACATTTTGGTGACATTGACACTAAATGCTCAAATGACTTCCATCATTATTAAATGGTTGGGAATGAGCTCACACACCCATGAGAGTAAAAATGCTAGTGTTAATGATGAGGAACAGAGAGATGGGAATTACACTTAATGATGCCTGAGGAGACATGTCTCTCTCTCTCTCTCTCTCTCTCGCTCTCTCAGACCTCCATTTCCTTCAAAGTGGTTTAATTACATTGAGTGCATTTATATGTACGGGAGATTGGGGTAAGCTGTGCCACTTTTTTCATACACAGTATGTTGTCTGCTAGGTGACTAATTGTATTTGAGGGTGTCTGCAATCAGTAAAAGTAAAAAAACAATTAAACATAATTTTTTTTATTCATATATATTTTGTTATGGACTGTTTTCGCAGACTGTTATGATTTTCTACAATTATTGACATTGTAAATCTAGTTTTTATGAACATTATACTTGCACAGTGGACTTAAAGAGTCCGTTGTACAAACCTTTTCCAAAGTTTATTTTTGTTTAGCATTTTCAAAAACCAGCTAAGAAAAGGTTTAGCCTGTTGCGTCTCTGTCTTTCATTATCACTCACGCCGTCCTCTCGTGCCGCTCTCACGTCCCTCGTCCTGCTCGCCACAGCCAACTTACTAGAAATTTTGTGTGAAATTAATTTTTAAACTCTGGTGGCAGCTAACGTTAGCCTTGTTCACGAAATAATGATTTCTCTGATGTGCGTGCAGTTCTGGATTAGTGGGTGTGGCTTGCGGAGCTGTGCAGTGTGTTGCATTGTGGGAGTTGTTGTCTTACATACAAATGCGTCTTTTCTCGGTCAAGAGGGCACCAAATTCAAAAATTATTTTACATTTGGACTACATATATGATCCACTTTCAATAAAGATTAATGTTGAAATGGGTGAAATGCTCCTTTAAGAGGTTTTGCAATATTTTGCCTTGTAATAGTGGTTGCACATCAGCCATTGTTCCTTCATGTTCTCCAGCTCACCTGTACAATGGAACGTTCCACAAGCACCTCCAGGACCTGTACATCCCTCTAGTGGTCCGCTACATTGACCTGATGGAGTCGTCTATAGCTCAGTCCATTCACCGCGGCTTTGAACAGGAGACGTGGCAGTCTGTGAAGTAAGACCCCGTTTAACCTCACACTTACATGATTTTGCTCTATGTGTTGGGGGTTTTTTTCATCGATTGATTGGAGAATACAGTGCCGTGTTTGTTTAAACATGTCAGGTTATTAATAGCAAAGCATTTAACTTGTCCGTGTTTCAGAGAATGAAAAGATGATTGGAGAGAGGGAAAAGAGTGGCGTCCTCCTTTCCCATTAATGCTTTGTATTTTTCTGATTTACTTCAGTTTCCTGTTTATTGAAAACAAGGCTGTAGATGTGATCTCAACTCTGTATGTTGAGTCATGATCATTCAGTTGACAAAACAATTTCTAGTGGATTCAGAACTTCGGAAAACACTGGTTGTGAAAATTAGACCTCATATAGGACCTTAAATCTCATGTACTGGTGAGAATGACTTAACTGTTTTTATGTGTGGAATCACAATATCCTCAATGATTTAAATGTTAAAAATAGTAATAATCATTTAAAATAATCATTTTCTCTGACCTAATTAAAATGCTATAGGTTGTTTTGTTTTTGTTCGTTTTTTTAGCCGAGACTCCTCCTTTATGTGTACGGATGTGACGCAAAGACATGCTCGAATCTCCTGTGGAAATCTACCAGTACCACTGGAATTAAAAAGAGTATTAAAATCTTACCACTTTGAATCATGCTACAGCAAGCAGAGAGTTTTGAACACTGGCTGGTTATGTTTTTTTTTTTTTCAAAAATGTATTTTGGATCATTTTTAACCCCCAAAAAATCTACGGACTGCAGTTTTAGATTCCTCCAACCTAATAAATAATAATCAAATAATAATACATATTCTTTAGGTAGTTCATCTGACCCAATTTTCTTATGAAAAACACTATAGGGTTTATTATTATTATTATTATTTATACATATTAATATATAGTAATACAAATATTGTTTATTATTAAAATATTATTAAAAAAATTGGGGCTGTGAAACAATTAATCGTGATTAATCACATTCCAAAAATAAAAGTTTGTGTTTACATAATACATGTATAATTATTTTGTATATTTAAATCCACACACATATACATGTATATATTTAAGAAAAATGTGTTATTTATATATAAAATATTTATGTACAGTACAAATTTGTACTGTACATAAATATTTTATATATAAATAACACATTTTTCTTAAATATATACATGTATATGTGTGTGTATTTAAATATACAAAATAATTATACACAGTTCACACATATATTATGTAAACACAAACTTTTATTTTGGATGTGATTAATCGCGAAAAAATATATATATTTTTATAATAGTTATATAATTATTATTTATCATATATATATATATATATATATATATATGAGCTTCAATAATAATATATAACTAACTTTTACAACAAAGTAGTAGTTATGAACCTTTTAGAAATGTGACTAACATTTTTACTCTTAAGGGGTAAAAATGTACCAAAATTAAAACAAAGATATATCTAATGTATATATAACTATTAGACTCCAAACTGAACAGGACTATTAATACAGTACGGCATTGAACAGATTGTATGTCCGTGTCTCACAACCGCATTTTCACAAATGAAATATGCCGTCTTCTCCAACTAAGGCGAATCTCTTCCCCGAGTCTGTCAATAAGAGCTTCCTTTCTTTCTGATGCCACAGAATGATCAGTCAACCGCTGTTTATTCTGCTCTTCATCTGATGAACTGTCTTATTGTTCGCCTCCTCTCAGTGCTTTCTGCTCTTTTACTCTCTGATCTCTGGCAGGACCATCACCAACAATCTGCCAAGCGTTCCACTGCCCAGGGTTCCCAACCTGCCTCTTAACCTCCCCCAGATGCCCAGCTTCTCAGCCCCTTCCTGGATGGGGCCGCTGTGTGACAGCACGTGTGTATGGGCCAGCTGGGCGCCATCGCTGCTTACTGTTCTTGACATATGCTTATTATAGCTGCAAAGAGGTCACATGACTAGTTCGACCCAGTCTACAGCCCTTAAAAACACTCAAATATATTTATTGTGGCATAAATGCAGCCTAGTGGATGCTTCCAATTGTTGGTTTTAGTTATTGCTAAAACAAGCTTCTTACACTTTAGCTTAATGAATTTAGGATTTTTAAAGGGATACTCCACTTTTTTTGGAAATAGGCTAATTTTTACAAATCCCCCAGAGTTAAACAGTTGAGTTTCACCGTTTTTGAGTCCATTCAGCCGATTTTCTGATATTTAGAAGAATATCAGTAACCAGACAGTTTCTGGTCTCATTGACTTCCATAGTAGGAAAAAAATATATTATGGAAGTCAATGAGACCAGAAACTGCCTAGTTACTGATATTCTTCTAAAAATCAGAAAATCGGCTGAATGCATTCGAAAACGGTAAAACTCGACTGTTTAACTCTGGGGGATTTGTAAAATTAGCCTATTTCCAAAAAAAGTGGAGTATCCCTTTAAGTACCCATAAAGTGCATCCTTAATTGCATGACTTTGTGAGTGTTAGTTTATGTAGATTTCCTTTGTTTCGTGTCTGCCAACTTGAGTTGGGAATCAAGAAGTTGTTTCATAAAGGTTCCATAATTCTCCCAAAAATTCATCTTGTCACAAATATCTGCGTTCTCTGGCACCGTTGTACAGGAACTGCTGAATATACAACACCACAACAAACAAAAGCATTTTGAGAGCTATTTCGCACACAAAAAAATAGCGCAACTTGGATAATATGTGATTGTTCTTTTTAATTAGTTGGCAAAAAACTTGTTTAGTCTAAACGAATCAGTCTGCTGACTCACTTTACATCTCGACTTATTGAATCACTTGCAGCTGAGACTGAACCACTACCTTTTTTATTGTATTAAGTCCTTTACAATGTTACTTTAATAGAAAAATAATTTGTTGTGAAATTTCTTATGGGTCAGTTCTTTTTAATGAATCTGTTTGGTTAAACAGTGATTTGTTTGATCCATCTACATTGAATCACTTTCAGTTGTTGACTGATAGTCACAGAATTACTATTTTCTATTGTATTAAGTCCTTAAAAATGGTAATTGAATGAAAAACAACTCATTTGTTATGACAAATAGCACTGATTTTGTTTAGTTATATAGTTAAGGCTATGAGGAACTCATAGGAACTCAGGAACTCATCCTTATAGTTAAGGATATGAGGAACCAAGTGATTAAATTGCTTCCGATTCCCATTCCTGTCTCCATCAGTGTGATGATCCCGTTGGTGATGTGATTGCTTGAAAACGTTCTGTGTGATGGTGTTCATTTCAGTGTTTTTGTGCCTACTGTCATTTTTATGTGGTGATGTGTGGCTTTTTTGGTGCGATTCATCGGTTAGATTTAACACATTTATGCCTTTGATTTACAGCGGACAAGGAATTAATTTGCCAGATATTTTGTGAGTACCAGAGATGGCTATCACGTGCTTGTGTTTGGTGTGTGTTGTTGTGCCTATATCCTGTTTTTTAGTCTGAAAGACAACAAATTCACAGAAACCTGTTTAAAAGATAACATGGAGTCTCCATAACATTCATTTTTCTTCCTAAAGTGAAGCGCCCAGGTATCATCGGTTCAATCTGCGGAGCCCGAGAACGTTTAATCCCGCTGTGAGCATGTGATGATAAACGGCAGCACTATTTCCTCTCTGCCGTCGGGGGTTATCTGAGTAACACTATAGTATAAAGTGACCTCATACACCAAAATCCAGGTTTATCCCAGAAAAATTGGCTTCACTCAAAACATGATGTAAACAGTGTAGCTCGACAAAAGAACTTTTGACAGTTACGAGAGGCTAAATAACGTCGGAAAGTTAAATCGCATCCGTCTTAATTAGCCTGAAGAGTGTGAACTGCAAAAGCACACCAGCTTTCAGGCCTGAAACAGTGTCTGTAGTGGGTGTAAGTCAGAGGGGACTCTGTGGTTAGCTGGTTGTTAGATTCGACGAGAACTTTGTGTTCTCCCTCAGGGAGTCTCTTCAACAGACGAGAAACCGGTCCATTTGTTCATCCTGTGACGGAGGCGGAGGCGCGCACCCCCGGGGGGGCCTTACAGACCGTACCGCCGCTAATTAACCGAGTGGGAGCTTGCGCTCGCCCCTTTTAATTGCACAGCGGACTTTGCCAAACGGTTTTATTTTCCCGGACCGCCACTTGTGAAGGTAACAGTCTTTTAACAGCAAGTGGACCGAGTGGCCTTTTTTTTCGTCGCGCCGCATCACGCACTCGAGCCCAGACTGAGTTGTTGTGTCGACTGCGGTTGACACGGTGATGTCGCTCCATCTGTCTCGCTTGGCGGAGATCTCTTGAGCCCCTTCGAGCCCAGCGGAGTCGACACACAACATCAGTGGAAACTGCTCTCGATCTCGACTCCCTGCAGCTCGTGGAACAGCCACCCTTAACTGAGAGTCCGCTGACTTACTGAGTCTCTCTCGCACGATTAGTCGTTTGACTGTGCTTTTTTTGTAATTTGGGGACGACTTAACTATTCATTGATAATGTAGGGTGTGTTCACATTGAGTTCTCAGTCTCTGAACCCATTCGTTAATTTACCAGTCATTTGGAAATGAGAAATAGGACTCATCTTAGAGGTTACGTTAAGGTGAGATGATCATTTCACCATTGAGGCCCAAATATGAAGAGAGTTAAGTTTTTATTTCGCATTTACACGGTCTTTGGCCATTAAATTGGACTGTGACTACCCATATTAGATATTGTATATAATATTATATTAATTATAATATAATTATTTTTTTTATTAATAATTAAAATAGTATTAATCATTTAATTTATTTTAATTTATAATGTGTCAAATTATATATTATCATTATTGTATGAGAATTTTATGATGTTAAAATGAAATGAATGTTAACATATTATAATATAGAATATTTGCTGTTGATATATTAATTATAATATTAACATTAAATGTGATTATAAATGTTTTTATAAAAATACAAAATCTATTTTATGAATTATTTCATTGTATCACTTTTAATAGTTTTATTTTTTATAATTTTATATAACTTTCTAATAAATCTAAATGATCAGACCCCTGAAAAAAAGCAAATGTGAAAACACCTTAAGATTTATGTTCCAGACGATCATGTAATCTTTTTTGTAACACTTTGTTAAATAATGCGGTAAATCGTTGCCACAAAACTGTGAAATTATAATATAGTTAAATGGGCATCAAGTTCTGATCTGTTTTGCATGAATCTGTTAACAAACTCATTTTATTATTATAAAGTGTGTTTTGTGTGCTTTGACCTTGGCATTCATGCTTTCTCCAGTTAATATTTGTAATGTATTTGCAGTGAAAAAATGATGTATATTCGAAATACAGACAAAAGATCAAGCGTGTACTGACATGTCACGGTTTCTGTCTCCCTCAGTAACGGCTCGGCCACATCAGAAGATCTATTCTGGAAGCTGGATGCTCTTCAGATGTTCGTGATGGACCTGCACTGGCCAGAGCTGGAGTTCGCCAAACATCTGGAGCAGAGGCTCAAACTGATGGCTAGTGATATGATGGAGGCCTGTGTCAAAAGGTCAGCTGTTTAAGAACTAATAAATGGCTGTCCTTTCACAGCCAGGAGCTTCATGTAACTGATTTCTCTGATATCTAGGACCAAAGCTGCCTTTGACTCGAAAATGCAGAAGTCTAGCAAGTCCACCGATTTCCGCGTTCCCTTGTCTGTGTGCACAATGTTCAATGTTCTCATGGACGCCAAGAAGCAGTGCTCCAAGCTCTGTGTTCTCGACCAAGGTCAAGAGGTATGTCACCAACTTCAGCAGACACGTCTATGTTTATCTTAGTACTGTAGATCTTTTGTGAACACCAGAAGTCTCGCAAAAAGCATTTGGTCTTTGTTCAACTGACAGCACGGAGGTAAAAACAAGATTAAGAACATTACGTTACACTAATCAGCCATTTGAATAGCTATCAAGATCAAACTCAAACTTGATTTTGAGTTGAATTAGCACAGGTGTTGTTGGTTGGTTGGTTTGAAGTGTTTTGTCCTTCTTTCTGTGGGCGATATTATCCTCCTTTTCTTCTGCCTAGAGATAAGTCTCAACCACAAGGTCCTAATGCTCTGGAGGCCTTGAACAAAATCACATCCAAACTTCCACAGACCCTTCGGTACCAAGGACTGCCATTTTGAATTCAAACAAGCCAATCCATTATACTGGCTTCTCAGTTGCATGGCAATTACTATGATACTTTCGATAGCTATTTAATTTAGTTTCTTAAAAAAACAACAACTTTATCCTAACTTGATGTGCAGAAACTACTATAAGTAAGCTATTCAGATAATACCTAAAGTGAATTGACTCCAGTAAACATGTACCTCTATCAAAACATTGTTCTGACTGGAGAGCTAAAGATGTTCAGATTGTCTTTGAAAGCTCTCATTTGGATAATTATGATCCAGAGTAGAGTTTGGATTCCCTTAGGATGTGCTCACTCACTCTAGAGACGAATCCGAATTGGATTTTTAAATTCAAATTGAATGTTACAGTTTACTTTAAGGAAAGGAGTGGTAAAAATGAGTGTACTCCGAGACAATTATAAATGCTATTTCAATTTTTTTTATTTGACGTTACATGCACCACGTAGAAAACGAATCAAAATCTGATTTGATTCATACTTAGACAGATTGATTTTAATCTGATTTCAAACTTCATATTCAATTTGTGAACGTGGTGTGTATTGTGTTTGTTGTGTGTGCTGTTCAGGCTAAAACTAATGGCACATTTGCTATAAATGTGTGTTTTTGTGCCTTTGTGGTTTACATTTAAGTTGAATAATAGGTTTAGGCTTCCAAAATTAGTGATTCAGACATTAAAGTGTCAGTTTTTTTCTTCACTTTAATAAATAAATGTAAATCTCATTTCAAGTTGTTGTGTTTGTTTATTACCTAGTTGAATTTCACCTAATTAATGATCAAGACCATACTTAAGATGAGTTTTATTTATCTGATGGCTGTCTGTTAACCAGCTCTAGTTTTCATTCAAGGATGTTTTATCTTTTTGCTCATTGTCTTTTTTTGACTCATCCCCGCATGTCCTGCACGTTATTGCATGAACCCAAGGTTGACCAACAGTGGGTAAGTATACACTCTACCCTTCTGTTGTGCTTGCGAGTAGAGATAAAATAGGCTTTGTGCAGTTAGCATTTAATGAGATATTTCACCCAAAAAAAAAAAAAACAGAAATTCTGTGATAATTTACTCACCTTCATGACATTCCAAACCTGAATGACTTTCTTTCTTTTCTAGAGCACAAAAAAAAAGATATTTTTGAAGAACGTTGGAAATCAAATAACATTGACTTTGGACAAAAAACAACAACAACAACAAAAAACAGACATTTTCAAAATATCACAAATTAGTGGAATCACTAACACACCAGTGTTGTTTTCATTTAACCAAATCAGTTGCTCCTTCAAATAATTTAGATTTTTTTGTTAAAAAAAGCACGTTTAGATGTACAAAATCTTCTGAAGTAGAAGTCAACTATTTATTTACGTAGGCTAGTCGAGATCCTGCTCTCTCTCTTCTGAATTGTCATCGTAGTCGATACTACTCTTTTCCAGTCCTAACAAAATAAAAAATAAATAAAACAGGTGCTAACTTTACAGGGGGAAAAAAAGTATTTTCTCCTCCATTGACACCTAAAGTATGCGGCCTTGTGCGGCGAGATAGTCGAGAAACGGCCACTTTTATTTCCACTTACTACTTAGTATTGGGTTAAAAGGTATTTCTCAACTCTCAACTGATTTTCCTTCACACAGAATTGAATTTAATGGCCAACAGTGTCGGCGTGTTTGTGAAAGACGTTATTCAGAAACAAAGAAAAGATGATTTTACCCGAGTTTGTCTGCCGCTTTATTTCAAAATACAAGGTTATGCTTCATAAGCCGTCATCTCGCTGAAGTGACTCTGAAGTGGATGGCTACCAGATAAATGTTTTCAAAAGAAATTATTGTTCTTTTGGTTTTTCGCACACACGGCGAAGACCTCCCTATTTAATCGGCGATAATGCGAAAAAAGAGCCCTCGCCGTTTAGCCGTATAAAAAGCAAACATGGAAGTGTTAATTGAGGTAAAAAGTCCTCGAGATTCTCCTATAATGCCATTTATGAAAAAAGCTGCCATTTTGCGTGCAGGAAAAAAAAGGGGGTGAAAAGAAAATTAGAGCTGCTGACAGTGACCTCTTAGCACCCTCAATTTGTCACCGATCTGCACGCATTGTTGATTGAAATTTTTAATTTGGGTGTCCTTTAGATTCGCCGTGAATGGCCATTGTTGGCGGAGATGAACTCCTGCTTGCCTTGCATGCAGCAAAGGCATCTATTCAGGAACCAAATGGATGCGCTCTCTCTTTCTCTCTTTCTCTCTCACACCCTCTGAGCCCTCGCTTTCTCCTTCCTCCTCTCTTTTTTTCCCCCCTCAAAATAGGTGCATAAGACTTATCAGACATGAAATGGCGGATTAATTGAATGTAGTGTGAGCCTTTGGTCGCCGCAGCTGGACGGGTTCTTTAGAAAAACACAAGGCTGCTCTAATTGTGGCCCACACAAAAAGTATCCTTCAAATTCCTTTGCCCTAAACGAGAGCAGGAATGCCATTCATTGGCATAATGGTCCTAATAGCTGCTTAACTCAGCCCTATTGCACGGGGAGGATTTTTTCCTCTTTCCCGAAATGTCTTTGTGAGCGTGTTGTTCTTTTAGGATGCCTTGCGATCTGTTCGCCGTCGTGTTTGTTGATGTTTCTCCTCCTTGTTCCCCATCTTCTGTCCTACAGCAGCAGTACCACTCGAAAATCGATGTCCTGATCGATGAGGCCTTCAAGGAAATGATCTCCTCCTTGGTCTCAAAGGTACACCCATCAGGCTTTGTCCACATTTCGTAACACTGGGATTTGGCTTTTGCCTATTCTTTTCAGCTGTGACTCAACATATACTGTAGCTCTCCAATGAATGCGTGTTTCAGGAAACGTTTTATGGTGTTTTCTGCTACGTTCAGTGAATGTTACTTTGTCCTAAATTGTTAATTGATGCTCGTGCTAAAGGTGTCACGCAAACATTATCTTGCTTTCACAGTTTGCAGCTGTTTTGGATGGGGTGTTGTCCAAAATCTCACGATATGACGAGGGAACATTCTTCTCCTCCATTCTGTCTTTCACGGTGAGTGTTGTCACGTTCATCACACCCCCTTTCCGGGATCTCATTTCACACCTGACACCAAATAAGCCAAAGATATCAAGCAGGTACTTTTTTTTTATTATTATTATTATTTTTAAGGTAAAAGCAGCAGCCAAATATGTGGACGTCCCAGTAAGTGTATACATGGTAACTGTGCGCATGATGCCGGCATGCCTCGTGTGGATATTTTTGTGCATGCTGCTCTGCATTTGTGTATGTGTGTTTTATTATTTACTTAGGGAAACAGATTCTCTATTCAGCTTTGCCAAGCATTTCCATCTTGCTTTGTTTTTAATATTTAAAAAAGGCTTAATGCGTATTATTTCATCATTACTTAACACAATTACATATTTTTTTTTATCATTTGCGACTCATGGCCAACTGAAAGCGGGATTGGAGCGTCTTTCAGAGCTGGCTGAGCAAGACTAATTAGCAACCCCATTGGCTTAAAATCAGTCTCACGATCTGCCACAGTGTTGACAATGGGCCGTCACAAGCTGAGAAAGATGCTAATGAATCACCAGGAACCAAGACTGTTCAGAGCACAGACCGTGAGCAAGCAGAAAGAAACTAACACGGGTTGAGGGAAAGACTGAGTAATCACATGACCTCCTGAACCGGGACGACAGTATTAGTGAAGGGCTTTCTGAATAAAAACATGAACAAACTTCTCATTCTGAATTTTCAGCATTGTTACTCCAGTAACTTCACTTGATCCTTCAGAAATCATTCTAATATGAAGTGGCCCTAAAAAGTACGTAAAAAACTGTTGCCTCTTTTAGGAAGATCTAGACTTAAAATATCCATACATTTTCCTTCACTTTTCTGTTCTGATTTTAGACGGAAAATTTGTGGAATGAGATTTAAGTATTGTAAAATGTTCAGTAGTGTTGACAGCACGACAATTTTATTGACAGATGAAAACATTATCAAATTAACCAAAATATGTCATATGCAAACACAAAGGGGCTAGGAATGTTTGGATTTCATTTACAGATTTTCTGCTGAGTTCTGTGAATGCAGACTCCTGCGTTTACTCAAAAAGTATGAATGAAGTCAGATCCCCTCAAGTTCACAGGTGTCCCATAAGACCACAGGTGTTTATTTATATAGCACATTAATTATCAACATGAGCCTCTAAATGTGACCAAAAAGTTTCCAATAATTTTTTTACTTCATTTTGAACAGTTTACCTAGTTTTGTCATTTGAATCAAAAAAATATATATATATTTTTTTGTATTTTACTTCAGAAGTGTGCTTGTGATAATTATACAATTATTTGATATTTTATCCAAAGCATTTATAGATATGTATTCATAGAAATTTTAGTGTATAAATACGTTTTTCCAGTTGGTCACCATTGTTTTTACTAAATTATTTTTTTAAATTTTACTTCAAAAGAGTGGTTATACTATATTTCTTTTTTTTAAAAACTACATTTGATTTGATATTTAATCTTTAGCAAAATTTATGTTAATCTATGTTTTTTATCATTTGCAACTTAAAAAAAAACGTTTTTAATGTTTTTGTTTAAATTATGCTTATGAATATATAGTCTTAAAATCTTTGTGTTATCAAACTTTTTTTTTTTTTTTTTTTACAAAAAGTGGTTATAAAGGTTTAATGCATTGTAAATGCATTCTATCTTTTTGTAAATGCATTCTATCTTTTCATAAATAATTGTAACCAAAGGTAAAATGCATTATAATATTTGAAGATACCTTGTTGCATCTAAAATTGGTTGTTTGTCGTGTATTTTTTTGCAATTATGCTAACTTTGTTTCATACTTGAAGTACTTGATGATGACATTCATAAATGTTTTTAGGCGTGACTTGAGTGTCCAAATAACAATTCGGGGCCAATGTGCAAAGCAAACTGATGAGATTAAGAACAGAAAGTCATTCAAACCCCATCTCTCCATCTGAGCTCTTGGGTCTGGCTCCCCGAGGTGTGCGACGGGCGAACTCCCCATCTCCCCCTCAAATTATAACGTAACCTCCACCTTGCGCTTTTGTGCAGAAGGAGCGCTGCTCCATGTAAAGCCCTTTTCACAGCTCCCGCTGAAGCTGGAGAGGGAGGGAAGAACCTGGCTGTGGTCTGGCCTTTGGCACTGAACATTTCTGGGCTCTTGTCACGAAAGGTTAAGCTCCTCTGCTCCTTTGTGAAGGCTGCCATTCAAGCGCCGGGGTTTTCTGGCGAGACGCCCTCCCTATAGCGCTCTGTTAACACACTCGTTCGCACATTCACACCCACACTACGAATCTGCGTTCGCATTAGCGTTACCACAACAGGGTATTTACTCAAAACTTGCACAAATGCACTTCACACGCTCTCTATCGTGCACACACACTCACCCACACCTGCACCTGGACAGTGAATGAAGCAGTGGCAGGAAGCCAGGCTAGCAGTTGTGTGTAATTACTGCGCATTTCGTCTCCCCTTCCCTTTCTCTCCTATTTCCCCATCCACGCCATTTATCCGCTAAGCTTAACCAGTCATTAACCTGGCCTTAATCGCACCATCCCACACCTCTCCATTTATTCTTTCACACATGGCCCACACCCAATCGTCGTGGCATTGTCTGGCCTGACGGATCGGACCTGTCCCTCCGTCCTCCGGTTGGATTTCGTGTGAGAAGATCGTGTTTGTGTACTTACCGGCCCATCACGGGCTTTGTTATCCTGTCAGAAAGATGGAAGGAAGAGCATTGGGTTAAAAATACCCCGTTTTTGCTTCCACCCAAGTGCCTTTTGTGGAGCCCCAGGTGACTACCATGATACGTCAGCGATTATACGGTTGGTTCTACACAGGAAGTGGCGGTTTTCTTCCCTCCACTACAATATAAATGTCCTCTCACTCAACATGATATGAAGCCCTCTTGAGATCCCAGTCGTTTTTGATCAACTGTTGTTTGGCCAATTCATATCTCTGATGCGGTCAGGAGGTTATACTGTCCTGTGTGTGTTGCTGTCTGGTGTTGGGGAGTACCTAACTACAATAAATGTCAATAGTGTGACAGTTTGCTTCTTTCAAAATAAGGCAGCTTTTCCGAAGTTATACGTGCAACTCTACAGGACTTTTTTCAGCATTCTTTGGAAAAACTGTTTTTCAAATACTGTAGGTACTAACTATTTCATCACTGGACGTTCATTCTGTCATATAACCAACACACAAACTCACAGGAAGCGAGGCCTGACCAGAACAGAAGGTTGATGTTCAGGTGTCTCTTTGCGCTCTAATGAAAAGGGGGCTTTCCAGCGTTCAAGCCCTCAAGCTACATCAGCCATCATGGGAGGGAAATGTGTCACAGCAATTATAGCACTATTAGGACATTTTTGTCCTGTTATAACAGCCTTAGTGTGAAAAGAAAAAATGTTCTTCAGGTTAAAGGATTGCTTTCAACGGGACAAGTGTCGTAGATGCTTTTTGCCACTTTTTTTAATACGTTTGCAAGTGAGTTTTTTTTTGTTTTTGGCTTGACTTTAAATATCCTTCAGCAGGCAAAGATGGTGGTGGCTGTCAATGTATTGGTATTGTTTTTGATCTTGGTGTTTGATTTGCTCATCCTGTCATACAAAGAAAATAATGGCTGAAGTAAAGGTGTACTAAGTCGGGGGTTTTTCTTAGACATCTTCATACTAACACAACTGCTGTGAATGCAGCGTCATATAAAAACAAAGAATTTACTTATCAATGCCATAGTAGAAAAAACAGCTTGTATTTATTGTTAATAAAGGTAATCATCCTCTGATTAATATTTGTAATAAATCTCCTTTCTTAGAGCGTCTTCACAAGAAAAGAATAAACAGTAATGGCCAATTCACACCAATAAAGATAACTATAAGAATCTAACCATCTGTTTATTGATTCAGAAGTGCGCCCAGTTTTGTCATCTGTCGCTTTAAATGCTTGAGCTCTTTAAAATCGGGTGGATTCTGATTGGCTGTTGATGTTTTTAGTTTTCGTCAACTGGAAAACAACGCTCTGAATGTGATTCCAATAATATTGTTCCTGTGTCATTATCATTATAGTTGTGGTGTGGTCTATTCTCATAGAATTATAATGATTTTTAAAACTTCATAGTTAATAACTTAATTGCTAGTTATAGTTATCGTTCTTTGTGTGAACAGGCCTTAAATCATAAAACTTACAGTAAAAAAGGTGCTGACACAAATAAGCAAAATACACAGGGTGCAGTAAGAAATAAGGTATTTGTCAAAGGTAAAAGAATAACCTGGTCATGTGATCTCAAAAAGGCCGCCACCATGAGGGGGAGCTGACCTTATGTGGGATAACACAGCTTTTTCTTGGCCACTGTTCTAGGTGATGTTTTAAACATTTGTCAAAAATATTATAGATTTCTTTGTGCAAAACATTTCACTTAGTGCACCTTTATGAAAGTAAAAGTTTGAATGACTCAAAACCAATCATCAGCATGTTTTCAGGTCAAATTCGCTTTGCAATGCATCAACAAAAATCAAATAAATAGCCAGAATGAATTGATCTGATGAGCATATTGACTTTGAATGTGTCACTCTCAATAGAAACCAGGTATGGATCTAGCAGACACCTACATCACCTTCGTACGGCAGAACCAGGACATTCTGCGAGACCGTGTGAATGACGAGATGTACACCGAGAAAATCTTTGACGTAAGTTTCATGCCAAACCCGCTCCATTATGCTCAGTTATGCTAAATTCAGTCATATGTAAATTGTGCGAGCTTATTTTGTCCACTCTAAAAAAGGCTGGGTTGCTTTGGGTCAAATATGGACAAACCCAAAATATTGGGTAAAAAAAATTATTTAAACATTTAACCCAATGGCTGGGTTTGTCCATTTGATGGGTTAAAAACAACCCAGCATTTTTTAGAGTGGATCGTAAGATCTGAAAATTAAAACATACATTTAACCTCCCAGAGACCCTCCCCTCCGAGAAGTCAGGACAGAAGTGGTTGACAAAGTGAACAAAAGAGACGAATTAAAACATAAGGTGTAAACGGGAATGCCTTCCTCGTCTACCTGTGATCCAATTGACCAAAACGCATCCTAATGCCAGGTGTAAACAAAGTCTTAGACGCACTAGCTGCAGAAATGTTTCCTAATAAGTTTAAAGAGCAACGCAAAAATTACTTCAAGGTCGTTGTTTTCAGGTGTGCCGTTACAAGTGAATGAATGTTCCAACATCTATTCCTTTTTAAAATCCGTCCCAGTTGGTTTCCAGCCGCGTTCCTGCCACATCTCCTCAGCTCTGGGGTATTGTAAAGCCGAGGCAGAGGGAGGTGAGAAGGGGTGGGGAAAGTTTTTGTTGCAAGAGGCAATGAGGCCTCACCAAGAGCACTCATCAGCCCATTGTGACCACTTCCAGTGCCTGAGCACTCACCCAGGGCTCCTGTTGACCCGTTTACTCTCAAACAACATCGAGAGAGAGAGAGATGGAAGGCGCAAACGCGTACCTCTCGCTCCTTAATTTTGTTTAGAACACACTGCTCATCCTAAGAAGCGGCAGATCTATAGACGGACACCAACACTCTCGAGAACGTACACACAGCACTCCCGAAAACGTTCTATTCCGAGTCAGATTGGAGAGATGCGGTGTTTAATGTCTTCTCTCGATTTATTAGACCTTTGTCGAGGCCGCCGATGGAGACAGGCGGGTGGGATGGAGGTACCATGAACACCAGCAGCCTCTAATGTGTGTCATACGCGCACAGTCATGCACCAGGAGTGAGCCAAGAGAAGGGTCGCCGTGTGTCACCACAGAAACTTCCTCATCAGGCAGCCTGTGTGTGTGTGTGTGTGGTGCATCTCCAAACATCAATCCGTCAGTCCGTTACAAAGCATTTAATCTAATTCGAATCTCTTGACGGCTAAAAGTTCAGCCGCGAATATGTTTCAGTGCTTCTTTCTTGAAGACGAGCCGTCGTACATCAGGCCACTGATTGTTGTGTTGCGGAGATGCCGGAGGAAATAAGAAAATCAGTCGCCGCATGCCCTTGCAGTCTGCGATCTGTTTGTCCGGGGCGTTAAATCGCTGTGATTAGCCGAGCGGTGAAGTTTGCACGGCCCTCAGCCTGGTCACAGGTGTGAAGGCCACCCTCCTCTGCCTCCCTAATGAACCAGACAAGTGGACACTTAAGCATGTGATTACTGGCACACGGAATCGTCTGATATGAAGAAATGCGTCGCCATTCTTTCACCTCCGACAATTAGGGCACAGTCAATTGTTTCCCAACCAGCGTAAGTGCTTCAATTAAGTGGCTTGTCGTCTTTCCATTTTGCCCATTTTCTGTTAACGGCAGGAGTGGACTTTGCTGGTTACGTTGGCGCTGTTTGGATTAATGTACGCTCCCGTCACAAATTTGACCGCGTTAAATTACATGGGAAGCTCAATGAAAACAGGCCTTATGATGCGTTTCACAAACAAACAGATGATGATTTGGTCTTGCATGTGCATGTATTCAAACGAATGCGTGTGATGAGCTCCTAAACAAGCGAATCTCTTCGACGTGCACATTTCGTCGATCCGAGCTAATGATTTTCGAAATGAAATCAGTGGGCAGAATGATTTCCTCGCACAAAACCGGTTCACCGCCGAAACGCCGTTGATTAAAGAACCGGCTACTTTCATAGAAAAGTCTGGCCTTCTGAACCGCTAATTATATAAGGTGTCCTCACCTGAAGTAAAATGTGTATTTAAAAGGTGTTTTGAGTGCAAGGTGGCCCTTCACACACTGATTCAAGTGTTAGCCCTGTAATTAGTTGGTTTGGTATCTTTAGGTTTGTTATTAAGTGCGAACGTGACCTCACGATACTTGGGGCACAAGAAGATACTTGCAGGAAGTTCAGTAATGAGCAATGAAGTAATCTCTTAACGATTATTAAATACTTTATTACACTGAATAGGTAATTGGTGGTTTCTTGCACGTCCTTTGCTAAAAAGATTTGAGAACTGCAAAATTTGTCCGTAGATGTGAAATTTTCAAGGCTCAATCACACATAAAGGAACTTTTGACATCAACCAAAAGCAGCTTTTTTTTCTTTTACGCCCCACATAGGTCACGGCTTTTTATTTGCTTAAAGGGCCGAGGGTTTTTTCCATTGCATTTACGTCCCCTTCAAGGTTTATCTCTGTCTTTCTTACACGAACAGCAATGGTACAACTCTTTCATGAAGGCAATGTGCGTGTGGCTGACGGACAGACTGGACCAGCAGCTGCATGTTTACCAACTCAAAACTCTCATCAAGATTGTCAAGGTAAAAAAAAAAGAATGTAGTAACACGAGTGCCGTTTCAGGCGAATCCTAGTAGACGAGAAGTCAAAAAAGTGAAATAAACGTGTCCTTAAACTATTGAACCGCTCTCCTTGCTCTTTATTTTTTGTGGTTCAGAAGTCGTACCGTGACTTCAGGCTGCAGGGCGTACTGGACGGCACTTTGAACAACAAGAGCTACGAGACTGTTTACAACCGGCTCACTATCGAGGAAGCCACGGCGGCCGTGTCGGCCGCGGACGGCCTGCAGGGCATCACCATGAGGGATAGCGATGAAGAGGAGGGTTAACGTCCCACCTATGTGGATGGCCACGTTCTCAATACGAAGAGGTCGGATTCCAGCTCTCCTGATTGGAGCTCACGCTTCATGCTCCCTAGCCAGTGCTACACTGCCCTCTTGTCTAAGCCGATGTCACCATGCTTGTGTAAAAACTCTCGTTGGCCACTTACAGACAGCTAAAGTGTCTCTGTCGTTTCGTATTTGATGTGCAGTGATGCAGCGGCTCGTCGCACGGCAAGCTCGAATAGCACAAAGATCCTGCTGACGATTAGTATAGAGACCGCGTACCCAAGTGAAAGCTAGAAATGCAGAGCGTAAGGGAAGTAGTGTCTGCTTATGTGCTTTTTTTCTTTTTGCATCAGCTTGGGATCCTCAGGCCAAAGCTCCAAATACGGTGGATGAAACGCTAGTTGTGCACTGTTTTTTTTTCCAATGAAGTCTCTGTTCAACTCAATCGCTATGAGTTCACATTCAGATTTTTCTGTAGATGTAACTGTGTCGAGTGTGTCATGTATAGTGTGCTGTCAATGTCCAATGTTTCAGATGAAAGAAAATGTCACTGGATTTTAACAAGAGCTGTATATTTCTATTGTCTGTGTGCACCTGAGATTGCCCAGGTGTTTTGAGTGTTACAATTAAAGTGTTTTTAATGTCACTTTTCTGGTCTTTTTTTTTATGATTATGATATTTCTGGTCTTTTAGTAGCCAATAAATAATGGTTAAATACAACTTAAGGGATACATAAAAAATAACATTATATTTATATGACATTTTAAATGAGTACGCTTAGTAGTATGCTTTTTATATTTCCATTTTATACACATTTAAATGTGTATCATATTCTAGATTAGATTGCAATTCATAACATTTTAGGAAAAGTGGAAACTAAATACAGTTGTAGATTTTTTACAAGCCACAGAATAAGCAACATTTTTAAAATATTTATTATGACTAAAATTTGTTCTCCTGGAGTATTCAACATTTTTTGGCCGCTAATAAAAATGTCTCGATATCAAACCCACTCAGTGTGCAGTTTTCTGCATGTTCTTTTCATTATCCCTTTAAATGGCCTTCATCTTTATTGTGCATCGTATTAAACAAACACATCTAAAAGAAATGGAATTCCATTCATAGAAACACATTGCTGGAATTCCCTACCATACAATAGCACAATGCCCATTATTTCTAAGCGTTTTACTCTAAAAAAGATTCATAATTAATAACATACAAACGTAACAAAATAAAACGTTAAATAAACTTGTAAAAATGTTAAAGGTGTAAAAGGAGACCTGTGTAACTCTTCATCATTTTCTGTTTAAGGATAATTGCTATAGCCTTGCTATGAAATTAGCGTTTAAAAATTACGACGTCTAAAATCATGTTTAAATACGTTTGATAACGTTGGTTTAATGTGATAATTTCGATTCAGCCATCTAGTCTGGCAGAGACCTTAAAGAAATACTTTTTTAAGGGTAAAAAATATGCCAAGGAATGAGTGTCAGATAGATAAATCACGATTGTGAGATAATTGCTGTCATCGAATCATAAATGTGTAGGCTATTTTACTGAAAAATGCTTTTAACGGACTTACAGCATGGTAAATTAAATGCACATTTTTTATTTATCAAGTCATATCAGAAAACTAATAGAACCGTTTAAAAATTAAAACCTTTTTTTTAGAAGCTATTTATTTATCATATTCAGCTGATTGGGCGTATATATTTCTATTTAATATGGGCGTTTGGTGAAGAAAAAAAAAACCATGACAAGCTTTTAACAGCCAACAAATATTAAGATGCAAAAAGAAACCAATTTTAAGATGCATTTGTGCCGTGATATAACTTAGTCTAATCACAGAGGATTTCTCCTTACGTTTAGCCTTCGCCCAGCTGAAGAAATCTGAGGAGCAGCGTATGACAACAGTGAGGCGACTGCTTATTATGTGAAAAAGCTCAAAATTGCAGGTTATTTGACACCCATCTGCTTCCAATTGAACAGCAGTCAAAATTAGCAATGTTCTAACGTTGCCCTGAAAACACAAACATTATCATTTTAGCGTATGTGATTATTAATAGCCATTTTACAAATAAAAACTATATTACCAAGTAACTAATAATTAATACTAAACATAGAAATATTTGAAAAGCTCAGTATGTCATCGACGCAATCATTTCCCATATATGTTACCTTTTAAACAGAATAATCCTCGACGAAAAAAATGTCTTCGCATCGAATCAGTGTCAACTGTATTTCACACCGAACTGTGCCACTTTTGATTTCTGCTTTAGCTCACGGACAGACTGGAACGCGCGCGCCTCTCTCACTCTCTCGTGACATGATCTCAGCTCCTTGGAGGCGTTTTTGCTGTTAATACCTCTCGTTTGGCGCACAATTCCCAGATGAATGTCCTCACGAGTTTGCGTTGGGAAACGAAGGTCGTCTGAGGCGAAATAAGGTTTTTCCATAATCTTTTTTTGGATGTGTGCGTGAAGTGGCGCAAAACCATGGGATGGTCGCGTGAAGTTTCACTAATGGCATGCAAATAATTATAATAATTACATTTCATCATAGGCTATAAATCAGATAGGGCCTAACAGGTGCTGTTAATTTAACACTGGAGCTGAAACAGTTCAACCAATTAAAATGGGGTAAAATTACGATCATACATGACCAACAGCCCCCTGAGGTGACATTATAAGACTGTGTAGCCATACAAATATAAATGAATAGGGAAATATGCTGCATTTAACATATTTAAAAACCTATTTTAAACGTTGTGTTTTTAGGGTAATAGTCTAAAGAATAGAATTCGAATTTATAGAATATAGATTATAGAATTTGAATATATAGAATTTGCTCTTTCGAATTAAAATGCAAAATATATATTTTCCATTTTGAATTATAATGTTTTTAATAGGTTTAACACGGTCGTCCACGAAATTTTCATATATATATATATATATATATATATATATATATATATATATATATATATACACACACACACACACATATATATTAGTAGCCCCTATAACAACCCTTAAAAATATTGTTGGTTTAAAAAATTACCCGGTTGCTTACAATTTTAAGTTAATACAATGAAGGAGATTTGTTTAATCAATAGAAACTCAAAATATGATGTTATTTGAACCACATTAATTATCCAAGATGATTTCCCAAAAAGAAAAACGATATCCCAAAAGGAAAAAAAGTTTAGATTTATACAATGAACTATGGTTCTTAACCGTTTACACAGTTTAAGGAAAAAAAAAAACAAAATAGGCTAAATATGAGATTATTACAACGGGGAAAAAACTGAAAAATAAAATCCCTAAATCCAAACAATTATAATGTGTAATGTCCATTCACATTGTGTTCATGGCACATTGCATTGAAAGCGGTAACATCCTAAATTAAGTAGCCTAGTAGTTATGTTGCATTATAAAAAGTAGCCCTCCAGCCCAACCCCCGGAAAAAAATACGGTTTCGAAGTATGAAGTTTTCATATGTCAAATGTTGACAAACATGATGCATGCGCGCGCCTGTCATCGTGCGCGAGGTACAATGATGTCACAGCGAGGCGCGAGGAGACCGGAGATTCGCCCAGCGCTTTACATTGCTAATAAAGAGCACCTTCTTGAGTTAGTCACCCACAGCAGTGTGGAGGACAAGTGCAGAGAGAGAGAGAGAGAGAGAGAGAGAAAAAGCCGCTCTAGTGATTGATATAGCCTGAGTAAATCGAGCATCTGGGCTGATTTACGTGTCTTTGACGCGCGCGCGTGGTGAGCCCTGAGTTGCGCTATTGACAAAACAATCTTTATTGAGCAATCCTGGGCGGACATAAGTGCTGTTTGTCCGCAATTGACAAGCAGCGGAGCAGCCAGGGGGGCTTTGCGCTTGATGATGTCTTTTCTTGCGGGTCACTGAGAGGAATCAAACTTATCTAGAACAGGAGGACACAGGTACAGGTGCTGCGCTCGAGTCATGGACAGCGCGCTGTACCACTCAGCGGGAATATTCGGCGCCCCTTCGGCTCCAACTGGAGGAAACATGATCGCGAGCTCCAAACCTCTCGCTTTTTCGATCGAAAGGATTATGGCAAGGACGCCCGAGCCAAAGTCGATACCGTTCCCCAACTTGTTCCACGCTCCCGTGGGGAAAGCGGAGCCCAAGCAGTCTCCCGCCCCGCTGCACTGCATGATCCCCCTCATGCCGCTAGCCTGCGAGCCGCCGCATAAACTTCACATTAACGGATTAGACCACCCTGACGCTTTTTCACACAACGCGAACGAGCTGCTGAGCATCGGTTTGAATTATAAGAACGAGCAGCAAGACGCGACCCCGGCCATCGGACAGTACAAACTCTTCCGGCCGCGCGTGGTCAACCAGTCGTCGTTCCACGCGATGGGCGCCGCCGTGTGTTACCTGAACTGCGGGGAAGGCGCGTGTCCGCCTCACGCGGGTCTGGTGAACCTGCACCCCATGGCGTCGTACCTCCTCAACTCGCCACTGCACGCGCGCCAGAAGAGCCTGTTTTCCTCGGAGAAGAGCAAAGCGGGCGCCGCCGCGGACAGGTGTCCTCCAGGCGTGTCTTTTAAGGAGCTTTCTCACTCTCACCTGCACCATTACATGAAGGAGAGCGCGCACATCCTGTCGGAGAAGCTGTTCAAGAACTCGGCGGCCAAATTAAACAGCGGGTCTCCTCAAACCAAACCAAAGGTGTTCACCTGTGAAGTTTGTGGCAAGGTGAGACGAGCGAGATTGATCCTCTGTTTTAACACAGATTAGCCAATGTGTTGCCCACTTTTTTTAAACACGGTTTGTCATTTTCAGGTGTTCAACGCGCACTATAATTTAACGCGTCACATGCCGGTTCACACTGGCGCGAGACCGTTCGTGTGCAAAGTGTGCGGCAAAGGATTCAGACAGGCGAGCACTCTGTGTCGCCATAAAATCATACACACTCAGGTAATTATGCACATGATTTCACAAAGAATTACATTGTACCTGCTGGTGTAATATCTTAAATTAATTTAGTGGGCTAATCATAAAATAGCCTATGCTATATTTACCAATAAAATATCATAGAAATGGCAATGTAGCCTACTAATAAATGTATTAACATATATTTGTTTTTTGTTTATTTATATATAGTATAGGCTAATAAAAATAAAACTATATACCAGAATGTATAAATGTTCGTATCATGCCCTGTACATGTTTAATTTAATGAATATAAGGAGGCATGGCATAGGCTTAGATATTTACACTTTAAATATTCAATAAAAAGCCTATTAACGACGTTTTTGGATTTTTTTTTGTTGTTGTTTTGTTTAATGGATAGCATAGCCTACGTTTTTTATTTTTAACTATAAAATAATAAGAAAATTAAAAAAAAAACTATTAAATTGATGATAGGTATAGCTTACGAAAAAGTTATAAATAGGCTACTAATAATAGAATAATTGGCTTATTAATAATAATAATAATGTTAAAAAATAGCTAAGTTATAAATAGGCTAATAAAAATAATAATTGGCATTTTCATAATAATCACGTTAATGTTTTAATGTTTGAAAAAAATATAATTTATCAGTAGCCTATTGTAAGTGCTTATCAGCCACATTTAGGCCTAGGCTTACATGATAAAATGTCAAGTAAAATATGTGAAATATTTTTTTAAATCTATTTTCTTCCGTTTGCTTACAGGAAAAACCGCATAAATGCAACCAATGTGGTAAAGCTTTCAACCGAAGTTCCACTCTCAACACTCACACACGAATACACGCGGGATACAAACCCTTCATCTGTGAATTCTGCGGGAAAGGATTTCATCAGAAAGGTATCTGTCGTCAAAGGGATTTTATAATATCTATTTGTTAAAGCTTATTTGTTATAATTTGTTATCTAAAAGTCATTTCGACTTAAATTACATTGAACTGACTTAAATAAAATGAGTTGAATCTTGTATAACTTTAAAAAAAAGTATTATTTTTGTATTATTATTGTCTTATTATTGCATTTGTATTATTGTATTATTTATATTATTATTTTGATGAGTTAAAGCAATGCAGTCATATCAAAAATGAGTCTTTATATTGTCAATGAGTCAATTATTTTAGATTGTTGTATTGGATGTATAGTTTTCCTGCCCTGTTTATTGGGTTTGGCTTCTCATATTCGTGTTTTATTTTCAAGGAAACTACAAGAACCACAAACTGACTCACAGCGGGGAAAAACAGTTCAAGTGCAATATCTGCAACAAAGCCTTCCACCAGGTGTACAACCTCACATTTCACATGCACACGCACAACGACAAGAAGCCTTTTACCTGTCCGACATGCGGGAAGGGTTTCTGCAGGAACTTTGATCTTAAAAAACACATTAGGAAACTGCACGACATTTCCCCATCAGGATCCCGCTCACCACCGACACCCACCGGGAACATGGAGGGTCCGTAAAACCCCTCTGACTTTTTTGGGAAAAAAATCGCGCATGCAACTTTTTTTTTTTTTTTGTTAATGTATTTTTTTTATCATAATGATTTGTATAATTTTGAGCGACCGTCATCATTGTTAAAGCTCGTCTGTGAATGGTAGATTATTACATGATTATTTTTACTCTCAGGGTAACGACAGTCTTATTTATTTGAAACTGTACTGTTGTCATTTACTTAAAGAGAGTAATTGAAACCCGTATATGGAACATTAATTCTCGTGACCGCTGTGTATTTGAAACTCCATTTTATATGTTTATTATTTATACAGTTCTTTGTATTAACTATACTGTTTGCCGACTGTAAACGTTTTGTTAAATCAATGTGAATATATATGCAAGGCTTGTTGTATATTTCCAATGACATCTGATCTGTCAAAAAGATTATAAAACATATGATAAAGGGATAGGGAATCCAAATAAATAAAACATATCTTATTGCTTTATTTTCTGTGTGAATACAGGCACTTTGCGTTTTATAGCCAAGACGCACTTGAAAATAACAGACCATGTGATTCTTTCTTGTCAAACTAATATTCATTAAGGTCTATGCAATGACAGATATCACACGTTAATTAAATAAAATCTAAATGCCATTATTAGTATCATAATTCTGATACTCTTTATTGGTTCCAAAAGAATTGCAGCAACCATTATCTGTTAAGATGCTGTGCGCACGATATGAGGAGGAAATGCTCCCTCTAGTGGACGAAACTAAAAGGAAAACAATCTCTAAATATATATAAACGTATTAAATGAAGAGCCTTTGCAATAACGATGCCACTGAACGTGCTGTGATTCATATCTCAAAATTTTTTCTGCCAAAACGTTACCAGAGCTCAGAGGAAATTGATCAGATTCAAAAAGGCTACTTGTAAATATTTAATGTTTTACTTATAATGTGTAATAAAATAGCTTTTATTAGTGAAGATTATAACATTGGATTATAAATTCCAATGGTGTGATTCAAATAAATAGGCCTAGTTCTCGAGGCACTGTAGGAATGGGGTGACTTTGGGATTGGCTACTTCAGCACCACATGACCGAACAGCTCCCAATATTTCTCAAATCGTCTCAAATCGCCAAATATCCCTATTATTTACGTGCAAGACTGTTCTTATCCAGGTGTCTACTAATTAATTTTAATTAACACTGAATTAAACGGAGCACATTACAATTTAATTCAATATTAATTCTAAATTGAATTCCTGGTTATGTAGGCTAGATTATTTAAGTTTTTTTTATAATAATAATTATTATTATGAATATTGGTGTTTTTATAGGATACTGTGTAAGACAATTTAAGGAAAACTAGTCTCGTTGACTTAAAATGCATTTTATTTGCATTTCTTTTGCGTGCTGACATTATTGCTATTAGTTTTTTTTCTTGCATTTATTTGCATATTGCATTGCGATAGCTCTGTTATGTCCTAAATATTTCATTTCAGATATAAACGTTTACATATATACATTCAGTTATAGACCAAGTCGTGTTGTAGGTTCTCGTTCCCTGAAAACGACTGAAAAAATACCCGCTTAAGCTAGCTGATTTGCTGGTCTTTGCCAAGCTGGTTTCTGGTCGGCAAGATGTTTTACCAGCAAGCTATTTCATTGGGAGACCAGTTAAAACAATTGTAGTCTGGTGTGAACAGTGTTTTTATTGCAACATATTTTATTTCCTCCAGGAACTTTAAATGTATTTAACATTAATAGCGTGTTGTTTAAATAATAACACCGCAGCACATTTTTTCTAAACTTGAATTTAAAAAAATAAAAATAAAAATAAAAAATAAAAGCGAAATAGCCTCTTTTTACTCGTCATCGCTCTTGCGGAAGAGAGAGCGCGCGAAAGGGGAGGGGTCTGTGTCCTCACTCTGTAGTCATAAAGCTGCGACGCGACGTCAAGGGCACGCGAGGAGGCCGATCCTCGTTCTGAGTCGGGATTGGTGGGAACTAATCACGGGCTCAGATTACTTCGGCATTTCAGGCGTAAACAAATATTTGTGCTGGAATCTATACCGCATGGATAGGGCTAGTTAGCGCCACGTTATTTGCCCGTAGTCTTGGAACAACAAACAGGTCAATCCTGTGGCGTTATTCTTCTGCCATTCACGTTTACGCGACACTGTCACTCATAAGAGCCGAAGCGATAATTTATATATATAAACCCCCTGTGCATTGCGCTTCACGTTAATGAGAGTATTCAACCGGACTCACGTTGTAGGTCCAGGGAAACTGCTAAAAGAGTACAGGTAGGTGATGTCGTGTGCCAAAGCTGCAGTGAAACACTTGTTGCTTCTAAACTGCAGGATATCATCCATACGCCTAGTAAGTTACTAGTTACTCAAGAACTCTGAGGGTTTGAGGCAAATTTCTGTTTGCCTAAATGCTTGTTGTTATTCTCAGAGTGGTTTATATATGTTGGTTTCAAACTAAATAAGAAAAAGACCATTTTAACAGAAAGGTTTACAGTATTTTTCGAAAGTTGTAATATGGTTTATAAATAGAAACCTAAATATAACTCACCCTATTAAATAGGGCATATGTAGGGTTCAATAGTCTAAATACTAATTATTTGTTTGCTAGTAACACATTTTAAATGCATTTATGTTGCATATCTGAAAATATAAGTCTTCCAATTAAGCAGATTCCCATTTTAACAGCTTTTAGTGTGAAAAAATGCCCCTTGAGCAGTGCAAACTAGTCTGAAAACCTACATTTCAGGTCAGTTACTGGTTTCATGTGACCTTATGACATACTGGTATGCTACTCTTTAAAACTTAAGTTAAAGGAAAACTAAGATATAAGTTAAACTTAAGGAATGACAGCACATGTCCAGCATGTACAGAAATTGTGCATTAGTTTTAGCTGGTTTTGTGATAAGTAAAAAACTAAAATAAACACACACAACACAAACATACATGCACACAGAAATATTATTTAGGACATAATTTATTGTGTTATTTTTAAGTTTTAAGTTCAGTCCTCATTAATAAAACAGCTAGCATTGCTGCTATTATTGTAAAATATTGAGTATTTAATATATATTATCCTATCCGTTTCATCCAAGACTTACAAATTGCAGGTATTAAGTATCGTTTCATTAATTGATGTATTTATTTTCGGTTTGAACGTTGTTTAAACAAAATGAAAAGCAATGTAAAAATAAAACTCGCTTTGAGCTTGGTTCAAATGCAATCCTCTCCTTTGCAAACCATAGACTGCGTTTCTTGGCTCGTTTTTATGTTTGCACTTCTGTTACTCTCAACATTTCTCGGCTCATTTTTATGTTTGCACTTCTGTTACTCAACATTTCTCAAGTGTGATTTTTTTTCAGATGTGTGTAATAGTTGTAACCTGTGTGTTTTGGAAACTGGTCCAGTCATGCTGCGTCTCGTGAGGAGCCAGGGCAGGGGGTTTAGGGTCTGCATGTGCTGTCAGCGGAGGTCTCAGCATCTCCATCACCACCAGCAGAATCCTAAGAGCATCATAGCCATCCGACGCGAGGATGTCAACGTGTGGGAGAGACGTGCACCCCTGGCACCACGACACGTCAAGGAGATTACAGCGGCTGGACACAAGGTGCTCGTGCAGCCCTCCAACAGACGGGCCATCCATGACAGAGTGAGTCGCTGACTGCCACATTTCTTTCACAGGCCACTTATTATTTTTTGTTATTGTTTCACGTCTTCTTGGGCTTGAATGGAAAAATACACTGCAAAAGTATTTCAAATGCCTGTCTTGACGAATATTCACGTAAACACTGTCAGTTTATATCTTAACTGAATGTAAAAATGTGCAACATTATATTGGATTAGTGCATTTGGTATTAAAGTGACAGCCGCCTAATAAGCCTGCTGATAATCAAACAACAAAAGATTAACGTGTTATTTTACGTTTGATTCATCAATTTCTGAACCTGAATACTGTTAGACTTATTTAAAAAACTTAAACACACTGTTTATTTGTTGTTATTTGTGTTTATTTCAGCTGTTGCTTTTAATTTTTTCTTTGTTCTTATTTGATTAGCTACTAAAGCATGAATGAACAGTTAATTCATCATTTATACAATTTTAATAGACATTAATAATCAGTCTATAAATAAAGCTATAAATGCTTTTTTGTTGATTTATAAGCATATCTATAATGCGTTTAATAATTATATTTTTAATTTATTTATAATTATATAATTTTGTATTTTCATACTTTTGTTAATGATCAATTAATAATTTCTAAATGAAGTATAGCTTCAAAGAGTTGTCAGGCATTCATAAGATCACTAAATGTAGTAATGGTAGTTATAAAGCGTTTAGTAGTGGTCAGTTGACTATTTTGTGAGCTCATCTGAAGTGAGGACAAATCATGCTTTGTAACGCATTTATAAAGGTGATTTAAAGGCTCATCAATCTTAAACAGCAAACTGTAACAAACATAACACAGTGCTACAGAACAGAAATATTTAACAGCCTTCAAATCTCCTTTATAAATGCTTTACAAGGCATGAATAGTTCTCTCTTTAGATGAGCTCACGAACATAGTTAACTGACCACTACTAAATGCTTTGTAACTACCTGAATTAACCCTGAATTACAGCATTAATACATGTTAATAAAGCATTTATTAACACACTAAGTAACCATCACTATATGTCTGAATAATAAGATGAATGAATGTACATTTAAATTGTTTATTAATCATTTACTTACACGTTCTAAGTAATCGTATGAACCACTGAAACTGGTTCATTAAAAATGCAATTCTTCATTTAGAAATGATAAATTGATCATTAATAAACGATGAAAATACATTTTTTAAACAAATTATAGATATGCTTTTAAATCAAGAAGAAAGCATTTTATAGCTGTATTTATAAACTGCTTATTAATGTCTATTAATGCTTTATGAATGATGAATTAACTGTTTACTCATTGCAGATCATAGCAAACAGATCTCATTCCCCATTGACTGGGAAAAACTACATGCTATGCTAGTCAATGGGGAATAAGATCTGTTTTATTAAAACATTCTTATAAATATCTTCCTTTGTGTTCAGCAAAACAAATAAACACATAGAGGTTTGAAACAAAATGAGGGTGAGTAAATACTGACAGAATTTTCATTTTTGGGTGAACTAACCCTTTAAATAAAATAAATAATGACTTAAGATGTTGCAACTATCCCCATTCCACCATAATACATTTCTATTTTTGTTCACCTCACTTTTAAGGGCCCTTAATGTTTCCTTTCCCACTTGATATTTATGATATTTAGATGAATGAATCAAGACCGTTTCTGTTCTCAGTACTATGAAAAAGCAGGAGCTGTTATCCAGGAGGACATCTCAGAGGCTTCTCTCATCATCGGTGTGAAAAGACCCCCGGAGGAAAAGGTGTACCCCCGCAAGACCTATGCCTTCTTCTCTCACACAATTAAAGCACAAGAGGCAAACATGGGGCTCCTAGACGACCTTCTCAAAAAGGTGAAAGTCTCTTTATAGAATGAAAATGGTCAAGGACAGTATTTACACTGATAACCACCTGCAATACTCTCTCATGCGTCATGCGTATTTTGGAAATGTTTATTCAAGAGGAGCAGGTTTCACAAGATACTTATGTCATTATATCCCCTTTCCGTTTTAGGAAGTTCGACTCATGGATTATGAAAAAATGGTGGACGCCAATGGTTTCAGAATTGTAGCGTTTGGACAGTGGGCTGGTGTTGCCGGTATGGGACTTTTTGACTGTATAACCTAAGTCACCTGAGTTAAAGGGATAGTTCACCCAAAAATGTTAATTCTGAGTAGGGATGGGCAATGATTAATCGCGATTAATCGCATCCAAAATCAAAGTTTGTGTTTACATAATATATGTGTGTGTAGTGTGTATAATTAATTTGTATATATAAATATCCACACATGCATGTATATATTTAAGAAAAATGTGTTATTAATATATCAAATATGTATATTTATATATAATATTAATTGTGAATAAATATATATAAAATATATACATGCACATATTTCTTAAATATATACATGCATGTGTGGGTATTTATATATACAAATTAATTATACACACTACACTACACAAACTTTTATTTTGGATGCGATTAATCGTTTCCCCATCCCTAATTCTGAGGTCATTTACTCACCCTTAGTTTGTTCTAAACTCGCCTGATTGAACTTCACTCAAGAAACATTAAATGAGACATTTAGCAGAATGTCCAAGCTCCTATTTTCCAATAAAAGTGGATGGAGACCAAGGAAAGCTATTTCTATTTTTAGATAAAGCACACTACTGTTTAAAAGTTAAGTGTTTTTTAAAGAAATTATTACTTTTATAATTTAATAAATTGTTTAAAAGTAACGGTAAAGACGGTGTTGCAAAAAATTTCCATTTCAGTAAATTCTGCTCATTTGAACTCACAGAATCTTTAAAAAGAATCACGGCTTCCTTAAAAATATTAATAATAATAATGTTTCTTGAGCATCAAATCAACATTTTAGACTGATTTCTGAAAGATCATTTGACACTGAACACTGGAGTTATGGAGTTTGCATCACAGGAATAAATAGCATTTTCATAAATGTATTAAAATTGAAAACAGTTCTATTTTTAATTTCTATTCACATTTCACAATATTACTGTTTTACTGTATTAATGATGAAATCTGTAAACATGATGTCTGTGTTTTTTACAGGAATGATTAATATTTTACACGGTCTGGGCCTGCGTTTTCTTGCCCTTGGACACCACACCCCATTTATGGTATTCATTTTTGAATTGCACTTCTATTTTAATGTCTACGCTTGGCACATACACGGTTATATGTGCTACTTGATTGTTGGTTCTTGGTTATTTAGTTCAGTTTCATTGTTTAAAACTAAACATTTTGGATATATATGTTTTAATATTCATCACTTGACAGCACATTGGTATGGCGCACAACTACAGAAACGTCAGCCAGGCCATCCAGGCAGTGAGGGATTGTGGGTATGAAATATCCTTAGGTCTGATGCCCAGGTCCATTGGTCCTCTCACATTTGTGTTCACTGGCACCGGCAATGTGTCTAAGGTAAATATTATTAAAGAGGACCTATTATGTTTTTTACTTTTTCAACTTTCTTTAGTGTGTAATATTGCTGTTTTTGACATGAAAAAGTTTACAAAGTCACTCCAAAGGCCAAGGGAGTTATTCTCTAAATCAGTGCACATTGTTTCTGAACTACCTGAAACAACTCAGGACTAGAATTGAGGCTTCTTCTGGGAACAAACAATCACAATATCCCTAATTTTAATGATAAAGTAAAGGTGGTTCAAGGCCTAGTTGTGTTCCATTAGTTGAAACTTGCAGTTATGGTAAGGGTTGGGACATTTCCAAGACACACTTGAACTAAGGAGTTAACCAATCACAACACTGGTCCGGCCAACCAATCAGAGCACATTGTGCTTTTCAGAAGGAGACGCAAACTAAACAGAGTGTTACTGACAAACTGAGACATAGTTACTTTACATAGAACAACAGTGGGAAAGCAGTGCAGTGGAAGGCAAAAACGTGTTACTGTTATAAAAATGAAGATGCTTCCTTTCCAGGGCGCCCAAGAAATTTTCAACGAGCTACCCTGTGAGTACGTGGAACCTCATGAATTGAAAGAAGTCTCTGAGAGTGGAGGTATGTCTACTGTTTCCTAGTAATTATCAGTTACACATAAAATAATCGGATTGTCATGTGAGCTGTTTGCAAGTAATTGGCACTTTGCTGTGTTTGCAAATTGTTTCATGATAATCCTCTTTGCAGACATGTCTAAAGTGTACGCTACAGTGATCAGCAGACATCACCACCTGATGAGGAAGAGCGATGGACTCTACGACCCCCTGGAGTATGAATACCATCCTGAGCTTTACACATCGAACTTCAGGAAGACTGTGAGTTCACACAAGAAATCTACCAGGCAGCCTATTGGTTCACCATGTCCCTATGTCTTAAGGTGCGGTCACATGTACCATCGTGGCCGAAATACAGTCATTTTAATAGGAATACACACGTTTGGGAATTTAGGAAAAATTCTCTATACATGTTTTGTAAAGTGATCACACTGATTCTTCACATTGAGAGCTGCTTGGTTTAAAAGTAACTTCTGACTGAGTCAAGTCAAGTCTAATATATTTAGTGCTTTTCACAATACAGATTGTATCAAAGCTGCTTCACAGTATCAATCAAGACAACATCACAGTGTTTGTTTATTCATGAAAAAAGACAATCAAGATTGGTAGAGCTGATCAATGGTATGATGGGTCATTTCATTTGAATATCCCCAACTGAGCAAGCCAAAGGCAACAGTGGCAAGGAACCAAAAAACTCCATCAAGTGACCCGATGGTGTCCTAAAACTCCATCAGATGACCCAATGGAGAAAAAAAACCTTGGGAGAACCCAGGCTCATTCGGGGGCTCTGGCGTTTATGAACTAGAGGCCAAAACTGAGCTGTGCTTCATACTACACTACATTATAGACCTTTTTGCCCACTAAATTTTGCTGACGTTTCGCTGGCTGCAGTGTTTTAAAAGTAAATGCGACTGAAATGCATTAGAAAAGTCTTGTGTTTGCACAGGTGGCCCCTTACACAACCTGTCTGATAAACGGCATATACTGGGACCCTCACACACCCAGACTCCTGCGGCGACTGGACGCCCAGCGGCTGATCAGACCCGTTATACCCGCATCATCGTCACCTGATCACGGCTGCCCTGCACTTCCCCACAAGTGAGCGTCTAATATTGGTCTTCAAAATGACCATAAAATATCATAAAAGCAATTGGTTTGACCCTTCTGAAGAAGCAGGCACATCTGATCATCTGTGAATTTCAGGTTAATGGCCATTTGCGACATCTCTGCGGACACGGGCGGCTCCATTGAGTTCATGACAGAGTGTACCACTATTGAGAAACCCTTCTGCATGTATGATGCCAACCAGCATATCGACCGTGACAGGTGTGCCACTTGAACTAACCCCTAACAATGAACATTAAACTTTTCTTTTTTGTCTTGAGGACAACAAATCAAGCAAAATGTCCCATTGACATTCAATGAAGGACAGAGTCATATCCAGAGACTGGAATGTTATAGAGATTTGGGTGACCAAATTATCCTGAGACAACAAGCTTGAGGAATTATTTTGTAAGATGGACCCAGAAAAACGTAGTACATTGAGACCTGGAGCATACCTTCATACCGGGAGCAGTAAGGGCCGGATTTGCTAACAGTTTGCGCCAACAGCATTTTCTATAGTCATGCTGTGAAAAATTAGCACTGAAAAGTCATGGACAGGCTTATTTTTGCGGCTTATGCATTTGTAGGAGAAGATTTATGGGAGGAGAGTATTTAAATGAATCATGCAAGGTGATTTACTAAGGTTTGCGCTCATTCATTTACTGGTATTAGCGTCAAAAAGCGCCTTAAATCGGATGCTAATTTGCCCTCTTGGTAGATTGCATTAGTCATTATGGAAATGATCTCGGTTGTGCCTGTGTTCATTCATTTGCGCGTAGTCAGTCGATCATGCGCAGAACTTTCCACTCCCACACAATTTACACTTAGTGCAAAGAACATACTGTTTTAATTTAGTGTAAATAGCTTCTGCCTTATATTATATTGTTGAATGTTCAATTTTTGTATCTGCCATGAAAAAGCCTTGAAGTTGATATGGCGATACATTTATTAAATACAACAAACCAGGGGTGCTTTTCCCGAAAGCATTGTTAACTATGTTCGCAGCTCCGTTGTTACCAACATAGTTGAATGATTTGGCGTTTCCCAAAACCATTCGCAAACAGCATTGCAAACTTGTGTGGTTAGAACTACAGGTTCAAGGCATCGTTTGTGGTTAAAATGACGTGGACTTGCGTAGATCTTGCTCTTTGGCACAGTTTTTTTTTTTTTTTTTTCACATCCTTGCCCTTTTGTTCATGTGGATCAATTGGCCATTCTGATATTGGCCACATTTAAAACAACAATGTGAACAGCTATACAAAAATTGAGGCCTTCAGGAATCGGAATTGAGCCTTAATGCTCGCATTGTGAACGTAGCCCTAGAGATTTGGATGTGGGCCATTTATCAACACCTGGATATGGATTAACATCGACAGCGTAGCAACACTCTAGCATCACATGTTCATTATAAAATCCTCCTCTGATTTGCGTGTATCTCTGTGCAGCGTGGAAGGTAACGGCATTCTCATGTGCTCCATCGATAATCTTCCCGCCCAGCTGCCTATTGAGGCGACTGAGTATTTTGGTGACCGACTGTTCCCTTACATCTGGGAGATGGTAAGATATGACACAGGGTGGTGAGTAATTACCCAACAGCTTTGCTCTGGAGAGGGTTGCTTTGAACATGTGACGGTCTGGTTCGGACTGAGAAACTTTAGCATTTTTGTTGAAGATGTAATATGTGAATATTTGATCAGATTTGTGATGGTAGGCTTTGTCCCACAGCTCCCATCAGACGCCACCAGAGCTCTAGAGGAAGAGGATTTCTCTCCACAAGTCAGAGACGTAAGTGTATTTTTCCCTACTAAATTACTTTTGAACCGTGGAGCAATGCTTCGTCTGAGTTGTGTTCGTGCGCAGAAGGCAGACTCAAAAATGTGTGGAAAAACTTGAATCAGAGCTAAACGGGCAGCATTTCAGCTGGAGTCCATCCATACATCCATTGATTTCCAGTATGGAACTAAAGCCTGGAAATCTGAAATACAAATTTCTGATGAATTCGAGGTAAAGGGCACATCTTCGATCACTATGGAGATTTTAAGCTCATAGCAGCGCCGAACAGAATTGAAAAAAAGTTTTTTCCACATATACACGTCGTTTAAAAGTTTGGGGTCAGTAAGATATATTGATGGTTTTGAAAATAACTCCGTTATGCTTGTGCTTTATGTAATATTGTGAAATATTGCTGCAATTTTAAATAATGTTTTTCTATAAAATTATTTAAAAATGTATTTTAAATAATTTGTGTGATGTAAAGCTGAAATTTCAGAGTCACATGATCCTTCAGAAATCAGTCTAATATGCTGATTTGCTGATCTCAAGAAACATTGATATCAATGTTGAAAACTGTTGTGCTGCTTAATATTTTTGTGGAAACCGTAAAAATTTCAGTAGTCTTTGATAAATAGAAAGTTCAAAAGAGCAGCGTTTATTTAAAATAAAAATCTTTTGTAACATTATTAATGTTTTTACTGCCTTTTCTTTATCAACTTACTGCATCCTTGCTGAATAAAAGTATTAATTGAATTAAAGTATAACTTTTGAGTATACATAGACCTCAAGAAAATAAGTCAGATAAATGCATTTTATTACCAAATCAAACTCAAATTCAAAACTGAACTGAGTGTGAATGTGAAGTATTCTGAATTCATTTATGAATGATGCATAACCTTGGTACTAAATGATTGCCGTATTTATATGCCGTGGTGTTTACAAATGCACTTAGTCTGTTTGTTAGTAGTATTATATACATTATTTTTCTCATTCTAGGCTGTAATTACGTCCAACGGGAAATTGACGCCTAAGTTTGAATACATTCAGAAACTTCGAGAAAGGAAGTAAGGAATGTTTTTTTCTTTTCTTGAAGTGCATCCAATATGTCTTGTGGTATACTGTAGCTCTGAAAGTGTTTTTAGTCTCCTTTGTCTGATTGGACAGTGGATGTGATGTGTCTGATATGATTCAGTATGGTACTTTTAACATTGCTTTGGACAATTTGCCATCATCCTTTTGGAGGATGTTAGTCTCATTCAGAAGATTTCTCCAAAGGTTGAAAGACGGGTAAAAACATTGCCGTAATCCAGCTCTCAACAGCCTGTGTAGCCTTGAAATGCTCTTTTATCCTTCTAGAGGAAAATGCTTTCAGTTACGCCTGAATGTAGACTTTTATATGCAAAAGATAGGAACGCACATTAACCACCTCGGGCTGATATACAACCCTTTTCCTCTAGAAAATGTCAGGAGGGGGACACTTTTGGAATTACAAAAAGTCATTGGAATTACACTGATGGTCAATAAAGAAGAAGAAAAGACTCACCAAAGCATTTTTACAATTTAAAATAGCTGTTTTCTTTCGTAATATACTTTAAAATGTAATTTATTTCTGTGATGCAAAGCTGAATTTACAACATCACATGATCCTTCAGAAATCAGTCTAATATGATAGATTATTATTAATATCAATGTTGAAAACCGTTGTGCTGCTTAATATTTTTGTGGAAACTATTATATAGGAACTCTTATTAACTTTATCATTTAAAAGTTTGGGGTAAGATCTTATTTGAAAAATAGAAATGAATATTTTTATTCAACAAGGACACACATTAATTGGTTCTAGTGACAGTAAAGACATTTATAATGTTACAAAATATTTTTTTCAAATTAATGCCGTTCTTTTGAACTTTCTATTCATCAAAGAATCGTGAAAAAAATACATTCACACTTTCCACAAACACGGTTTTTAACAAACTGTTTTCAGTATTGTTGAAAGGAAATAATAATTGTTCATAATTATTTCTGATGGATCATGTGACCCTGAAGATTGGAGTAATGATGCTGAAAATTCAGCTTTGCATCACAGAAATAACTACATTTTAAAATATTTTAAAGTAGAAAAGTTATTTAAAAATGTAAAAATATTTCACTGTATTTATATATATATATTTTTTTTATTACATAAATTCATCTGTGGTGAGCCTTATCACAAGCATAAAAAACTTAATTATTCCAAACTTGACCACCAGTGTACATTTGCAGACATTTTATGGCTATTTATAAAAAAAAAAAAAAACAATTTTTTTTTCAGCACTATTATGGTTTAAAAAATAAGTAATATTAGATAACCACATGTACTTACTATAGAGTTAGGGTTAGTTAACTCTATAAATTACTTGTAACTATGGTCACCTTAAATAGAGATGCCAAACGCTTTTGTGAAAGTGACACATGTTGATGCTTTTGGATGATCATGTAAATGTTTCTATAATATCTGAGACTGTTTTTTATAGTACAAAACTCACCGAAACAGGAGTTTCACCAAACCTGTTTAGCTCATTTTTGTCAGGCTAATGAATTTTCCCTTGTTGACTTTGAAACATTAAACCTCACACACGTAGAGAAGAGAGTTGCTGACCTTGTTTGTTTTGTTCAGACACAGAGTTGGCCTCCTGTGCCTCCTGTACTCTGCACTGCTATAACACCTTGCTTGGCTAGAGTACACGTCACGTTCTCTCATGAGTACATGATCTTATTCTCTCACCGCAGCCACAATCTCTCCCACTCACTCTTGTTCTTGGAATTTTTTGCATGCCAGAAAAAGAAATCAATGCATTAGTTATTTTTAAGTATCTTAAGTTCAATTATTCTCCAAGGTAAGCTTCACTTTTCACGAGCCAAATATCTTTTCATGCTCGTTAATTGATTATATCTAGTTTTTGAATCCTTTTCATTAAATGGAATAACACGATCCCTTTTCAAGGCATAATCAAAGCTTCCTGTGCCTCCTGCAGTCAACACGTCTTTCTCGAAACACTCTGATAGAGCTCTTGTATGCCACTTCTGTCTCACTCAAGGGTGAAGAACCAGACGACAAAACGCTAGACTGAATTAGCAAGTGTTCAATGTGGTCTATACTTAATGAAGCCGCACACAAGCAAACACTGACCTCCATTTAATCAATGGAAAGCTTTAAAGACCCACCATTTGACTTGGTTTGATTTTGTTCTTGTCCTGAAATCTTCTTAGAGAGTCTTTGCCTTGTATCTAAGAATATCTTACTGTACTGTGCTTTGATCGGAGATACTTTGTGCAATATAGACAAAATGATTGCTTATTATGGTTTAATTTGTTTTAAATGGATCATTTTAAAAATGTTATTAGTATTAAAATATTTAGTGTTTAAAATATATAATGTATGCATTTTAAAAATATATATACATTTAAAAAAAAAATTTTGTGTTGTAAAAATAATTTAGAATCTTCATTTATAATTTTTAATATATTGTTGTTTTACATTTACATTTAAAGTATGAAAATATTTATTGTTATAAAATTACTGTATTCGTTATTAATTTATTTTATAACATTTTAGTATTATTATAAAAAATAAATATGAGCATTGCGTAAACTACTTATTTTTACTACGCATCTTCTGCCTCTGGCTGGAATGTCAGGTTTAAAAAGACGATGCATTAATATTTCACCATTTTGCAGGCAAAAAAAAAAGTTTTGTCATGAAAGTTTTAAGCACAGCTCACACAGAAGTTTCGGTTGGTCAATCCATGTGACCAACTTTTTTTTTAAATGGTTAATGCTCAAATGGTTGCTAAATGCTCAAATGGTTGCTAAAATGGTTAAACACCCTTTAACTGTGTGACAAACCTCTTATTGAAATGCTTTATGAGCTAATGCACCTCATTATATGATCTTTGTAAGAGTACCGCAAAATAGTTCTAAGAGATAAAAAAAAAAAAGAGATCTAAAACACATATTTAGTGGTTATGAATGTCTAGTTTAATGGTATTTTGAAAAAGGCATGCAGGTGGTGGGGGGTTAAGTGTTACATATTTGCTCATGTGCCGCATCAGATCCAATTAGGCTGAGCGACGGGGTGCTTGGATCACGTGTCTCCCGGGAGACTCGCGGAGCAAAACGTTGATTTGCTTTGATTATATTCTGACTGGAGAACCGGACAATCTAGAAGTACAGTGAATATGTGCATGTGTTTTGTTTTTGTTTTTTTCTTCTTTTTTCTTCTTCATCATACACTCTCCCTGCTCCTAAAATGCCATTTGATGATTTGTATGTGTTTGTGGTGTGATGATATTGTGATAAAATGAAAAATGAACCTTTGGTGTGTTTTACATTTTCTTGATTTCATGTCCTGGACAATCCTACAATATCGTCTGTGTCCTTTTGTGGGTTTTGCATCCCTTTCAATCGGTTTAACATCACTATCCAGCAGGATATGTTTTGTGATTTCACAGATTGCTTGGCCAGTGAGAAGGGGTGTGTGTGTGTGTGTGTAGTAATGGCTGTACCATCTGGCAAACAGGGAATCGGAGCAAATCCTAAAGAAGGGAGGGATGAAGCGGGTGCTGTTGCTGGGCGCAGGCTATGTGTCTGGGCCAGTTATCGAGTATCTCACCAGGGACGCTGGCACTCAGGTCACAGTGGGTATGTTCCCGTCGCAAAATCCATCTGGAATGCTGTGTTACTGCAGTGTAGAAATTACTGTCGCAGTCCTTAAATCTCCTGTGATCTTCGCATTGCAGCTTCAAATCTGTTGCATCAGGCTGAGGACATGGCAGCCAAGTACCCCAACACCATCCCCGTGATGCTGGACATCACCAGCCAGGAAGGACACCTCGAGTCTCTGATCAAAGATCACGACATCGTCATCAGGCATAACCAGAAACTTCATTCACTTTATTATGCATTGACATGAGAAATTCTACTTTAATATACACTTTAAAAGGCCAACAACTGACATTTATTTGTTGTTTTTGGCGTCTAGCATGCTGCCTTACTCATTTCATCCACAAGTAGCCAAGCACTGCATTAAAATGAAGGTGAACATGGTGACCGCCAGTTACTTGAGCCCCGCCATGAAGGAGCTTCAGAAGAGGTAGGGAACTTCCTGTTTCTTGGAAAATTATTTTATTTTAGATAACCCAAAAAATGACAATTCTGTCATCGTTCTTTATCTGTGCAGTCATTCGTTTTTGTTTTCAAATTTAAAGTAGAAAAACGACTTTTTTTTCATTATTATTATTTATTTTTTATCTTCTATGTTCAGTGGTAGAAGGATGAATAAACCGCTTGAATATTCGCTTTCCGCTGATTGGTCAAACCACGCCGTCATTCAGAACAATAGTCCTCGGCTGCTACAGTTGTTCTGATTGTTAAACCGTTTATGCAACTACATTTCCCTTCTCATTAAACAACTTAACTATTATCCATACAACTGTGAATATTATTCTGTTGAGCGAAACTGATGATGACACGGTTTGATCTTTGGTTGACCAATCTTGCGTTTCATAGTTTTTTTTCCCCTTTTTTTTATGAACAAACGGAAAAGTCTTATACAATATATAAGAAATAATGGTAAAAGACTGTTAAACTGTTTAAAGGGTAAGGATCTTTCTTAATAATTACAGCAGAACAGTTGTATCATCCAAAAATATTTGACTTTTCGTTCCCCCCAAAAATTCAAAATGAATTAAAAATTAAAAACATGCTCTTCATAGAAGAGGTGTTTTAAATAAATTCGAAATTCAACAAAACCGCTGTGAAAGTCAAGTTAAGAAACAGATTTGTGGGTGAATCATTCAGATTAATTTAAAAGCCCTTTGAAATGATCTTTTTTGACTTTGTTGGATTTTTAACTACCTCTGTTTGAGTTCATTAATATATGCACGAGGCTTCACCATGATTGGCTGTTGTTTCCCAAGTGCCGAAGATGCTGGCATCACCATCGTCAATGAGATGGGTCTGGACCCTGGCATTGATCACATGTTGGCCATGGAGTGCATCGACCAGGCCAAGGCAGACGGTTGCACTGTAGGTATTGCATGCATGCACTCATGTTTGTTTACCAGTTGGATGTGTTGATGGGTATTTGCAATAGAATGACATACTGTCGCACCATTGGTGCGCTCATCACCACGTCTGGAAGACATATTGACAGACCTCAGCTATCATTCACAGCTTTTTGAATGTTCATTTTCACTTAACGGTCTCCTCTGTGAACATTTGGTCAAGTCACATGGTGTTCTTGTAGTTACTCCAAATTTAAAACACTGTTTCTTTACAGGTGGAGTCTTACAGCTCTTTTTGTGGTGGTCTTCCTGCTCCAGAGTGCTCCGACAACCCACTGCGTTATAAGTTTAGCTGGAGTCCGTACGGTGTCCTGCTCAACACCATCAGTCCGGCCATCTATCTAAAAGACAACCAGGTGACGCAGGCTCACTTTAAAATCTCCTCTGTAATTCTGTAGCAATCACATAGAAGCTTTAAAAAAAATGCAATAAAAACATTAAGAACACCAAGACAGGCATGTAAAAATCTAGTACACAAAACTGTCCATCCTTCACTGCTCAGGTTGTCAGTGTTCCTCCTGGCGGTGCTCTCCTGGATGTCACAAAGCCCATGGACTTCATGCCCGGTTTCAGCCTGGAAGGCTTTCCCAACCGAGACAGCACCAAGTACGCCCAGCCGTATGGGATTGAATCCGCGCACACGCTGATCAGAGGAACTCTGCGCTTCAAGGTATTCATGCTGATCAGTTGTAAAGATCACTGTAGCCTCTGTTTTCCAGTGCCAACACGTTATTTGTTGCATGTGTCTGCAGGGCTTCTCCTCTGCCATGAGTGGCTTTGTGAAACTGGGACTCATCAACACTGAGCCGTGTCCACTGTTGGACCACACGGCTTCTCCTCTCTCATGGGTATTGATTCATTGACTTCATTTCCAAAAATGTCTATTTTACATGTATAAATACATGATGGAAAAAAAACTAGAAGGCCTCTTTCATTTTAATATCCCTGTGTCTGGTACACAGAAAGAGCTTCTCTGTAAGCTGATTGGCTTGTCCACAACTCTGAGCAGCAGTGTTTTTGAGGACGCTGTTTTTGAGCGGATCGGCAGGGACGACTTCAGAATGCAGAGCCTCAGAAGGTGGGTAGAGGAATTCAGCCTTCCGTTACAAAGCCTACAGGGGAGCTTTATTGTGTGTTCACACCGCCTTTGACGGTGAGGGCGACGAGGAAAGTTGAAATCAGTTCAACTTTATGGTAAGCAATGACGTGGTTCGGCGGCAACCAATCGGAATGTAGAAGTGCTCTGTTTGAGAGAATTCCCGAGAACGCAGTCCTGTAAAGTTTGGTTCTGGCCACATTAGTTCCCAAGCAAAATAGAGGAGGTTGATCATTTGATAAGAGGGCGTGCAACACTATTTATAAGGCAAGATTGCTAGAACACTTTTTCAGCAGGAATGCAAATTATAATAGCACTTAGCCATGAACACAAAAGCCACACCACACACACATGGCTTTAAATTTTTATAGTGACGTGTTTGCTAATGAAATAAAGTTATTTCAATCGATCAACTTTCTGCAAAAATAACGACCGACATGCTTGTCTGCTTTGCGGCCCCTTTAAATACAGTTTTTAAAAAAGACCACGCATTCGATCTACGTCAGAGCATCAGAGCGTCCACGAATCTTTCCACAGCATTGCTGGCAGTGGCAGTGTGAATACGGTTAGAACTTATTAAAAAGATCTATGAATTAATAAAACATATGATTGATTATTAATGTGTGATTTTTATTAAGCAATTTTAATAACAAATAAAGCTTAATTTGAATGTTTAAATTCAAACAGTGAAACATGGTAATAGCTACGCCAGATTCATGGGCTGAATCATACACAATGATTGGGGTTAAGAGTTTCCTTAAATACTATTAATCCAGTGGTTAACCACATAGCAACAACCTAACACAGAATGCAGTAAAAGCCACTTAAAACACCCCAGCAACAGCATAGCAATGCCATAGCAACCACCTAACAGAGAATGCAGTAAAAGCCACTTAAAACACCCCAGCAACAGCATAGCCATAGCAAAAAAATAAGTTTCTTTCCAATCTTCTTGAAACTCTGGATTCTGATAGAGGGCCATGGGACTTAGACCTGAGTGCCAAAATGGAGGCTCTAGACCCTTCCTGAGCTGAGATATTGAGATATTTATAAATGGCATAAATGCTATGTGGGATATCAATATCTAGAGCCTCCATTTTTGCACTCAGGTCTAAGTCTCGTGGCCCTCTATCAGAATCCAGAGTTTTAAGAAAATCAGAGAAACTCAAAATTTCGACCTGAGAAAAAAAACGACCCTTTCGTTTTTTTTTTTCGGGTCGAAATTTTGAGTTTCGATATCTCAGCTTTGGAAGTGTCTAGAGCCTCCATTTTTGCACTCAGGTCCAATTCTCAGGGCCCTCTATCAGAATCCAGAGTTTCAAGAGGATCAGAGAAACTCAAAATTTCGACCTGAGAAAAAAAACGACAGTGGTACCCCTTTCGTTTTGTTTTTTTCGGATCGAAATTTTGAGTTTCGATATCTCAGCTCTGGAAGGGTCTAGAGCCTCCATTTCTGCACTCAGGTCTAAGTCTCATGGCCCTCTATCAGAATCCAGAGTTTCAAGAGGATCAGAGAAACTCAAAATTTTGACCCGAAAAAAAAAAACCGACAGTGGTACCCCTTTCGTTTTTTTTTTGGGTCGAAATTTTGAGTTTCGATATCTCAGCTCTGGAAGGGTCTAGAGCCTCCATTTTTGCACTCAGGTCTAAGTCTCATGGCCCTCTATCAGAATCCAGAGTTTTGAGAAGATTGGAGAAACTTAATTTCTAGCCCGAAAAAAAAAAAAAAAACGAAAGGGGTACCACTGTCATTTTTTTTCGGGTCGAAATTTTGAGTTTCGATATCTCAGCTATGGAAGGGTTTAGAGCCTCCTTTTTTGCACTCAGGTCTAAGTCCCGTGGCCCTCTATCAGAATCCAGAGTTTCAAGAGGATCAGAGAAACTCAAAATTTTGACCCGAAAAAAAAACGACAGTGGTACCCCTTTCGTTTTTTTTTTCGGGTCGAAATTTTGAATCTCGATATCTCAGCTCTGGAATGGTCTAGAGCCTCCATTTTTGCACTCAGATCTAATTCTCATGGCCCTCTATCAGAATCCAGAGTTTTAAGAGGATCAGAGAAACTCAAAATTTTGACCCGAAAAAAAAACGACAGTGGTACCCCTTTCGTTTTTTTTTTCGGGTCGAAATTTGGAGTCTCGATATCTCAGCTCTGGAAGGGTCTAGAGCCTCCATTTTTGCACTCAGGTCTAATTCTCAGGGTCCTCTATCAGAATCCAGAGTTTCAAGAGGATCAGAGAAACTCAAAATTTTGACTGGAAAAAAAAAACGACAGTGGTACCCCTTTCGTTTTTTTTTTGGGGTCGAAATTTTGAGTTTCGATATCTCCGCTCTGGAAGGGTCTAGAGCCTCCATTTTTGCACTCAGGTCTAATTCTCAGGGTCCTCTATCAGAATCCAGAGTTTCAAGAGGATCAGAGAAACTCAAAATTTTGACCCGAAAAAAAAACGACAGTGGTACCCCTTTCGTTTTTTTTCATTTTTGGGCGAAAAATTAAGTTTCTCTGATACTCTTGAAACTCTGGATTATGATAGAGGGCTGTGAGACTTTGACCTGAGTGCAAAAATGGAGGCTCTAGACCCTTCCAGAGCTGAGATATCGAAATTCAAAATTTCGACCCGAAAAAAAAACGACAGTGTTACCCCTTTCGTTTTTTTTTATTTTTGGGCGAAAAATTAAGTTTCTCCAATCTTCTCAAAACTCTGGATTATGATAGAGGGCTGTGAGACTTTGACCTGAGTGCAAAAATGGAGGCTCTAGACCCTTCCAGAGCTGAGATATCGAAATTCAAAATTTCGACCCGAAAAAAAAAACGACAGTGTTACCCCTTTCGTTTTTTTTCATTTTTGGGCGAAAAATTAAGTTTCTCCAATCTTCTCAAAACTCTGGATTATGATAGAGGGCTGTGAGACTTTGACCTGAGTGCAAAAATGGAGGCTCTAGACCCTTCCAGAGCTGAGATATCAAAATTCAAAATTTCGACCCGAAAAAAAAACGACAGTGTTACCCCTTTCGTTTTTTTTCATTTTTGGGCGAAAAATTAAGTTTCTCCAATCTTCTCAAAACTCTGGATTATGATAGAGGGCTGTGAGACTTTGACCTGAGTGCAAAAATGGAGGCTCTAGACCCTTCCAGAGCTGAGATATCGAAATTCAAAATTTCGACCCGAAAAAAAAAACGACAGTGTTACCCCTTTCGTTTTTTTTCATTTTTGGGCGAAAAATTAAGTTTCTCCAATCTTCTCAAAACTCTGGATTATGATAGAGGGCTGTGAGACTTTGACCTGAGTGCAAAAATGGAGGCTCTAGACCCTTCCAGAGCTGAGATATCGAAATTCAAAATTTCGACCCGAAAAAAAAACGACAGTGTTACCCCTTTCGTTTTTTTTCATTTTTGGGCGAAAAATTAAGTTTCTCCAATCTTCTCAAAACTCTGGATTATGATAGAGGGCTGTGAGACTTTGACCTGAGTGCAAAAATGGAGGCTCTAGACCCTTCCAGAGCTGAGATATCGAAATTCAAAATTTCGACCCGAAAAAAAAACGACAGTGTTACCCCTTTCGTTTTTTTTTCATTTTTGGGCGAAAAATTAAGTTTCTCCAATCTTCTCAAAACTCTGGATTATGATAGAGGGCTGTGAGACTTTGACCTGAGTGCAAAAATGGAGGCTCTAGACCCTTCCAGAGCTGAGATATCGAAATTCAAAATTTCGACCCGAAAAAAAAACGACAGTGTTACCCCTTTCGTTTTTTTTCATTTTTGGGCGAAAAATTAAGTTTCTCCAATCTTCTCAAAACTCTGGATTATGATAGAGGGCTGTGAGACTTTGACCTGAGTGCAAAAATGGAGGCTCTAGACCCTTCCAGAGCTGAGATATCGAAATTCAAAATTTCGACCCGAAAAAAAAACGACAGTGTTACCCCTTTCGTTTTTTTTCATTTTTGGGCGAAAAATTAAGTTTCTCCAATCTTCTCAAAACTCTGGATTATGATAGAGGGCTGTGAGACTTTGACCTGAGTGCAAAAATGGAGGCTCTAGACCCTTCCAGAGCTGAGATATCGAAATTCAAAATTTCGACCCGAAAAAAAAACGACAGTGTTACCCCTTTCGTTTTTTTTCATTTTTGGGCGAAAAATTAAGTTTCTCCAATCTTCTCAAAACTCTGGATTATGATAGAGGGCTGTGAGACTTTGACCTGAGTGCAAAAATGGAGGCTCTAGACCCTTCCAGAGCTGAGATATCGAAATTCAAAATTTCGACCCGAAAAAAAAACGACAGTGTTACCCCTTTCGTTTTTTTTCATTTTTGGGCGAAAAATTAAGTTTCTCCAATCTTCTCAAAACTCTGGATTATGATAGAGGGCTGTGAGACTTTGACCTGAGTGCAAAAATGGAGGCTCTAGACCCTTCCAGAGCTGAGATATCGAAATTCAAAATTTCGACCCGAAAAAAAAACGACAGTGTTACCCCTTTCGTTTTTTTTCATTTTTGGGCGAAAAATTAAGTTTCTCCAATCTTCTCAAAACTCTGGATTATGATAGAGGGCTGTGAGACTTTGACCTGAGTGCAAAAATGGAGGCTCTAGACCCTTCCAGAGCTGAGATATCGAAATTCAAAATTTCGACCCGAAAAAAAAACGACAGTGTTACCCCTTTCGTTTTTTTTCATTTTTGGGCGAAAAATTAAGTTTCTCCAATCTTCTCAAAACTCTGGATTATGATAGAGGGCTGTGAGACTTTGACCTGAGTGCAAAAATGGAGGCTCTAGACCCTTCCAGAGCTGAGATATCGAAATTCAAAATTTCGACCCGAAAAAAAAACGACAGTGTTACCCCTTTCGTTTTTTTTCATTTTTGGGCGAAAAATTAAGTTTCTCCAATCTTCTCAAAACTCTGGATTATGATAGAGGGCTGTGAGACTTTGACCTGAGTGCAAAAATGGAGGCTCTAGACCCTTCCAGAGCTGAGATATCGAAATTCAAAATTTCGACCCGAAAAAAAAACGACAGTGTTACCCCTTTCGTTTTTTTTCATTTTTGGGCGAAAAATTAAGTTTCTCCAATCTTCTCAAAACTCTGGATTATGATAGAGGGCTGTGAGACTTTGACCTGAGTGCAAAAATGGAGGCTCTAGACCCTTCCAGAGCTGAGATATCGAAATTCAAAATTTCGACCCGAAAAAAAAACGACAGTGTTACCCCTTTCGTTTTTTTTCATTTTTGGGCGAAAAATTAAGTTTCTCCAATCTTCTCAAAACTCTGGATTATGATAGAGGGCTGTGAGACTTTGACCTGAGTGCAAAAATGGAGGCTCTAGACCCTTCCAGAGCTGAGATATCGAAATTCAAAATTTCGACCCGAAAAAAAAACGACAGTGTTACCCCTTTCGTTTTTTTTCATTTTTGGGCGAAAAATTAAGTTTCTCCAATCTTCTCAAAACTCTGGATTATGATAGAGGGCTGTGAGACTTTGACCTGAGTGCAAAAATGGAGGCTCTAGACCCTTCCAGAGCTGAGATATCGAAATTCAAAATTTCGACCCGAAAAAAAAACGACAGTGTTACCCCTTTCGTTTTTTTTCATTTTTGGGCGAAAAATTAAGTTTCTCCAATCTTCTCAAAACTCTGGATTATGATAGAGGGCTGTGAGACTTTGACCTGAGTGCAAAAATGGAGGCTCTAGACCCTTCCAGAGCTGAGATATCGAAATTCAAAATTTCGACCCGAAAAAAAAAACGACAGTGTTACCCCTTTCGTTTTTTTTCATTTTTGGGCGAAAAATTAAGTTTCTCCAATCTTCTCAAAACTCTGGATTATGATAGAGGGCTGTGAGACTTTGACCTGAGTGCAAAAATGGAGGCTCTAGACCCTTCCAGAGCTGAGATATCGAAATTCAAAATTTCGACCCGAAAAAAAAACGACAGTGTTACCCCTTTCGTTTTTTTTCATTTTTGGGCGAAAAATTAAGTTTCTCCAATCTTCTCAAAACTCTGGATTATGATAGAGGGCTGTGAGACTTTGACCTGAGTGCAAAAATGGAGGCTCTAGACCCTTCCAGAGCTGAGATATCGAAATTCAAAATTTCGACCCGAAAAAAAAACGACAGTGTTACCCCTTTCGTTTTTTTTCATTTTTGGGCGAAAAATTAAGTTTCTCCAATCTTCTCAAAACTCTGGATTATGATAGAGGGCTGTGAGACTTTGACCTGAGTGCAAAAATGGAGGCTCTAGACCCTTCCAGAGCTGAGATATCGAAATTCAAAATTTCGACCCGAAAAAAAAACGACAGTGTTACCCCTTTCGTTTTTTTTCATTTTTGGGCGAAAAATTAAGTTTCTCCAATCTTCTCAAAACTCTGGATTATGATAGAGGGCTGTGAGACTTTGACCTGAGTGCAAAAATGGAGGCTCTAGACCCTTCCAGAGCTGAGATATCGAAATTCAAAATTTCGACCCGAAAAAAAAACGACAGTGTTACCCCTTTCGTTTTTTTTTTTTTTGGGCGAAAAATTAAGTTTCTCCAATCTTCTCAAAACTCTGGATTATGATAGAGGGCTGTGAGACTTTGACCTGAGTGCAAAAATGGAGGCTCTAGACCCTTCCAGAGCTGAGATATCGAAATTCAAAATTTCGACCCGAAAAAAAAACGACAGTGTTACCCCTTTCGTTTTTTTTCATTTTTGGGCGAAAAATTAAGTTTCTCCAATCTTCTCAAAACTCTGGATTATGATAGAGGGCTGTGAGACTTTGACCTGAGTGCAAAAATGGAGGCTCTAGACCCTTCCAGAGCTGAGATATCGAAATTCAAAATTTCGACCCGAAAAAAAAACGACAGTGTTACCCCTTTCGTTTTTTTTCATTTTTGGGCGAAAAATTAAGTTTCTCCAATCTTCTCAAAACTCTGGATTATGATAGAGGGCTGTGAGACTTTGACCTGAGTGCAAAAATGGAGGCTCTAGACCCTTCCAGAGCTGAGATATCGAAATTCAAAATTTCGACCCGAAAAAAAAACGACAGTGTTACCCCTTTCGTTTTTTTTCATTTTTGGGCGAAAAATTAAGTTTCTCCAATCTTCTCAAAACTCTGGATTATGATAGAGGGCTGTGAGACTTTGACCTGAGTGCAAAAATGGAGGCTCTAGACCCTTCCAGAGCTGAGATATCGAAATTCAAAATTTCGACCCGAAAAAAAAACGACAGTGTTACCCCTTTCGTTTTTTTTCATTTTTGGGCGAAAAATTAAGTTTCTCCAATCTTCTCAAAACTCTGGATTATGATAGAGGGCTGTGAGACTTTGACCTGAGTGCAAAAATGGAGGCTCTAGACCCTTCCAGAGCTGAGATATCGAAATTCAAAATTTCGACCCGAAAAAAAAAACGACAGTGTTACCCCTTTCGTTTTTTTTCATTTTTGGGCGAAAAATTAAGTTTCTCCAATCTTCTCAAAACTCTGGATTATGATAGAGGGCTGTGAGACTTTGACCTGAGTGCAAAAATGGAGGCTCTAGACCCTTCCAGAGCTGAGATATCGAAATTCAAAATTTCGACCCGAAAAAAAAACGACAGTGTTACCCCTTTCGTTTTTTTTCATTTTTGGGCGAAAAATTAAGTTTCTCCAATCTTCTCAAAACTCTGGATTATGATAGAGGGCTGTGAGACTTTGACCTGAGTGCAAAAATGGAGGCTCTAGACCCTTCCAGAGCTGAGATATCGAAATTCAAAATTTCGACCCGAAAAAAAAACGACAGTGTTACCCCTTTCGTTTTTTTTCATTTTTGGGCGAAAAATTAAGTTTCTCCAATCTTCTCAAAACTCTGGATTATGATAGAGGGCTGTGAGACTTTGACCTGAGTGCAAAAATGGAGGCTCTAGACCCTTCCAGAGCTGAGATATCGAAATTCAAAATTTCGACCCGAAAAAAAAACGACAGTGTTACCCCTTTCGTTTTTTTTTTTTTTGGGCGAAAAATTAAGTTTCTCCAATCTTCTCAAAACTCTGGATTATGATAGAGGGCTGTGAGACTTTGACCTGAGTGCAAAAATGGAGGCTCTAGACCCTTCCAGAGCTGAGATATCGAAATTCAAAATTTCGACCCGAAAAAAAAACGACAGTGTTACCCCTTTCGTTTTTTTTCATTTTTGGGCGAAAAATTAAGTTTCTCCAATCTTCTCAAAACTCTGGATTATGATAGAGGGCTGTGAGACTTTGACCTGAGTGCAAAAATGGAGGCTCTAGACCCTTCCAGAGCTGAGATATCGAAATTCAAAATTTCGACCCGAAAAAAAAACGACAGTGTTACCCCTTTCGTTTTTTTTCATTTTTGGGCGAAAAATTAAGTTTCTCCAATCTTCTCAAAACTCTGGATTATGATAGAGGGCTGTGAGACTTTGACCTGAGTGCAAAAATGGAGGCTCTAGACCCTTCCAGAGCTGAGATATCGAAATTCAAAATTTCGACCCGAAAAAAAAACGACAGTGTTACCCCTTTCGTTTTTTTTCATTTTTGGGCGAAAAATTAAGTTTCTCCAATCTTCTCAAAACTCTGGATTATGATAGAGGGCTGTGAGACTTTGACCTGAGTGCAAAAATGGAGGCTCTAGACCCTTCCAGAGCTGAGATATCGAAATTCAAAATTTCGACCCGAAAAAAAAACGACAGTGTTACCCCTTTCGTTTTTTTTCATTTTTGGGCGAAAAATTAAGTTTCTCCAATCTTCTCAAAACTCTGGATTATGATAGAGGGCTGTGAGACTTTGACCTGAGTGCAAAAATGGAGGCTCTAGACCCTTCCAGAGCTGAGATATCGAAATTCAAAATTTCGACCCGAAAAAAAAACGACAGTGTTACCCCTTTCGTTTTTTTTCATTTTTGGGCGAAAAATTAAGTTTCTCCAATCTTCTCAAAACTCTGGATTATGATAGAGGGCTGTGAGACTTTGACCTGAGTGCAAAAATGGAGGCTCTAGACCCTTCCAGAGCTGAGATATCGAAATTCAAAATTTCGACCCGAAAAAAAAACGACAGTGTTACCCCTTTCGTTTTTTTTCATTTTTGGGCGAAAAATTAAGTTTCTCCAATCTTCTCAAAACTCTGGATTATGATAGAGGGCTGTGAGACTTTGACCTGAGTGCAAAAATGGAGGCTCTAGACCCTTCCAGAGCTGAGATATCGAAATTCAAAATTTCGACCCGAAAAAAAAACGACAGTGTTACCCCTTTCGTTTTTTTTCATTTTTGGGCGAAAAATTAAGTTTCTCCAATCTTCTCAAAACTCTGGATTATGATAGAGGGCTGTGAGACTTTGACCTGAGTGCAAAAATGGAGGCTCTAGACCCTTCCAGAGCTGAGATATCGAAATTCAAAATTTCGACCCGAAAAAAAAACGACAGTGTTACCCCTTTCGTTTTTTTTCATTTTTGGGCGAAAAATTAAGTTTCTCCAATCTTCTCAAAACTCTGGATTATGATAGAGGGCTGTGAGACTTTGACCTGAGTGCAAAAATGGAGGCTCTAGACCCTTCCAGAGCTGAGATATCGAAATTCAAAATTTCGACCCGAAAAAAAAACGACAGTGTTACCCCTTTCGTTTTTTTTCATTTTTGGGCGAAAAATTAAGTTTCTCCAATCTTCTCAAAACTCTGGATTATGATAGAGGGCTGTGAGACTTTGACCTGAGTGCAAAAATGGAGGCTCTAGACCCTTCCAGAGCTGAGATATCGAAATTCAAAATTTCGACCCGAAAAAAAAACGACAGTGTTACCCCTTTCGTTTTTTTTCATTTTTGGGCGAAAAATTAAGTTTCTCCAATCTTCTCAAAACTCTGGATTATGATAGAGGGCTGTGAGACTTTGACCTGAGTGCAAAAATGGAGGCTCTAGACCCTTCCAGAGCTGAGATATCGAAATTCAAAATTTCGACCCGAAAAAAAAACGACAGTGTTACCCCTTTCGTTTTTTTTCATTTTTGGGCGAAAAATTAAGTTTCTCCAATCTTCTCAAAACTCTGGATTATGATAGAGGGCTGTGAGACTTTGACCTGAGTGCAAAAATGGAGGCTCTAGACCCTTCCAGAGCTGAGATATCGAAATTCAAAATTTCGACCCGAAAAAAAAACGACAGTGTTACCCCTTTCGTTTTTTTTCATTTTTGGGCGAAAAATTAAGTTTCTCCAATCTTCTCAAAACTCTGGATTATGATAGAGGGCTGTGAGACTTTGACCTGAGTGCAAAAATGGAGGCTCTAGACCCTTCCAGAGCTGAGATATCGAAATTCAAAATTTCGACCCGAAAAAAAAACGACAGTGTTACCCCTTTCGTTTTTTTTCATTTTTGGGCGAAAAATTAAGTTTCTCCAATCTTCTCAAAACTCTGGATTATGATAGAGGGCTGTGAGACTTTGACCTGAGTGCAAAAATGGAGGCTCTAGACCCTTCCAGAGCTGAGATATCGAAATTCAAAATTTCGACCCGAAAAAAAAACGACAGTGTTACCCCTTTCGTTTTTTTTTTTGGGCGAAAAATTAAGTTTCTCCAATCTTCTCAAAACTCTGGATTATGATAGAGGGCCATGAGACTTTGACCTGAGTGCAAAAATGGAGGCTCTAGACCCTTCCAGAGCTGAGATATCGAAACTCAAAATTTCGACCCGAAAAAAAAAACGACAGTGTTACCCCTTACGTTTTTTTTTTTGGCGAAAAATTAAGTTTCTCCAATCTTCTCAAAACTCTGGATTCTGATAGAGGGCCATGAGACTTTGACCTGAGTGCAAAAATGGAGGCTCTAGACCCTTCCAGAGCTGAGATATCGAAACTCAAAATTTCGACCCGAAAAAAAAAACGACAGTGTTACCCCTTACGTTTTTTTTTTTTTTGGGCGAAAAATTAAGTTTCTCCAATCTTCTCAAAACTCTGGATTCTGATAGAGGGCCATGAGACTTAGACCTGAGTGCAAAAATGGAGGCTCTAGACCCTTCCAGAGCTGAGATATCGAAACTCAAAATTTCGACCCGAAAAAAAAACGACAGTGTTACCCCTTACGTTTTTTTTTTTGGGCGAAAAATTAAGTTTCTCCAATCTTCTCAAAACTCTGGATTCTGATAGAGGGCCATGAGACTTTGACCTGAGTGCAAAAATGGAGGCTCTAGACCCTTCCAGAGCTGAGATATCGAAACTCAAAATTTCGACCCGAAAAAAAAAACGACAGTGTTACCCCTTACGTTTTTTTTTTGGGGCGAAAAATTAAGTTTCTCCAATCTTCTCAAAACTCTGGATTCTGATAGAGGGCCATGAGACTTAGACCTGAGTGCAAAAATGGAGGCTCTAGACCCTTCCAGAGCTGAGATATCGAAACTCAAAATTTCGACCCGAAAAAAAAAACGACAGTGTTACCCCTTACGTTTTTTTTTTTGGGCGAAAAATTAAGTTTCTCCAATCTTCTCAAAACTCTGGATTCTGATAGAGGGCCATGAGACTTAGACCTGAGTGCAAAAATGGAGGCTCTAGACCCTTCCAGAGCTGAGATATCGAAACTCAAAATTTCGACCCGAAAAAAAAACGACAGTGTTACCCCTTACGTTTTTTTTTTTGGGCGAAAAATTAAGTTTCTCCAATCTTCTCAAAACTCTGGATTCTGATAGAGGGCCATGAGACTTAGACCTGAGTGCAAAAATGGAGGCTCTAGACCCTTCCAGAGCTGAGATATCGAAACTCAAAATTTCGACCCGAAAAAAAAAACGACAGTGTTACCCCTTACGTTTTTTTTTTGGGCGAAAAATTAAGTTTCCCCAATCTTCTCAAAACTCTGGATTCTGATAGAGGGCCATGAGACTTTGACCTGAGTGCAAAAATGGAGGCTCTAGACCCTTCCAGAGCTGAGATATCGAAACTCAAAAATTCGACCCGAAAAAAAAACGACAGTGTTACCCCTTACGTTTTTTTTTTTGGGCGAAAAATTAAGTTTCCCAATCTTCTCAAAACTCTGGATTCTGATAGAGGGCCATGAGACTTAGACCTGAGTGCAAAAATGGAGGCTCTAGACCCTTCCAGAGCTGAGATATCGAAACTCAAAATTTCGACCCGAAAAAAAAAACGACAGTGTTACCCCTTACGTTTTTTTTTTTTGGCGAAAAATTAAGTTTCTCCAATCTTCTCAAAACTCTGGATTCTGATAGAGGGCCATGAGACTTAGACCTGAGTGCAAAAATGGAGGCTCTAGACCCTTCCAGAGCTGAGATATCGAAACTCAAAAATTCGACCCGAAAAAAAAAACGACAGTGTTACCCCTTACGTTTTTTTTTTTGGGGCGAAAAATTAAGTTTCCCCAATCTTCTCAAAACTCTGGATTCTGATAGAGGGCCATGAGACTTAAACCTGAGTGCAAAAATGGAGGCTCTAGACCCTTCCAGAGCTGAGATATCGAAACTCAAAAATTCGACCCGAAAAAAAAACGACAGTGTTACCCCTTACGTTTTTTTTTTTGGCGAAAAATTAAGTTTCCCCAATCTTCTCAAAACTCTGGATTCTGATAGAGGGCCATGAGACTTAAACCTGAGTGCAAAAATGGAGGCTCTAGACCCTTCCAGAGCTGAGATATCGAAACTCAAAAATTCGACCCGAAAAAAAAACGACAGTGTTACCCCTTACGTTTTTTTTTTTTTGGGCGAAAAAAAAGTTTCCCAATCTTCTCAAAACTCTGGATTCTGATAGAAGGCCATGAGACTTAAACCTGAGTGCAAAATGAAGGCTCTAGACCCTTCCAGAGCTGAGATATCGAAACTCAAAATTCGACCCGAAAAAAAAACGACAGTGTTACCCCTTACGTTTTTTTTTTGGGCGAAAAAAAAGTTTCCCCAATCTTCTCAAAACTCTGGATTCTGATAGAGGGCCATGAGACTTAAACCTGAGTGCAAAAATGGAGGCTCTAGACCTTCCAGAGCTGAGATATCGAAACTCAAAAATTCGACCCGGAAAAAAAAAACGACAGTGTTACCCTTATGTTTTTTTTTTTTGGGCAAAAAATTAAGTTTCCCCAATCTTCTCAGAACTCTGGATTCTGATAGAGGGCCATAAGACTTAAACCTGAGTGCAAAAATTGAGTCTCTAGACCCTTCCGAGCTGAGATCTTGAGATCCACGTAGCACTTATCCCATTATAAAAAATAGTGTTCGCGGACGGTGAATTTCGGACGGCCCTACATGATCTCAAATATCTCAGCTCAGGAAGGTCTAGAGACTCCATTTGCACTCAGTCAAGTCTCATGGCCTCTATCAAATCAGAGTTGAAAAAATTGGAGAAACTCAAAATTTCGCCCCGAAAAAAACAAAAGGGTAACACTGTCGTTTTTTTTCGGGGGCGAAAATTTTGAGTTTTTCTTTCTATTTCTTTCCTATTTCTTTCCTATTTTCCAGGACAAAATATTACATCAAATTATCGATATAACTGTAATCTTTTAGAGGTCCTACTTAAGTAAAAATTCACCAACTCGCCACATACGATTCAGTCTTTATATTGAAAAACTAAGACATTATACGAAAAAAAAAAAAATGTCTTTTTAAAAAATGTTCTCCTGTTAGAATGAGAACTGTAATGTGACACTGCAGACCAGAGTAATGATGCCGAAAGTTCAGCTTTCACTGCAGGAATAAACAATATTTTAAAGTAAATTAAGATAATGGCATTATTTTTAATTGTAATATTTCACAATATTAGCATTTTTTGTATTTTTGATCAAACAAATGCAGCCTCGATGAGCATAAGAGACTTATGTGTGGCATAAAAAGCCAACAAATCTCTTTGGCCAAGCATACACAACACACTATAGACTTCCTAAATTCAAAATTAGGCTGCATAGTTTAGATCAGCCTGAACGGGAACACGTCCGTAAATCCTGATGTACTTGGTACATCAAAAGGATGGCGTCTACGCTAATATTAGTTTCTCTGTTTAACCCGAGGGACCCTCTATGGGGACCTGCGCCTGGACCCATCCCGACTCATCCTGAAGTGCCGGCCTCATCGACACGACAGCCATCGGCACTGATCCTCAACATCTCGTCTCCAAACCGGCGTGAATGATTACTTCGACTTACAAACAGATGGAAATGGACAAATTCTCTTAATGTTTCGATCCAATTTGTTTTGTTTTGCCTTGGCTTTTGGCTTGCTTAGTTGGGGACATTTAATATTCAACAATATTATTGATCTGTGTTGTATTATTTTCATGTTTTCACTGTGAAGCTGCTTTGATACAATCTGTATTGTTAAAAGCGCTATATAAATAAATGTGACTGGACTTGACTTCTTTCAAAAACATTAAAAATAGTGTCCAAACTTTTGACTGGCACTGTAAAATGCAAATTTAATATATAGACCACTAAACCCCCTTTTTCAACATTCAACTCTTCCAAGTGATGCACAGACACTGCAGATGTAATGCTGAGAATATTTATTGGTTAACCCTTACAAGCTTTGAAACTCATTAGAACAGATCATAACGACTGACACAACTGTGTGGAGAAATCAGATGTGAATCAGTTATTTTCAACCACTAGCACATTTCCATTGGTCTCATATTTGATGGTGTTCCAGTCAAACACGTTTCCCTTCGGTATATTCTGTTCCTGGTTTAAATGCAAAGCCTTAATCTGACTGCCAGAGAGAACATAATCCCACATGTTCACATCTGTAATTTCGCCAACAAAGCTCTGCCTTGAATTAAAGGAACCCACATATTCATCAGGGTCCAGGCCGAGCAGAACGGTGCCACCAGGAAGAACTGACTTATCTTTCTTATAGATCTGGAACGCACTGCGCCGTCCATCCACCCAAAAAGCAGAAAGACCGGTTGCAGAGTCCCAGGTGACGCACAGGTGAGTCTGGAACGTGGAGAGAGGCAGGTTGAAAAATGCTCCTTCATTATTAGACTGAATATAAAAAGAAAAGCGGCCATCTTTCTCTCTCCACACGTTGAGCTCGGCGGTATAAGATATTCGGTAGGAGAACAGAATGATATCCCGCCCGACCTGGGGCTCCATCGTCACACGCATGCAGAGAGTAAACGCTGAGAGATTCAGGGGCCTTTCAGGAGTGAGTTTAACAAAGCTTGTCTTGGTTGGAAACAGAAGCACTTTACCGCCGAGACCCACTGCAAGACAAAACACAAAATAAACCATATTTTACTATACACACAATCCTACTCATACAAATCCGTAAAACCTAATCGTGTAAAATGCGGTACCTTCAGTCGCCGCTGCCGTCAGAGAAAGCAGACAGAAAAATAAAAGCAACATCTTGCTGCAGGTCTGGAGGAAAAAGTGCAAAAGGAAATCCGTTACTCCATTTAGCAGACACATTCTTCACCGCTTCATTGTTTTTAACACTAAATTACAACAGTTTATTACTACTAAGTGTTTAATCACATAAAAGAGACAAAGACACAAAAGGTTTCAAATACTTACGATGTTCCAACTGGTGTTTTCAGAGAGTAGATCAGATGTTTGTCTTACAGATGGTCGTGACTAGAAGTGTCGAGTATTTATTTACAGATTGGGTTCAGCCCAGATTCACGTATGAGCCTTTTTTTCTAACCCAGTTGTTCTATGTCCTGTGTGAATGTACTGGCCACATCTGTTGTTCATTAGGAAGGGCCTCTGTGTTTGGATGGTGAAGTCTATTTGTTATCCATTGGATACAGATGCGTATGTGTAATCTAGCCAGAAACTGACCACACATGGACTTACATGAACGTTTTCCTTGGTCTACCCATTGGAGGTCTGTTACTTAATACACCAGTGGTTTTTTTCTTCCTCAGGACGTTCCAAATGGTTGTACTGGCTATGGCCAATGTTTGTGCAATGGCTCTGATGGATTTTCTCTCAGTTTAACAATTGCTTGTTTTTCACCCATAGACAACTCTCTTGGTTACACGTCTAACTATAAATGCAATCTGCACAGGCAAAACCCAAATCTGAAACGCAGACATTCAGTGCTATTTGTAGGAATTGAGGACGAACCAGACACAAATGAATCTTCCAGGCGATTCAATGAACATAATTCCACACAAAACTCAACATTCAAGACCACCAAACACCAGTCTAATTTCGGGCCATAAATGGAGTGGCTCCAGCCAGTTCTAAAGCTTCAAAGAGATGCCCAACTAAAGGAGAACGTCGTCAACATTAGATTTTTGGAAAAGACTGATTGTTTCAGAGATGCACGGCTCAGGACCCACCAAGACAACAGCAGAGGTTTTTGATCCCAAGACAGACCTCCTCCTCTGAATGACCCATGGTTGAAATCTCTTAAACCACTGAGACTGAGACTTTACACTTAAAATCATCCCAAAACAATTCTTGACAGACTTCTAATCAAACATTCAAAACTACACTATCAGCAGTCAGTTCTCAGCATCACACACACACAGGATCCCAGACTACCCTCTCCCCAAGCCAACAACCCTCTCTTCTCCTTCACACCACTAACCGAGGTAGAAGTATCTAAGCTTCTCTCCAGTCATCCTACCACCTGACCTCTTGATCCCATCACATCACATCTGCTCCAAGCAATCTCTCCTACACTTCTTCCAGCTCTCACACACATCATAAACTCATGCCTCCACATTGGCATTTTCCCTCCAGCATTTAAGCAGGCTCGGGTAACTCCACTGCTTAAAAAAAAACACTGAACACATCCTCTTTAGTAAACTACAGACCTGTCTCAGTCTCTCTCCTACCATTCATTGCTAAAACAATTGGTTACACTTTATTTCGATAGTCACTTTAGACGTTCTACTAATTATAAGTAACTTTTCAACTACGTGTCAACTAACTGTCATTAGAGTATTCGTATATTACAGTAGACTGTTTGTTATGTCTAGGTGTTAGGCTTTGGGTTAGGAGAATAAGTTTACTTGTCGTCAGTTGAATGTCTGTTGGGGGACAACAAAATAAAGTGTTAGCAGATATTAAGCTGACAGTCTAATACTCTAATGACAGTTAGTTGACATGTAGTTGAAAAGTTACTTATAGTTAGTAGAATGTCTAAAGGACTATCGAAAAAAAGTGTTACCATGATTTATTATCAATGTTGGAAACAGTTGTTCTGCTTAATATTTTTTATCTCTTTTCCAGGATTATTTGATGAATAAAAAGAACAGAATTTATTTAAAATGGAAATGTTGTGTAACATTATACTCTACCGTTCAAAAGTTTGGGGTCAGTAATTTGTCTTCTTTTAAAGAAATTAATACTTTTATTCAGCAATGATATGTTAAACTGATTTTAAAAAGTGAGTAAAGACTTGTATTGTGATAGAAGAATCTATTTTGAATAAATGCTTTTTTTAAATAAATATTTTTAACTTGTATTCATCATTTAATTCTGAAAAAACAGGTTCCAAAACAATTAATACAATTACTAACCGTTCCAATATTGATTACTCAGTATCAAATCATCATATAGAATGATTTCTGAAAGATCATATGACACTGGACTGGAGTAATGATGCTGAAAATTCAGCTTTGATCACAGGAATAAATTAAAATTTGAAAGTATATTAGATAGCAAATTATTATTTTACATTCTAATAATATTTCACAATATAACTTTTTTATTCTGTATTTTGATCAAATAAATGCAGCCTTGGTGAGCGTAAGAGACTTCTTTC